>CM038392.1:212562462-212604047 GCA_021498475.1 Saguinus midas
TGAACAGGGGACAGCTGGGCTGCTGTGTGCAGCACCTGAACAGGGACAGCTGGGCTGCTGTGTGCAGCACCTGAACAGGGACAGCTGGTGTGCTGTTTGTGCCACCTGATGCAGGGGCAGAGTTGCCCCTGGGAGATACCGGAGGTGAGTCTCCCCATGTTGGGGAAGCATTCAGCAGGGCACTCTCCTTGTCCCCAGCGCCCTCTTCCTGGATTCCACTTTTCCACCTGCACTTACACGCTGCTAAGTCTGCCTGCTGCTCCTTTCCTTCTGGGGCTTCCCACCCTTACAGGTGTCCTGCTGCACATACATGTACTGGCATCAGTGTTAACGTGTTGGGAGAAATTCAGCAGCACGTTAAAACACACCATATGCAGTAGGATTTATTGCAGGACCAGCCTGTTAGCTTGATTTTAGGATATCAATTTATAGAATAGCCTTTTCATATTTGCTGAAAAGGCATATGACAAAATCCAACATTCAACTTTGATTAAAAACTCTTAATAAAGTATGAACATATGGGTAATTTCTCAGCATAACAGAAAATACCTGTTTCAAGCAAAAGGTGATGTACTGTAAATAAGAAAGTATTAGCTTCAGCTTCACTGAAGCCACAGACCACTGAAGGATGTCCAGCATTACAACTGTGATTTAACATTATTCTGGAGATACTAGTCATCCAGATTAGACAAGGGAAAGAAACCAGAGGTATAAATATGGGGAAAGAGGAGGAAAATTGGAAAATTGTTGCTCTTTGCTGCTGTGACTGTGTGCCAAAAGAATCAACTGAAAACTGCTGCAGTCAATTGGAATTTAGGGAATGGGGTGGGAAAAAAAATGCAAAATCATGTATACAAAGATAAATTAGAAAACAGAAGAAAAGGCCAGGTGCCGTGGCTCACGCCTGTTAATTCTAGCACTGTGGTAGGCTGAGGCAGGCAGATCACCTGAGGTCAGGAGTTTGAGACTAGCCTGGCCAACATGGTGAAACACTGTCTCTACCAAAAATACAAAAATTAACCAGATGTGGTGGTGGGTGCCTGTAATCCCAGCTACTAGGGAGGCTGAGGCATGAGAACCACTTTAACCCAGGAGCTGCAGTGAGCCGAGATGACACCACTGCACTCCAGCCTGGGCGATAGAGCAAGACTGACTGACTTTCTCTCTCTCTCTCTCTCTCTCTCTCTCTCTCTCTCTCTCTCTGTCTCGTGTGTGTGTATGTGTGTGTGTGTGTCTGTGTGTAGTGGAAAAAGCAAGGTAACAAATGAGGTGTAGGACAGCTTACCAATTTTGTTTGAAAAAAAAAGTAGGGTAGGAGGAAAACATAGACATGCTGCTGGCATGTGCGCATGTGCACCAGAAGCCTGTGGAAGGAACATATGCTCAAACATCAGAACGCTGGTTGGCTGAGAGTTGGGGGTGGGTGGCTGGGGTTGGAAGTTGGGGAGAGGCTGCTCAGGGCATGGCCTTCCATGTTTGTTGTCTGGACTGTGGATCTATCTTGTTAATGGACGCATGATAATCGTACATATTTATGGAATACATAGTGATGATTTAGTACATGTAATATATGGATTCGATCAGGGTAATTGGCATATCCTGCCTCCTTGCACACTGTACACCCTTCCCTCCAGTGCCCGTTTTCCCAGTCCCTGTTATCCCCCAGCCCAGTGGGTGTTATCCCTCTTGAGTTATCCTATGCTGGGGTCTGGCAGGCTTTGCAGCCTCACTGATGGGGGCCTCTGGCTGCTCTGGTCCCTGCTGGCACCTGTCCTCCCCTCCCTGGGTCCATGCTGCCCTTCTTCCTCCCTTCTTGATGGGGTGAGCCAAGCTTTGGAGTGGGAGACAGAAGCACCAAAACAGTGAGAGAACTTGAGTTTGCAAAGTTAGAGTGCATCTCTCCTGCAGCTCCCAGCCCAGGGCAGGGGTGCTGCCAGGGTGTGGTCTCAGGGCCTGGATTGGGTGCTACCAGGGGGCAGTCTCAGGGCCTGGGCTGGGTGCAGCAAGGGGTAGGGCTTTCCCACATGCCTGGGGCTGCACGCATGTGCTGACCCTCTGTACTTTGCTTTCTTCTAGCTCGAGATGGAGCTGAAGATGCATCTCAGTCCAGCTCTCCTGAGCAAAGCTTCCTGTTCTCCAGGGAGGAGGTGGGCATGCTCAGCTATGTCCCTTGGGGAGGAGGTGGACACACTCAGGTGTGTCCCCCAGGGAGGAGGTAGGCACCCTCAGGTGTGTACCCCAAGGAGGAGGTGGGCATGCTTAGGTGTGACCCCCCGGGGAAAAGGTGGGCATGCTCAGGTGTGCCCTCTCCAGAGGAGGGGAGTGTGGGAGACATGTCCACTACTGGCCTCCTGTCCCCTCGCTCCAGCCTGAGGCCTTCTCTGGCCACTCCCCTCTTGGTGACTGGAGTTAACTTGCTCCTCTGCCACCTTCCTGTAAGGGCTTTTTTTAATAAGTCACTTCCCACTCACATAGGTTCCTCTCTGCAGAGACACTCATCTTTGGTGGTATGGGCCTTTATTCAGCAGCGTCTCTCCAGCCAGGGCTGACAGCAGGGGCCTCTCACTGTCCCTGACGCTCAGAAGGGAGTGGGTCCTTTGTCACAGGGTCGAACTAGAGCCGGGTCTGCAGCCTCAGGGACTGCATGACTGTGCTGTGCCAAGAGGGCTGCACAGGTTCAGTGCAGCAGCCAGGTGTATCCAGCAGCCCTTGAGCTGTGCTTCCAACACGCTGCCGACTCTGCCACCGGGCTGTCCTGGGACACCGTCACCCCAGCTCCTGCTTGCACACAGTGCCCCTAGAGCAGGGGCAGCAGGCCAGGCTGATTTTCTGGAGCTCACTTCCTCTCCCCCTGCCTTGTGGACCCTTCAGGATCCTCAGGCAAGAAGTCTCCAGGGAGACACAGCTGAAACTCCTGGCTCTGCCTTGGTGCCCACGTTGATGCTGCCACTTTCAGTGTGGATTGAAAGTGGTTGTGGGGCAACCCAAGTGTCCTGCCAGAATCCCTTGTAGGAGGCAGTGGCTCTGGGCATGGGGTGGTGTCAGGAGGCCCATGGCTTACCTGCATTGGCCACTCCTCTGCTCTGAGTGTCTGCAGCAGGACAGGCCCTGGGCATCCAGGCTTTCTCTTGGTGGTCAGAGGAACTGAGAACAGGGGACTGAGACAGCTCCACAGGACATCAAGTGGCCTTGCAGTGAGATGGGGTTCATGATGGTGGGGAGAGAGCGCCCTCCCCCTGCCACACACCTTTGGTGTGGGCCCCTGGGCCCCACTGTGGCAGTGGCCTCTGCTGCATCACACCCACTCGCTGGGGTTCTGGTTTTCACCCATGGATGACCCCTCTTTCTCAGGGTTTCCGGGAGTAAAGCAGGGAAAGGGATGCCTTTTGTCCAGCCCTGGCCCAGGAAGTGCTCTTCACATGGCCACTGTGATCCCTTCTAGATTTGAGGTTCCTCCAGTGTTTCTGAAGCCTTCCTCATGCATGGGCTGTGCCTTACAAATCACCCTCTGGGACCCACTGAATTCTGAGTGGTTTGGTCTGTGTCCATTCAGCCATTCAAGTGTTCAGATACTGAGTGTGTTTTGTGGGCCTCCTCAGGGCCAAGCACAGAGAGAGATGGAGTGATGAGTGGGCACCAGTGCACTCTCCGTCTTCATTAGCATCTTCTGTGTCTTGAGGACCTGGGGGACATTCTTCACATAGAAGCATGGCTGTATTATCGCAGCCTGTAAGGTGCATGCAGTGCTGTGACAGTGGGTGTCTGCTGGGCAGGAGTGCATCTCCATGCATCTTCAAGTTGATGGTGGTGGGGAAGCTGTGTGTGAGGGTTGGTGTGGTGGGAGAAGCTGGAGGTGGGGCATGGTGAGCGTGTAGTCTCTTTCCTAGGAGGATGGGAGGCACTCAAGGCTGTAAAGGAGAGGAGTGTGGCTGGAAGGCAGCATGGGTGCTGGGCTGGGGAGGGGAGAAGGAGAGTGGCAGAGGGGCTGGCCCCACCACCTCCCTGTCAGGCGTTGGCACTGGAAGCCCCTCTGAAGCTGGAGTTGGCTTTTCCCGTGCAGAGATGAACAAAACATGCCTCCTACACACCCCAACTTGTAGGAGCAGCCCTGCCTGGTGCTTCCCACACAGAGCAGCAGGCCTGGGAGCCTCAGAGAGGGGGTAGCATTTAGGGAGACAGAAGGAATGGCCCAGAAGTGCACTCCAGGCAGGTCAGGAGCTTGCCAAGGCCAAGGCTGGATGAGGTGCCAGATAGGCTTCAATGTGTATCTGCTGGGAGATGGGGAACTGGGGCCAGCAGCAGAGGCCACACCTTGTCATCATGGAGAAGGGCCTCTGGAGAGCAGGCACAGCAGGAGAGGCCGTGCGTGGCAGTGTCTGGAATTGCTGGGCTGTTGTGGCTGGTACCTGACCCTGCAGGGTCTGGAATGCTTGTGAGGCAGGTTGGTCCTGTTTCCTTAAATTTTTACAATTTAAGAAAAGGCTTAAATTTGGGGAGTTGTAGCTGTGGCGTCCAGCATCAGCGGAGGGTGTGGGAAGGTCAGCTTGCCCCAGCCCCTGGCTGCCCGCGCAGGAGCCCACATTGTGCCACATGGCTCCGCTCTCAGAGATGGCATTCTGCTTTCTGCTGGGCCTTTTGGCACCTAAAGTGTTTCATTCTGCCGTTGATGGGAGTGTGGCCAGGCATGTGTTAGATTTGTGCAGGCCAGCATGCTTAGGGTTTATTTATTTTTACAATTTAAGAAAAGGCCTTTGTCATTGATATCTTTTACATCAAAGTCAAAGCTTCTTATCCCCACTGTCTTGTTTGGAAAAAGCAACTGTGCAAAGAACCGCCTCTGTGGCTAACTAATGGGAATCAGGCCAGCGTGTGTTTGTTTAGAGGGCTGTGCTGGGAGATGCCAGCAGATCACCCTCACCTCTCAGCACGGCCTTCTCCCCTGAGCAGCAGCTGAAAGCCTGGGGCTGGGCCTACAGCACGTACTGCCCGCTCTTGCCAGCCTACCAGGCCTCGTCCAGGCCAAGCAGCAGCTGTGGCTCCCAAATCCTTTTGGGAGCCAGTGGATCTGCTGGGAGGACCTGGGAGAGGGCCTTGGAGTGTGCGGTGACAGGGAAGCTGGGTGATGCAGGCGTTTTTGCAAATGACTCAGTTGAGCCCAGTGGTCAGGGGGAGGGATGTTTGGAGCCTGGACTGTCTCCCTGAGCTTCTCAGGAGAGAGGTGGCTCGACTGACCATGCGGACAAGGTCTTCTGCCCAGCCAGGACACAGGCCAGGCTGTTTTGCGCTGTGTACTCAGCACATGTCCTTCCAAGCTTGCTCTTCCACAGCTCCTCCTTCCTGCAGCATCCCTGCCCCTTCCCCACCCAGCCTCAGCAGGGGTGGCCTGCCCCGCCACCCCCACCCCCACCTCGCCAGGCTCTTGGCAGATGCAATGTTTTCAGGGTCTCGTTGTCGTGCCTCAGTTTCCTGTCGTAGCTTCAGTTTCTCAGGCATCAGTGTTCACAGGGTCAGTTTCCTGTTGTAGCCCGCAGCGGGATTGGTGCACCTCAGGGAAGCATCCGTATTTGCAGCTCACTGTTGTCCTGAGTTGGGGCACATGTGTCACGGCTTGTGCTTAATTTTCCTGGGACCATGGCAGGTAGCCCGTCCGGTGTGTGGGTGGGACAACAGGGTCCCTGGCAGGCTGCAGACCCCTCCCCTGAGGAAAGTGTCTTGGACACCAGGCAGACATGGCCACCCCACTCCCCAGGGAGGAGACGCTATAGTGCTGAGGCCAGAGGCCTTCCTGTCATCTTCCTCTCTGCACAGCTCTCGAGGGCTGAGGAGCGAGAGGGGAGATGAGAAAGGCTCCCTGCCTTGGATGGGACCCATTTCTCCTTTTAATCTCTCTGCTCCTCCTGAGTGTAAAGTGCTTTTCCTACAGGCCTTTCATGAAAGGTGAGGCACATTTTCTAAAGTGGTTGATTCAGAGGAAGATATCGCAGACACCTGTGGCCCTGCTGGTGTGTGGGTCACATACCACATGGCAGCAGGGACCCCCCCAGCCCTGTGCAGCTGCCTTGCCCTCGGCAACCATGGGCTGATGGCCAGCAGAGGGGCCCGGTAAGTGTCAGGGATGGTGCTGCTTCCCACCTCCCACCCCGACTGCCTAGGAGGACCAGGGATGATCCTCACAGGCACACAGGCATAGCCACACGTATGTACGCCTGCTCATGCACATGTGCACACACTCACATTTTCACATCACGTATTTGTTGTATACGAATGACATGTATGACATCACATTGTTTTTCAGCACAGAAGCTAGCAGGAGCATCAGTGAGGATTTTTAAGAGGCAGCGGCTGAGGAGCCCTTTCAGCCGGAACAAATCTGAGCTTGTCCTCTCTGCTGTCAAGTAGCAGCTCTAGCAAATCCTAAATGTTGCCTGTGGATTCAGCAACTGGCTCGCTCATTCCAGAGACTCGCCTGTCTGTGCCTGCACCTGTTAGTCATACTCGGGCCCTTCTTGCCAGCCGCATGATGCCTTCTGGGTCCTGGGAGGTGCTGGGGGCCCTGGAGATGCCGGCCTGCCTCAGAGGATGTGAGGTGCCCCATGACCCCACTCACCCCAGGATCCCCACTCCTCGGGACACACGGTGCTCTTTGATCTCCACTCACACACCAGACACCCAGTGTCCAGACCCACGTCCTTTGCAGAGGGCCAAAGTGTGTGGGCAACCACGAGCTAGGCTTTTAATGTTCTTTGTAGAAATTACCATCTTTCATCCATCAAATCACTGTTAAACACAGTTGCTCTAAGTCTGTTAGTGAAGCCCCATGTAGGTAAGTAAAAAGACAGTCCCTGCCTGCGGAGCTTCTAGGCCGGTGGGTTGATCTTGGAGCTCACCATGCCTAGACCACACAACCAGGGAGCATTCAGCCTGGGAAAGGGGAACACTTTCCCCTGGTTCTGTGCTGTTCTGAAGCTGTTCCTGCCCCCTACGGTGGGAAGCCTTCTCCCTGGGCAGGTCTGTAGGCCAAGTGATTGGTCCCAGTGGAAGGGCAGCTACGGCTGGAATGAGGTTGCCCTCAGATGCTGTGGTCCCAGATTGGAGGGCATTGTCCTGAGGGGGCCTGGTGATGAACTGCCTAGCCCATCTGGGGATCGGGAGTCCAGGGTGGGACTTTGGGAGCCTCTGCAGCCTCATTCTTCCTCCCCCAAGCAGCTTCAGGGGCAGTCTGAGGCAGCCAAGTCCACAGGGTGGAGGGTGGTGAGCCACCTCCGCCTGACTGGGCAGAACTGTCTGCAGGCCTGTGACCTCCAGAGCTGCCCCTGGCCCACTGCCTAGCCACCAGTAGTGACGGCAGCCCCCTTGCCGGGCTCTACAGGTGGGGCTGGCAACCACAGCCAATGGAGGAAGGTGCAGTCCGCAGGTCCAGTTCTGCCCCAGACTTGCTTCTTTCTGAAAGCCTGAGACCCTCCCCGGTCCCCAGCATCCTCAGGGTGCCCACACACTCTGGCCAGGGACTGCCCTGTGTGCTGCACTGGGCACTCTGGGCCTTTCCTCTGGCGCTCACGCCCTTCCGCTCTTGAGAGCTTTCTCAGCTCTGGTGTTCACTATTTCCTCTCCTTGATTTTCTGTCTTCTTTCTGAAACTTATTTGGGTGTTGGATTTTCTAATAGTTTTCTCCCTTCTTAATCTTTCAATCCTATTTTCCTTCTTTTTGTTCTGCCTTCTGTATTTCCTCAGCTTCGTTGACCTATTCTTATTTCATTTGTTGCCGTACTCTTCATTTCCTGAGAGTCTGTTTCTGTTGTTCTCTGAGTCTTCTTTCACGTAGAAAACATCCTGTCAGTGTTCCCGAGTGCAATGGGCTCACTGTGTCTTTGATGTTAATAATGGTGCTTTTTGGAGTTTTCTTCTCCCGCTGAACTGTTTTCTGCTGCTCTGAGTTGCTGTTTTTCTGCCAGTGTTGGACCTTACTCTTTCTTTTTGGATGGTTTTCTTAAGCGTTTGGTGGTCCCAGCTGCCCATGCTGGCGTGCCTTTGTACTGTGCTTCTCCTCGGAACTTGGCTGGGCCTTCCACTGGGGAGACCTTGGGAGGGGGGCCTCTGGTCCTTCCTCTCAGCCTGGGTGACTCTGGTGGGGTGGGCCTGTGCTGCCAGCTCCTGGGGACTGAGCAGGGGTGGCACTGGGAAGTGTGTCTGTCACTGCAGGACTCCTCTGACTGGGGCATTCTGCCCATGAGTTACCTGAGGGCCAGATCTTCCACAGAATGTACAGGCAGGTTCCTGCTGGGGCCCCCAACTCAGGAGGCAGTGTGTGTCTCTTGTGGCCCCCGACTCAGGAGGCAGTGCGTGTATTCCGGGGCCCTGACTCAGAAAACAGTGCCTGTCTCTCGGGGCCCCTACTCAGCAGGCAGTGCACATCTCCCGGGGCCCCCGACTCAGCAGGCAATGCGCATCTCCTGGGGCCCCCAACTCAGGAGGCAGTGTGTGTCTATTGGGGCCCCGACTTAAGAGGCAGTGTGTGTCTTCTGGGGCCACTGACTCAGGCAGTGCGTGTCTCTCGGGGCTCCTGACTCAGCAGGCAGTGCGTGTCTCCCAGGGCCCCCGACTCAAGAGGCAGCACACAACTCCCAGGGCCCATGACTCAGGAGGCAACGTGTGTCTCTTGGGGCCCCTGACTGCCTGGCTCTCACCGTCAGCCTCCTCAGCTTGTCAGGCAGGACGCAAGTGAACAGGAGTTTCTGCTCGGCTCTAGGAATCAGCCCTGACACTGTGGTCAGTGTCATCCCAGGGAGCTGAGCTTGGCTGCTGCATGAGGGCCTGTGTGTGGCCTCAGATATCCTGGGAGCTCTGTGGGAAGATGAGGAGCTCCCAAGCCCAGAGATGAAAAGCGAGGACCCAATCTTCCCAAGAGCCCTGAGTGGGTGGACAGAGCAGCGGGTTCCTGGTCCTATTGGGACACAGCAGCTTCCTGGGGCACACCGTGCGTGTCTCCTCCTCCTTCAAGTCCTCGGCTCCTGTGTCCTCAGCAGTCTGCTCAGAGGTCAGAGAGAAGTCCCAGGAAGAGGGACTCATGCAGCTTTGGGCCTGCCTGCTGTCGTTTCCCTGAGCCCAGCATGACTGGGACTCAGAGGTGTCACGCAGACCCAATGGTACAGGCTGGGGTGGGGAAGCTGGGCTCTGCCACTGTGCAGCCTCGGCCGGTGTGTGCTGTGTTCACGGGGGCAGCGGTCTCTGCTCCCAGCCCACCCCATAGCCACACTGCTTGTATGAGGTGGAGCCCACGCCTGCTGCAGCAAAGTCCTGGCATAGTCAAAGTGGGTGCCGAGGCAAAGCCAGGGCTGCTGGCATTTACTGGTTCTGGGGGCGCCGAGCTCTGGGGCCCTCTTCACCTTGGTGGGATCTCAGGGGTGCTGGCCTGGGTCTTTATGAGGGAGCCCCTGACATTACCCTGCTCTCATCAGGCATTCCCTGAGCCATCTCCAGCATTACTTCCTACCCTGCCCCAGGTTCTGACCAGCTGCCCTCTGTGTCCACAAGAGCGGGACAGCATGCGGGCCATCCTGGGCTCCTATGACAGGGGGCTGACCCCAGCCGAGTACTCGCCCCAGCTGACCCGGCACATGCGGGAGGCAGAGGACATGGTGCAGAAGGTGCACAGTCACAGCGCTGAGATGGAGGTGAGGGACCGTGGGCAAGGGGCTCATGTCACCAGGTGGGGCCTTCTCCCTGGTGGGCCTTGGCAGAGCCCGGAAGGTGGAGGTCTGGGCCCTGCCTCCCCAGTTCCTCGCTGGCAGGCATCCATCGAGGAGGCATCCACGGGCTGCTTCCTCTGCACGTGGATCCGAGTTAATTATCACAGTGGCACCTGCAGCATCCTCAGCTGTCAGGGCGTCCCAGGTGGCCCCAGCCTGCAGGCGGGTGACAGAGGGACAGTGCTCCTTTCATGGTTAGGGATCCCCCTCAGGATGCCTGTCAAAGGGTCACTCAAGGTCCTGCCCCTGTGAGAGGCGTCTGCCAAGGATATGTATGTACCGAGACCTGGTCTCCGGGTACTCAGAGTTGGTGCCAGTGCTCTGGTTCCCACCACTGGGAAGGCTCTGTTGGGGCCTGATGGGCAGGGCCTGAGGCCCAGGGGTACCCAGCTCACTGCAGAACTGGAAGAGGTGTTCCTCCTTCCTACAGCTTCCAGCCTGCATCCCTCTCCTGGCTCCAGGGTCCTCCCAGGAGAGGCGGTGTCAGCCTTGGCTTCTGCCTTTTCCCTGGCCCATGGGCCACCATGATGCTCTGTGCCTTTGTCTAGCCTTGAGCAGCTCTCACCTGTGCAGGGGAGGAAGCAGCTGGGCATTGCTGGGCCTGGGTGGAGGCCATGTCCACACTCCCTGGGCCAGGGGCTCCCAGCACACCGTTCCCAGCCCAGGGTTGAAGGGCCCGTGTTCTCTTGGGATTTGCATGGAGAACATGGGCACGGCACAGCCCTGCCTGGATGTGGTGGGATATGTGCCAGGGTCTTCTGGCCTTGTTGGCACATGATGCCACAGGGTGACTTGCTGTTCAGCTCTGCCCGGCCCTGTATCTGATTGCTCAGTCTCACTGTCACTGTGACTTATGTGGTATGGGTGCTGTTATGACCTGAATTTTGTTCATGAGGAAACTGAGGCCCAGGAGGGGTCAAGGGTCATGCTCAGGTCAGTGAGCTGGTGTGTGACGCCACCAGGCCACCTCTTGGAGGGCCTGGGCCTGCGGTTTCTGCTGCCACAGCTGAGCTCTGTGAACTCTTTGGTCTCAGGGCTCACTCTGTCCAGGTTGGGCCTTGATGGTAGAGACTGCAATGAGATGGAGATGCAGATGAGGGCCTTGGTGTGGCTTGTCACCCTGTCCTAGGCTGCTGTGTCCATTTCTCGTTCAGCCAGTGACCAGCTGTAAGATGACCTGGGTCCACCAGTAGTGAGCCAGGCTCACAGGCGTGATGACAGCCACCTTCCAGCCAGGCTGCTGAACATACACAGCAGGCCAGGCCCTGTGCCAGGGATGTCTGACAGAGCTCTGGCCCCTGGAGCTGAGCTTCTGAGTAGGGGAGACATTTAACGAGCAAACATATATAACATGGGAGGTTAGGAGGTGCTGAATTTATGGAGAAAGGATTGTAATGGAGGGTCTCAAAGAGCTGTGCTGCATGGCTGTTCAAGGAAGATGGGAGAAGGAGGTCACCAAACTGCATCTAGAAAGTTGCTTGGCACATGGTTCAGTGGTTTAGAGGGGTCATGGGCACAGAGGCTCAGGCACTGGGGATGGCGTGTGGTGAGAATGAAAGGTCCCAGTGCAGGAGGCCCCAGGCCCAGGGGCCGGAATGCACTGGCTACCCCTTGTTCACATGGAGGCCACGCCAAAGGGCCCCAGGGCTATGCTGTGTCCTCACCTGTGAGTCCTTAACACCACACTTGACAAGAATGAACCCTGAAGTCTGATCAGTGCTGGCATTCAAGCCTGCTCCAACCCCTCTGGGCCCAAGTCTCCATGTGTGAAGCCACCCTCAAGACACTGGTACTACCCCTGCTGTGGTCTGCTGATGCCCGGCCCCTGCTGTCTGTCCTTTCTGTGTCCAGTGGCCCCCGGTGTGCAGGGCCTTCTGCTGAGGGCCTAGACCTTCAGTCCTCATGGGAAAGGTTAGCTCTGGCTGTACGTGGGAGCTGTCGTAAACCTAAGTGCACTAATAGCCATCTCATTACAACACCCTTGGCTCTGGGTGAAGCATTAATGAAGAAAGATTTGCAGGGAGGCTCTCTGACCCCTTCTGCTGTCCCTGGTGTTTTTCATGTTGAGTGATTTCTCCAGCCTGTGTTTGTCCTCTGCACTCTGAATGTCTTGTCATGGGTCTGGCCGTGAGCACATCCAGTGTCTGAGTTCTGGTGTTTCGTGTGTTGAGGCGATCAAGGCTGTCAGGGACCTCAGGACTCATTGACCAGATGCTGGCACTGTTTGGGCACCTTGCTTGCCACCTTGCCAGGCAGCTTGGAGCCTCGGCCCTCACCCTGCTAGTGGGATGTACACTGGGGACCCTTCCCCTCCTTTCCCATGATGGGGTGTGTGGGCAGGTTATTCCCCTTCCTGTCCGTCTCCTGGAATTTCAGGAAATTGGGCACATGGAGAGTTGGGTCCATCGGGGCTGGAGCAGGGTTGGATGCCAACAGCACTGACCAGTCTTTGCTCCAAGGCTGTCGCCGTCCTCACTGTGGGAGTTCACATGGCTGGTCCTCCCTGAGCCCTTACAGCCACCTCTGCCCGTCCCCCTGGGTGCCCTCTGGAAGCAGGCCAGCACCGGTAGGCTCCTCCAGGACCCCTCCTCACTAGCCCGTGTCTGTGTTGATGGAGACAGCCATGGTCTCCACCGCTGGTGCAGATCCCAGCGAGGTCTTCTGGGCTGCTGCCTGATCCTTTGCAGGTGCTACCACCCTCTGAGGTCTATGGGGCAGCCACCACCATGCCCTGCATAACATCATGACCCCATGCCTCACCTCATCAGAGAGGGTACCTCCGTGTCAGTCCTCTCCTCCCAGGAGCCTGGGAGCGGAGTCCTTGCCCTTCTGCATCAGTAGGACCAGGTCACCTGTGGAGCCTCTGTTCTGCCTTTTCCTGAAGCGACAGTTGGTTGGGAGGCTGGGGGTGCAGGGGGCTTCTGGGCTTGGTTTCTCTTATTCTCTGAGCAATATAAATCTCATTTGGTCTAGATAACATTTATGATAGGCAATTTAGCATAAATGGGCCTCTGTAGATATTTGTTGTTAATAATTGTTGTTCAATATACAGTGATTTTTTAAAAACCCTAAGTGAAAATTGAGTTGGTCTTTTGCATGTAGGTAATATATGTGTTTTAGCATGAGGAAGATGAGGATGTGTGAAGTGTGTAAGGGAATCAAAGAAAGGTAGTGTCCAATACTGGCAGCCAGTGAAGTTGTTTGAAGTTATTACTGATGACAGTATGATTTTCAAGTGGAATATGGTAAATCATTTCACTGGCTGGAAAAGAGAGTTGATTCTGAATGGAGGAGATCAAACCTAAACAGTGCATTATCTTTTTTATACTTAGGTTTATACAATAAACATAATTTGTTTAAGCCAAACATTGTGGCAGACTTTCTTACAGATATTTGTCTTTGTGTATATGGAGGATTTTCCTTGTGCACTTTCAAGGAAATGAAATGTGTAATGGCTACTCCAGTGATGCTTATAGGCTAGCAGATGATTGATTGCTCAGAGATTAAGTTGCGAGAGAGAATTCTCTAAACAGTAGTAATTAGTGCTTATTCACACTCCATTCAGCTTTCCCTGCTGGTTCTGGGGATAGCCTCAGATCTCCTGTCACTTTGGAAGGCACATGGTGTAGGCCTGGTACATGGTTTTATCTGCTCATCCAGGTCTGGGAATACCACGGCAAGGCTCATCAGAGCCCTTCCTCAGGACTGGGAGGAAGACACCCGGAGAAGTGGTGCTCATGTTTCACTGTGGTTGGTAAGCAGGGGAGGATGTGTTTTCAGTCATGGAAAGAAGTCAGTATATCAGTCAGGACAGGTGAGGTTCTAATGCAGTAATGCGTGCTGTGAAATTCTCAGTGGCCGCATATGACAATCATGTATTTCCTTTCCATACAGTTTGCCACAGGTCCAGGTGAGTCCTTCATGGGTCAGTAAATTACCTTTTTGTTTTTGCTTGTCAGTATGAATTGGGCTTTTGTTTCTTGCAGTCAAAAGGGTCTTGTGCAAAACAAACGTATTGGAATTGTATTCAGTGGAAAGGAACACTATTTTAAGAGAGAGACAAGCAGAAGCAAGGACTGGGAATAGCATTAGGATTTACTTTAACACTGACGTAAGCCCTCACTGTCCCGATTGGAAGGCTCCTAAGCTGGCCTAGTAGTGCTCCTTATTTCCTAGAGAGGAGAGCTGAGGTCAGGTAATTTGCAGAGAATTCAGGCCACTTGCTAACGGTCACATGGAAATTTAAGGATAGGGACTTAAATCGGAAAAAGATTTTCTGATTCCTTATGCAGTGATCTTTCTATTAATTTATGTTTTCTCATAAATAAAGGTGGAACTTATACGGAAAAGTTTTGAGGGCCACTTCTTCATAAGGCATGTAAAGGGGAGAGGAGAAGTGTTCATGAGGTTGGCCACCAGAATGGGTTCATTGCCTACAAACTAGGCATTGTATTAAAAAGTTTTGCAAGTTATTATTTTGGGAGAAGAAGTAATACTCATATTAGAATAACTGTTCATAGAATAATAATATCGGTCCTGGGAGAGAGACTGGGGAATCATCTCATCATGCAGCACTGAGTCACGTGGGTCATTCCCCTTCTATGCTCTGTAAACTCAGCTGAGGACCGAAGACTTGGATGTTATAGGGTGACATTGACATTGATGGGGATTTGAGGGCCCACTTGAACATCAGATCTGGATTCTGGATTGTAGCAGATACATAGGTGAGGTAGAGCTAGCTAAAGTTAATGCATTGAAAATGTGCTGTATTTTATCCTTATAAATTAAATGAATCTCCAAAATGTTATCTAACTCATTTGGAGACACATTTTCAGATACATGAAACTCTTCCTGTGCTGCAGCTGCCCAGCGTCAGTCTCTGAAACTTGTTGTCTTGTTATTTAAATACAGTTATGTGTTGCTTAACAATGGGGATACCTTCTGAGAAATGCATCACTAGGTGATGTTGTCATCATGTGAATATCACTGAGTGCACTTAACCAACCTAGGTGGTACAGCCCGCCACACGCCTAGGCTGTGTGGCCTATGGCTCCTGAGCTACAATCCTGTGCAGCATGTGACTGTACTGAATATTGCAGGCAGCTGTAACCCAGTGGTAAATATTTATGTATGCCAAATGTATCTGAACATAAAAAAGATAACCTGTTGTGCTTTACCATTAGGAAGGCTACCATGTCATCAGTCAATACACATTTTTAAGCTTTGTCATAATATTATGGGACCATCTCATATATCTTTGGTCCCTTGTTGACCAAAACCTCATCATGCTGTACATGGCTATAACCACAGCTAAAACCTTGCTATCCAAATTAACTCAAGGCATTGGGTGTATAATACATGCTCTTTGTGCAGAGGGTACCGGTACATCATTAACACCATCAGGTCCTGCAGTCAGTGGATTTCCTTAGGTTCAATATGTTCTTTTTAAAAGTGAAATAAATATTTTGAAACCACCTTTTTTTTTTTTTTAATTTGGAGATGGAGTCTTGCTCTGTCTCCAGGCTGTAGTGCAATGGCACGATCTCAGCCCACTGCAGTCACTGCCTCCTGGGTTCAAGCGATTCTCCTGCCTTAGCCTCCCAAACAGCTGGGATTACAGTCAGCTAATTTATGTATTTTTATTAGAGATGGGGTTTCACCATGTTGGCCAGGATAGCCTCGATCTCCTGATCTTGTGATCTGCTTTCCTTGGCCTCCCAAATAGTTGGGATTATAGGTGTGAGCCATCACCACGCCTGTCCTTGAAAGCATTTTTTACAAAACGATTTCCAAGTTGGGAAGCAAGAAAATGGATAAAACATGAGAATAATAACAAGGTAACAACAATAAGTATATTCAGATAAATGTATGTAATATATTGGAATGTAAAGAGCCCTCAGTTGTTGCCAGCATGATCCTATTAGAGACATTATCATGTTGACCCACTGGGCTCCCACCACTCTTATGATTAGCAGTAGAGCAGAAACATCCTTAACACCCTGACTCAGCCTGTTCCTGCACCTAAGCTCCTGCACACACTGCACGCACACCATGGTCCAGCCACACCAAGCAGTAGATGCTTTTCCTCATACCTGACTTACCGTTTTATCTGTTGATCTTTTTTTACAATTTTTTTTCCTACCCTAAGCCTTTCTCCTACTTGCTGTACCTGGTACACTTACCTACTCTTAAGAAATGTTTCTCTGTTCCCACTGTAGTCATTAGTGATGCGGTATTTCTGGTTTTTCTCCCTGGTATGAGGTAAGATTGCAAGTTTATGATCTGAGTTGTTTTGATCAATAGCAGGTGGAAGGAAGTGAGGTGTTACTGACTAGTGGAAGTCTTTAATAGGCAATGCATGCTTTCCCACGCTCCCATCCCCTGCTGCAGTAGCCATTGCTTTTCCATGTGGTGTTTGGTCTTGCATTCTTGAGTGAGGACAGGGTAGAGGAAGGAGACTCCTCAGAGCCTCATAGACATGGACAGTGAGTTAAAAACAAATCCTGTGTGCTTTGTGTTACTAAGTTCCTGGGATAGTTTATTACTTCAGTAGCACTTATCCCTGACTGGCTGACACATGGCCCTGTAATGAGCTTCTCTTTCCCCAGTGTTATTGTAATTTTTGGTAGCATTTTTGAGAACTTACTGTGCCCCATACTGTATGCCTGGTGCTTTATTTCTGCTTTTTGCTTGCTCATGATGTTAATAATTTGCTCAAGGTCAGACTGTGTAACTCCTCATGACTGCATTCTCCCCAGATCCCTTGGCTGTGTTACTCAACAAACATCCCCACGCACCTGCTGTGTACCCAACTCTGTTCTAGGTCTGGGGACCAAAAGATGAATTAGAAATAATTCCTGTCCATGAGAAAATAAGAATATTATAGGGAGAAAGAAATTGAAGCATGTACAATGACATGTTAATAAAGGTTATACAGCACGGTGGGCGCTAGAAAGATTTAGAATCAAAACCTATCTCAAAACCTGTCTCAAGTATGTGGTCTTGGATAAGTGTCTGTCTCCCCACTCTCCAACCTTTCTGACTTCTGTTTCGAAAATGGGAAACGTTCTAACTTTTATAAGATGTCGATGGCCACTTCCCTCAAAATAGTAGTGGCGTTTCATAAGCCAAAGCATTTGAAGCACTAGGCACTCAACAGCTTGCAACAAATGACAGTTTGTGACATATCTTCACTGAAGCTTCTGTGTTTCTTCAGCGAAGATCCACTGAGAGCACAAAGGAAGGAGCCAGAAACTTGCTTGAGGGAAAAGAAGCAGAAAAGTAATATGGAGGAGGTGGAGTTTGACTGGAGTTCTTAAACAGAAGTAATTTTACTCTGACAAGAGGACAGGGGAAATACATTCCAGGATAAGGGAAATAGCATGAACGAACTGTGAAACATTGGACAACTACAGGAAACTTATTTTTAGAAAAATGTGGAGCACAGTGGGAACAATGGTGGGAGATGTGCTGTGCGGGTGCTATGGGCAGCCCCAGCAGCCTGAACATTACTGCACAGGCCATTCAGAGTGAATGGAAGGGTCATCCGTGCTGCAGCTTGTTTTTGTTTTGCTTTTGTTTTTTTGGGGGGCTCCATTGCCAGGCTGGAGCGCAGTGGCGTGATCTCAGCCCACTGCAACTTCTGCCTCCCTTGTTCAAGTGATTCTCCTGCTTCAGCCTCCCAGGTAGCTGGGATTACAGGCATGAGCGACCATGCCCAGCTAATTTTTGTATTTTTAGTAGAGATAGGGTTTCTTTATGTTGGCCAGGATGGTCTCAAACTCCTGACCTCATGATCCGCCCGCCTCTGCCTCCCAAAGTGCAGGGATCATACGTGTGAGCCACCACACCCAGCCTTTTTTTTCTTTCTTTTAATATGGGTTCCGAAAGCATGGAAGCAATGCCAAGGATTGGCGGGAGTCACAGATGAAGGAAAGGAAGCCAGCTAGTGGCCTGCTGTAGAGAGAGATGATGAAGGCTTAAATTCAGGCAGAGGAGATGGAAAAAGGACAGGTGTGAGCAAAATGAAGCAATGAAATTTGATAAGACATATTCCCATGGTAAAATTTAAAGAGTGAGGCAAAGATGGGGGTTCAGGAGAGCTACCATATTTCCAAATGTGACTGGAGAGATGTTTGTAATAGAGCTGAGAATAGAGAAAGTTATTTTTATTTTTATTTTATTTATTTATTTATTTATTTTTGAGTCAAGTTAAGCATCTTTTATTAGGGTCTTGCTCAAGTATTTTTTATTTAAACTTTCTACTTGGAAATAATTTCTTTCTTTTTTTTTAAATTTTTATTGCATTATAGGTTTTGGGGTACATATGCAGAATGTGCAAGGTAGTTGCATAGGTACACACATGGCAGTGTGTTTTGCTGCCTTCCTCCCCTTCACCCACACTTGGCATTTATCCCCAGGCTATCCCTCCCCAGCCCCCCTACTGTCCCTCCCCCATTCCCCCCAATAGACCCCAGTGTGTAGTAGACCCCCTCCCTGTGTCCATGTGTTCTCATTTTTCTCACCCACCTATGAGTGAGAATATGCGGTATTTCTTTTTCTGTTCTTGTATCAGTTTGCTGAGAATGATGTTCTCCAGATTCATCCATGTCCTTACAAAGGACATAAATTCATCATTTTTGATTGCTGCATAATATTCCATGGTGTATATGTGCCACATTTTCCCAGTCCAGTCTATCATCATTGGGCATTTGGGTTGGTTCCAGGTCTTTGCTATTGTAAACACTGCTGCAATGAACATTCATTTGCATGTGTCCTGTATAGGAATTATTCAGTTTAAAATCTCAAACAATGTAGAATATCTTCAAAGGAAGCAGAGGAATTCCACTACCCAAATATGACCCTTTTAACTTTTTTCCTCTGCGTTGAAACCCACATGTATATGTGATCATCGTCTTCAACAGAATGGCACCTTTAGCAGCTTTCTTTCCTATTTAGTAACATAGCGCAAGCAGCCCTCCAGCTTTCTACTGAAGTACCTGAGAGAAAGATCTGCTTTACGCATAAGCATAAAAGGATAAGTGGTTTCCCATTCCATTTAGGATGTTTCCGATTAGTTCTTCATATTTACTCTTACAAGTAATGTTATCCAGGACGCTCTTGTGTAGCTCTCTGCATACTTTTCACAGCATAGAAACACATTTTTTTTTTCAGAGAGTAAGTGCAGTGTTGTGCACGTAGCTTCTAAGGTAGCTAGTGAACACTTACATAGGTATGCCAGCTTTCACAAGGGTAATTATTTTCAAGATTTCCTAGTCTGAAGTTTTCATGCTAGGAACTTGCTAACAGATTACTACTCAGTGTCTCTCAAAATTGACAAAGATTAGTCAGGGAGGCTCTCTTCTGCCTTCCAAGGTTTTCATTTATTTGCTCTTAGGTACATCAAAGAATCATTAGGGTCCCTCATGCCTATCTAATTAATTAATTATAGTCTATAATTATATAGCCTCCTTTCTCAGCCCCTAAAAATAAAGGGTCCCATAATGGAAGAGCCTCATCTACCACTGCAACATTTCAGCCTCCTCTGTCCTGTTGGCAATCATTGTTCTCTATCAGATGACAGAATGCCAAGGCAAGGGAAATCCTTTTTGTAACCAGTATGTTTTAAAACAGACACTAAGGTCAGGATATACTGAGAAAAACAGGTTAATAAGACAAGTTTGTCCTTGGGTCAGAGTCATCGTTCAGCCCTTTTCTTCCCAGTCCCACTGTCTGTTTCTCTTTTCACTAGCCAGCCTCAGCGTTCTCCGTGGGCTTGGAAAGTGACAGCAAAAAGTGAGGTCATAAATCAATCAAGTAAGGCATGCTGTAAAGTCAGGCAGAGGTAACCAATGGCAGAGGAAACAAGCCCCCCCCCGCATCTCCACCGTCTCCCTCCTCTTGTCCTAGCTCTAATCCCGACTTGGCCCACCCCAGTCTTTCTCATGCCTCTTTCTCAACCAAGTGCCCTAGGAGGCAGCTACCAGCCCGTAAGCATGGGCCCTGAGGAATAATCCACTTGTCTTGTTTCAGTCTCCCTGGGGGAACTTCAATTCTAGAGAAAGAAATATAGCACCAGAGTGCCCTTCCACATGTGCAACTTCAGTCACTGTAGAAAACTCAGTGGAAACAATATTTTGTGGAAGGAGAATAGGCAGATATACCAGGAAGCTAAGTTTCAGGGCACAGCATGTAGACTATCCCCTTCCAACGTCCTGGGAATGATCATGGTGATGAGTTCACATTATCACATTTTTGTGAAATTTGAAAAAGTAAGGTACTTTTGTATTCTTTTCCATAAATAGGGCACCCATATAATAAAAAGATCAAGTCCCACAAAAATCCAGTGGTCCTAAGTCGTATCTTGTACAGGGGTGAGGCTCAGAAGGGTCCCTCATGCCTATCTACTTGATGAAAGTTTATAAGTAGATAGCCTCCTCTTTCAAAGTCCCTAAAAGTAAAGAGTCCTGGAGGGAGGTTCCAAGATGGCACCATAAAAACAACTCAGGATTGCAGCTCTCAGTGAAGGCGCAGAGGGTGAGTCCTAGCCGCATTTTCAGACGGACTTTTGTTGCCCACAGAATGGTGAAATTCCAAGGTGTAGGAGAGACACAGGAGAGCAGCATAGCCCTTTAGGCTTGCATGGCCGTTCAGCCGGCACCGTGGCACAGTGGCAGCCCGCACAAAGCTCACTGGTCTGGGTGCCCTGTTAAACTGGCAATCTGAGTTTTGGGAGGACATATTGAAATGTCCATTGCAATGAACGGGACTTGGATGGTGAGCCAGACCAGGAGATTCCTGGGAAGAGCGATTTGAGCCAGTGCAGTGGGCAGCGGCACGAGAGATCGCATAAATCCCAGTGGCCAATCAGCAGGCGACTGGGGCGCCTGTGAGAGAGTCAACCATTCAATTTGGAAAAAAAAAGAGAGAGAGAGAGAGAGAGGAGGGACTCTGAGGAAAGGAGCCAGGTGATTGGGCTTGGTGGGTCCAATCCTCATGGGGACAAGCAGCACGGTGATTTGAGGCGCTCAGGGTTGAGAGTTTTGCTGCGGGGTCAGTGGAATCTAGGATGGTGCAGCTCAGTGGGGGAGGGGCGTCTGCCACTACGGTCACAATCCACCCCTACTGAGGTACCGTCCACTGCTGATGCAGCCTGCCATTGCCGAGGCAACCAGCCATAACAGAGAGATGCTGCCAACAGGGGGGAGCACACCACAGCATAACAGAGCCCCGTGGCAGCAGGGCAGACCCACGCAAGCAGGGCGGAGCCCTGGCAGGCAAATAGTGAATAGACTGCCTCCTAGCTGGGCAGGACAGTGCAACAGATACTCATAAAGAAAGCCCCAACTCCCTGAGACAGAACATCTGAGAAAAAAAAAAGGGGGAGTTATAAGTTCTGCTGCAGCAGACACAAACACATTTGCTCAGCAAACCTGAATGAACAACGGAGCTCAGAGCTCAGCATTGGACCTCCTATAAAGTACAGACCATCTCCTCAAGCAGCTCCCTGACCCCTCTATATCCAAAGAGCCACCTCAGAAAAGGACTAATCAGACTGACATTTGGTGGGCATCATTCTGGGACAAAGAGCAGAAGAAAGAACTGGTAGCATCCCTCACTGTACCGCAGCTGCTACAGGTGTACCCCAGACAAGCAGAGCCTGGAGTGGACTTCAGCACTCGTACAGCAGAGGGGCCAAACCATTAGAAGGAAAACTAAGCAACAGAAATACTTCATTATCAACAATCTGGGCGTCCACTCAGAGACCCAATCGAAAAGGCAGCAACTACTAAGATGACAGGTGGATAAACCCACAAAGATGGAAAGAAACCAGTGCAAAAAGGAGGAAAACACTTGAAACCAAAACACCTCCCCTCCTACAAAGGACCAAAACTCCTCACCAGCAAGGGAACAAAGCTGGACAGAGAATGACTGTGACGAAACGACGGAATCAGACTTCAGAAGGTGGATAATAAGAAACTTCAGTGAGCTAAAAGAACATGTTCTAAATCAATGCAAAGAAGCTAAGAACCTTGAAAAAAGACTTGAAAAAAGATTCCAGGAAATGATAACAAGAATGGACAACTTAGGAATATGAATGAATTGAAGGAGCTGAAAAACACAACACAAGAACTTTGTGAAGCATGCACAAGTTTCAACAGCCGAATTGACCAAGCAGAAGAAAGAATATCAGAAGTCGAAGATCAACTCAATGAAATAAAATGAGAAACCAAGATTAGAGAAAAAAGCACAAAGAGGAATGAACAAAATCTCCAAGAAATGTGGGACTATGTGAAGAGACCTAACCTACGTTTGATAGGTGTACCAGAATGTGATGAAGAGAATGAATCCAAGCTGGAAAACACTCTTCAGGATATTATCCAGGAAAATTTCCCCAACCTAGCAAGGCAGGCCAATACTCAACTCCAGGAAATACAGAGAACACCACAAAGATATTCCACAAGAAGAGCAACCCCAAGGCACATAATCGTCAGATTCACCAGGGTTGAAATGAAGGAGAAAATACTAAGGGCAGCCAGAGAGAAAGGTCGGGTCACCCACAAAGGGAAGCCCATCAGACTCACAGCAGATCTCTCGGCAGAGACTCTACAAGCCAGAAGAGAGTGGGGGCCAATATTCAACATCCTTAAAGAAAAGAACTTTCAACCCAGAATTTCATATCCAGCCAAACTGAGCTTCATAAGTGAAGGAAAATAAAATCCTTCAGGAACAAGCAAGTACTCAGAGATTTTGTCACCACTAGGCCTGCTTTACAAGAGCTCCTGAAAGAGGCACTACACATAGAAAGAAACAACCAGTACCAGCCATCCTCAAAACATACCAAATGCTAAAGAGCATCAACAAAATGAAGAATCTACATGAACCAATGGGCAAAACAGCCAGCTAGCATCAAAATGGCAGTATCAAATTCACACATAACAATATTAACCCTAAATGTAAATGGGCTAAATGCACCAATCAAAAGACACAGACTGGCAAATTGGATAAAAACCAAAACCCATCAGTGTGCTGTATCCAGGAAACCCATCTCACATGCAAGGATACACAAAGGCTCAAAATAAAGGGATGGAGGAAGATTTACCAAGCAAATGGAGAGCAAAAAAAGCAGGAGTTGCAATTCTCATCTCTGATAAAATAGACTTTAAAGCAACAAAGATCAAAAGAGACAAAGAAGGTCATTACATAATGGTAAAAGGATCGATACAACAAGAAGAGCTAACGATTCTAAATATATATGGACCCAATGCAGGAGCACCCAGATATATAAGGCAAGTTCTTAATGACTTACAAAGAGACTTAGACTCCCACACAATAATAGTGGGAGACTTTAACACTCCACTGTCAATATCAGACAGATCAACCAGACAGAAAATTAACAAGGATATCCAGGACTTGAACTCAGACCTGGAACAAGCAAACCTGATAGACATTTACAGAACTCTCCACCCCAAATCCACAGAATATACATTCTTCTCAGCACCACATCACACCTACTCCAAAATTGACCACATAATTGGAAGTAAAGCACTCCTCAGCAAATGCAAAACAACTGAAATCATAACAAACAGTCTCTCAGACCATAGTGCAATCAAGTTAGAACTCAGAATTCAGAAAATAACTCAGAACCGCACAGCTTCATGGAAACTGAACAACTGGCTCTTGAATGTTGATTGGATAAACAATGAAATGAAGGCAGAAATAAAGAAGTTCTTTGAAACCAAAGAGAATGAAGACACAACATACCAGAATCTCTGGGACACATTTAAAGCAGTCTGTAGAGGAAAATATATAGCAATAAGTGCCCACATGAGAAGAGTGGAGAGATCCAAAATTGACACCCTATCATCAAAATTGAAAGAGCTAGAGGAGCAAGATCAAAAAAGCTCAAAACCTAGCCGAAGACAAGAAATAACTAAGATCAGAGCAGAACTGAAGGAGATAGAGACAAGAAAAACCCTTCAAAAATCAATAAATCCAAGAGCTGGTTTTTCGAAAAGATCAACAAAATAGACAGACCACTAGCCAGACTGATAAAAAGAAAAGAGAACAACCAAATAGATGCAATAAAAAATGATAAAGGAAATCACCACAGATTCCACAGAAATTCAAACCATCATCAGAGAATACTACAAACAACTCTATGCACATAAACTAGTAAACCAGGAAGAAATGGATAAATTCCTGGACACCTGTGTCCTCCCAAGCCTAAACCAGGAGGAAGCCAAAACTATGAATAGACCAATAACAAGGTCTGAAGTTGAGGCAGCAATTAAGAGCCTACCACACAAAAAAGCCCAGGTCAGATGGGTTCACAGCCGAATTCTACCAGACACACAAAGAGGATCTGGTACCATTCCTTCTGAAACTATTCCAAATAATTCAAAAGAGGGAACCTTCCCAAATCATTTTATGAGACCAACATCATCCTGATACCAAAACCTGGCAGAGACTCAACAAGAAAAGAAAACTTCAGGCCAATATCCATGATGAACATAGATGCAAAAATCTTCAATAAAATACTGGCAAACCGATTGCAACAGCACATTAAAAACTTATCCATCATGATCAAGTAGGATTCATCCGGGATGCAAGGCTGGTTCAACATACGCAAGTCTATAAATGTAATTCACCACATAAACAGAAGCAAAACAAAACCACATGATTATCTCAATTGATGCAGAGAAGGCATTTGACAAAATTCAACAGCCCTTTATGCTAAAAACCCTCAATAAACTTGGTATTGATGGAACATATCTCAAAGTAATAAAAGCTATTTATGACAAACCAACAGCCAATATCATACTTAATGGGCAAAACTGGAAGCATTCCCTTTGAAATCCGGCACTAGACAAGGATGCCCTCTCTCACCACTCCTATTCAACATAGTACTGGAAGTTCTAGCCAGAGCAATCAGGCAAGAAAAAGAAATAAAGGGTATTCAAATAGGAAAGGTGGAAGCCAAATTGTCTCTATTTGCAGACGACATGATAGTATACCTAGAAGACCCCATCACCTCAGCCCAAAACTCCTGAAACTGATAAGCAACTTCAGCAAAGTCTCAGGATATAAAATCAATGTGCAAAAATCACAAGCATTCCTATACACCAATAACAGACTTAAAGAGAACCAAATCAAGAACGAACTGCCATTCACAATTGCTACAAAGAAAGAATAAAATACCTAGGAATACAACTCACAAAAATGTAAGGGACCCTTAAGGAAAACTACAAACCACTGCTCAATGAAATAAGAGAGGACACAAACAGATGGAGAAACATTCCATGTTCATGGTTAGGAAGAATCAATATCGTGAAAATGGCTATACTGCCCAAAGTAATTTACACAATCAATGCTATCCCCATCAAACTACCATTGAATTTCTTCACAGAACTGGAAAACCACCATGAACTTCATATGGAACCAAAAGAGAGCCCGTGCATAGCCAAGTCAATTCTAAGCAAAAGAACACAGGAGGCATCACACTACCAGACTTCAAACTATACTACAAGGCTACAGTAATCAAAACAGCATGGTACTGGTACCAAAACAGAGATATAGACCAATGGAACAGAACAGAGGCATCGAGGCAACACAACATATCTACAACCATATAATCTTTGATAAACCAGACAAAAACAAGCAATGGGGAAAGGATTCCTGTTTAATAAATGGTGTTGGGAAAACTGGCTAGCCATGTGCAGAAAGCAGAAACTGGACCCCTTTCTGACACCTTACACTAAAATTAACTCCAGATGGATTAAAGACTTAAACATAAGACCTGACACCATAAAAACCCTAGAAGAAAATCTAGGCAAAACCATTCAGGACATAGGAGTAGGCAAGGACTTCATGACCAAAACACCAAAAGCATTGGCAACAAAAGCCAAAATAGACAAATGGGACCTAATCAAACTCCACAGCTTCTGCATGGCAAAAGAAACAGTCACTAGAGTGAATGCAACCATCAGAATGGGAAAAAATCTTTGCAGTTTACCCATCTGACAAAGGGCTGATATCCAGAATTTACAAAGAACTCAAACAGATTTACAGGAAAAATAAACAAGCCCATTCAAAATGGGCAAAGGATATGAACAGACACTTTACAAAAGAAGACATACATGAGGCCAACAAACACATGAAAAATGCTCATCATCACTGGTCATTAGAGAGATGCAAATCAAAACCACATTGAGATACCATCTCACGCCAGTTAGAATGGCGATCATTAAAAATCTGGAGACAGCAGATGCTGGAGAGGATGTGGAGAAATAGGAACACTCTTACACTGTTGGTGGGAGTGTAAATTAGTTCAACCATTGTAGAAGACAGTGTGGTGATTCCTCAAGGACCTAGAAATAGAAATTCCATTTGACCCAGCAATCCCATTACTGGGTATATATCCAAAGGACTATAAATCGTTCTACTATAAGGACACATGCACACGAATGTTCATTGCAGCACTGTTTACAATAGCAAAGACCTGAACCAACCCAAATGCCCATCGATGATAGACTGACTGGGAAAATGTGGCACATATACACCATGGAATATTATGCAGCAATCAAAATGATGAGTTTGTGTCCTTTGTAAGGACATGGATGAATCTGGAGAACATCATTCTCAGCAAACTGACACAAGAACAGAAAAGAAATATCATATTCTCACCATAGGCAGGTGAGAAAATGAGAACACATGGACACAGGAGGGCGTACTACACACTGGGGTCTATTGGGGGAATGGGGAGGGACAGCAGGGGGCTGGGGAGGATAGTCTGGGAGAAATGCCAATGTGGTGAAGGGAGGAAGGCAGCAAAACACACTGCCATGTGTGTACCTATGCAACTATCTTGCACATTCTGCACATGTACCCCAAAACCTATAATGCAATAAAAATTTTAAAAATTAAAAAAAAAAAAAACTCACTGGTGCTTTATCTTATTTTAGCATCGTCCTTTAGTGATATAAGGTCAAGGCAGCTGTAATGCACATGTTAGTTAGCAGGAAACCGAGAAACATCGAATCAGAGAAGTAACATTTAGCAGCAAAAATGACACTTCTATCAACTCACTTTACAGCTGAAGGGCACCGTGGTGAAAATATAGGAAATGGCCATAATAAAAGGCTTTTGAGTAACAGAAGAAAGTCTTCCAAAAAGCATTGGGTTCTTAAGATATATTGTTATTTCTTGAGGTACCCTTTAAGTCTCACCTAAGTGATTCAGGCCCTGGTAGAGAATCTGGGAGGGGACAGTGTCCCAGTAAGAACTCAGGGGAGGGGCCCATGCTCTGTATCCTGTGCACAGAGCAACTTCACAGCAGTCGTGAGTGCACTGACCCCTAATGGTATTGGAAATGTAGAGAAAGGGGGCAAGTTCAATGAGGTATGTATTATTTCTAAAGTTGCTTTTTATAACAACAACAAATTGGCACTAACTTAAATATTTATCCACTAGGGAATGGATGAATAAAAGGCTGTATAAGCAACAAGTGAATACTCATCCTCAATTTGCTGAAACAAGAATGAAAACCACAGGAGTGATCACCCAAACGAACTATTTCCACTTGTTTCAGCCAAAGCTTACAAAGCATGCTCTTTCTAGGACATAGAGAAAGTGTAACAATCAAGACACATACATAAAGAAAATATTTAGCAAAGAAAAATATATAACAATGAAATAGGGAGGCCTTTCTCTGACACCAAGTCTAAAAATTGGGTTCCATCCTAGCACCCATTTCTTCTCATTTGTAATCATTATTAGTAAATGCATTTTATAAGTAAACTTGTATCAGTAGATTTCTTCTTTTTTTTTTGGAGAGAAGGAAGAAGAAAAAAAAAGGATTGGGCTGGGCACGGTGGCTCAAGCCTGTAATCCCAGCACTTTGGGAGGCCGAGGCGGGTGGATCACGAGGTCAAGATATCGAGACCATCCTGGTCGACATGGTAAAACCCCGTCTCTACTAAAGATACAAAGTTAGCTGGGCATGGTGGTGCATGCCTGTAATCCCAGCTACTCAGGAGGCTGAGGCAGGCAGCAAAACACACTGCCATGTGTGTACCTATGCAACTATCTTGCACATTCTGCACATGTACCCCAAAACCTATAATGCAATAAAATTTTAAAATTAAAAAAAAAAAGGAAGTAGGTCAAGACTGTGATGATCACAGCTGAACATCAATTAGCAGGAAGCACATTTTTTAATGCCATGAATGTAAAGAGTGAATAAATTTATTTCTTGGGTTGAAAATTAAAAAGAAAGAAAAGAAAATGACTTATGTTCATTGTCTCTGGGACATTCTTAAAATAGAAACACATTTTGTAAAAGAGTCCTGACCCGATATCGTATCTCTTGACCTTGCAGGTCATTGATGGAATGAATGTCTCTAAGCCTCATTACAATTGCCAGCTTTTTTGTAAATGAGAGAAGCCATATCTTGGGTGAGGGACAATTTAAATCTTCTCTTCTGACTTTCACTACAACATATACACTCACCATAACAACAACAGAGCGATTGCTTGGTGCCCTGTGGTGTGACTAGCAATTCTCACAATCCCACGCTCCTGGAGAGATTTTTCCTTTTTAGAGATATGGCAAATATGTCTCTCTTCCACAGTTCCCAAGATGTTAAGTCAACTTCCTTTCAGACAAAAATCAAACCCATCTCCCTTTATTTGGATGTTTTCTTCCAATTCTTTTTCTTTTCTCTTTGAGTATATCTGAATGCTTGCTTTGACTGGTGATGGCCTTTGATCGGATCGGCACCATTGGCTATCTACCATCCCTTTCATTATCGTGGAAAATCATGAATGGGCATCTCTGTGCCAAACTGGCCAAAATGTGCTGGGTTTGGACTGTGATTCCTGGTCCCCCACTGTTGTTCCCTTACAAGGGGTCTCACAGATGTGCCCTTCAGTAGGTCCAAACATTATCCTGACTAGCAGTGTTGTGATGCAGGAGCCAGTATTTGGATTGGCATGTGCCTCTACCCCAGAAGAACCCCCAAAACCCAACTGTTTTACACACACTGTCAGCTCATTAGTTATTTTAGGTAACTTCTTATTATTGATCCCAAACCAATATGTGTCGTCATGATACTTGCTGTTGCAGTGCGCCTTCGCTCACCAGGAAGCCAAAGGCCCTGGGCCTCCAGTGGGTCTCATTTGGCTGGATCACTGTTCTATTGCCTCTCTCTTACGGGTCATGTTGCTGTGAGCCCAGGAAACTATTCCAACATTCTATGGGGATGCTGAAAATTAGAACTTTTTCTATGTATGGTGACTCCACTCACTCCAGCATCATCCTCATAGTCTAGCCTCAGAATAAAGGGATAAAGGCAGCCCTGAGGAAAGTTCTGGGGAGTTCCAACCAATAATTTAAGGCATATTAGATTATTTCTCCATGATCAGGCAGTACAGCTTCAATAAAGAGAAACTCAGAATTATATATGCTAATTAAATGTAAAACTATGGATCTCAGTGATATTGACTATATCAGCCTGATGAAATTAAACATCTGTTGGGAACCCTTACAAATTAAATGCTAAAAAATTATATAGATATTTCACAGATGGAAGTTATTTGGTTTCTTTGGCACCTAGACTATTAACTGAGTAATATACATATTTGGATATTTTCTTCTGATAGTTTTCAGAATCTGATTCATCTGTGATAAACAATATTTCTTGGTGTCTCTATTTGGAATTAAATTTATAGTTCTGAGACTGACAAAAATTATAGCTATGGAAGTTATTCCTGTTTGCAGAAGGTAACAGTAAATAAAAGAAAAATATGTTTTCTGACTGTGATTCTATATTTGGCTTTATTATTTTGGTGACAATCACTAATAAAACAAGCCCTATACTTAAGCAATTGATCAACATTTTTGTAGGACAATAAAATATTCTACCCTAATAACACCCAACACTCCTTCTGAGCCCCTTAAAGGCAGGATTCTAATTCCATGAATAGTAACATCAGTCAAAATATTCTGAAATGCATTATAAATGTTCAATATTTTTACCTAAATAAGGTAATAACAGCAAAACATAATGGGTCCAAATTTATTGGGTTTTAGATAATAGGAATCATCTCCCTCAAAATTGAGAGAGAGCAATGAAAATCACTTGTGGATACAATGCTTTAAAACAAAAATAAAAATAAAATCAATGGCAGTTCATTGTCATTTGTTGATAAAAGAATGTGAAAATAACATGAATAGAAAAATTCCATAGAAGGAAAAAGCATGTAGAAATTCAATTACTCTAATGCAATTATTTTTGTTTATATGTCTGTTTCATAAAAGATTTAACATTGAACCTGTCTTCATTTATATCAAAGTTCTTATGATTATCATTTTAAAAAGCACAGTATTTTATTGAACTAATGCCATGAACAATTGTTTATATAACAGTGAGATGAGCATTGTCCTAGATGAAGGGCCTCATAGCCAAGAAGCTAAGCAAAAGATTAGGTAAAGGATTTAAGAAAGGGAATTTTCAAAAGGGATATTAGAGAAAACAGAATGCCCTCTACTACACAAGAATGAATTTCTCATGAATTTGTACCCAGGCCCTGGTAGAGAATCTGGGAGGGACAGTGTCCCAGTAAGAACTCAGGGAGGGGCCCATGCTCTGTATCCTGTGCACAGAGCAACTTCACAGCAGTCGTGAGTGCACTGACCCCTAATGGTATTGGAAATGTAGAGAAAGGGGCAAGTTCAATGAGGTATGTATTATTTCTAAAGTTGCTTTTATAACAACAACAAATTGGCACTAACTTAAATATTTATCCACTAGGAATGGATGAATAAAAGGCTGTATAAGCAACAAGTGAATACTCATCCTCAATTTGCTGAAACAAGAATGAAAACCACAGGAGTGATCACCCAAACGAACTATTTCCACTTGTTTCAGCCAAAGCTTACAAAGCATGCTCTTTCTAGGACATAGAGAAAGTGTAACAATCAAGACACATACATAAAGAAAATATTTAGCAAAGAAAAATATATAACAATGAAATAGGGAGGCCTTTCTCTGACACCAAGTCTAAAAATTGGGTTCCATCCTAGCACCCATTTCTTCTCATTTGTAATCATTATTAGTAAATGCATTTTATAAGTAAACTTGTATCAGTAGATTTCTTCTTTTTTTTTTTTTTGGAGAGAAGGAAAGAAGAAAAAAAAAGGATTGGGCTGGGCACGGTGGCTCAAGCCTGTAATCCCAGCACTTTGGGAGGCCGAGGCGGGTGGATCACGAGGTCAAGATATCGAGACCATCCTGGTCGACATGGTAAAACCCCGTCTCTACTAAAGATACAAAAAGTTAGCTGGGCATGGTGGTGCATGCCTGTAATCCCAGCTACTCAGGAGGCTGAGGCAGGAGAATTGCCTGAACCCAGGAGGCGGAGGTTGCGGTGAGCTGAGATTGCGCCATTGCACTCCAGCCTGGGTAACAAGAGCAAAACTCTGTCTAAAAAAAAAAAAAAAAAAAAAAAAAGATCGAAGGAGAGAAAAAAGAAAAAGGGAGAGAGATTGGGAATGTTGCTTTTTCTGAAAATGGGTATTGAAAACCTGTTTTCTGCCAATAATTGTGCTTACTAATGGCTGATCAATATTTCATTTAAACCTATGAGTAGATGTGATGTGGTACTGACAAGAATGTATATTTTGTGTATTTAAAGTGGAGAGCTCTATAAATGTTTATTAAGTTTACTTGTTCCAGATCTGAGTTCAAATCCTGGATATCCTTATTAATTTTCTGTCTTGTTGATCTATCTAATATTGATGTTGAAATCTTCCACTATTATTGTGTGGGAGTCTAGGGAGTCTAAGTCTCTTTATAGGTCTTATGTATCTGGGTGTTAGGATCGTTAGCTCTTATTGTTGCATTTATCCTTTTACCATTATATCTTTGTTGCTTTAAGATCTATTTTATCAGATGTGAGAATTGCAACTCCTGCTTTTTATTAGTTTATTTATTTTTGCTCTCCATTTGGTTGGTAAATGTTTCTCCATCCCTTTGTTTTGAGTCTTTGTGTATCCTTGCATGTGAAATGGGTCTGGATGTAGCATACTGTTGGGTTTGGGCTGTATCTTTTGATTGGGGGATTTAGTCAATTTAAATTTAGGATTACTGCCATTTGATGTTAACTGGCTGTTTTGTTTATTCATTGATGAAAATTCTTCTTTATGTTGATGCTCTTTACTTCTTGGTATGTTTTCTGAGAGGCTAATACTGGTTGTTCCTTTCTATGTGTAATGCTTCTTTCAGAAGCTCTTGTAAAGCAGGCCTGGTGGTAATAAAATCTCTGAGTACTTGCTTGTTCATAAAAGATTTTATTTTTCCTTCAGTTGTGAAGCTTAGTTTGGCTGGATATGAAATTCTCGGCTGAAAGTTCTGTTCTTTAAGGATGTTGAATATTGGCCCCCACTCTCTTCTGGCTTGTAGGATTTCTGCTGAGAGATCTGCTGTAAGTCTGATAGGCTTCCCTTTGTGGGTAACCTGACCTTTCTCTCTGGCTGCCCTTACTATTTTCTCCTTCATTTCACTCCTGGTGAATCTAACGATTGTGTGCCTTGGGGTTGCTCTTCTTGAGGAATATCTTTGTGGTGTTCTCTGTATTACCTGGGGTTGAATATTGTCCTGCTTTGCTAAGTTGGGAAAGTTTTCCTGAATAATATCCTGAAGAGTATTTTCCAGCTTTGATTCATTCTCTTTGTCATATTCAGGTACACCTATCAAATGTAAATTAGGTCTTTTCACATAGTGCTATATTTCTTAGAGACTTTGCTCATTCCTTTTTATCCTTTTTTCTCTGTTCTTGTCTTCTCATTTTATTTCATTAAGTTGGTCTTCAACCTCTGATATCCTTTCTTCTGCTTGATCAATTTGGCTATTAAAACTTGTCCATATTTTGCTAAGTTCTCATGTTGTTTTTCAACTCTGTTAATTCATTTATAATTCCTCTCTATATTGTCTATTCTTGTTAGCATTTCATCAAACGTTTTTTTCAAAGTTCTTAGTTTCTTTACATTGGGTTAGAACAAGTTCTTTTAACTCCCAGAAGTTTCTTATCATCCACCTTCTGAAGCCTACTTCTGTTAATGAAACACAGTCCTTCTCCATCAGGCCTTGCTCCATTGCTGATGAGGAACTGTAATCCCCTGTAGAGGGAGAGGCATTCTGATTTTGGGTATTCTCAGCCTTTTTAGGCTGGTTTCTTCCCTTTGTTATAAATTTATCCATCTGTTGTCTTTACAATTACCGCCTTTCTAATTAGGTTTCTGAGTGGACGTCCAATTTATTGATTCCCAGCGCCAACTGAGCAACTCACTGCGCCAGCCAAAACAGCAGTGTTAAGACTGATGGTGCTCTTCTGCCCAAGAATCTCCGGTCTGGCTTCCTTTGAGTCCATAATAGGTGACTCTGCCTTCCCGGAGTGCCAAACATCGGTCAGAAGGGGAACCAGTCCCATTTACTCTGCACCAAGAGCTGCTGCGCCAAGGCGCCAGCAAAATCGCTGCACCGGCCACAAGAGTCACACTAGCAACCCATGGGGCTCCTCCACTAGGAATCTTCTGGTCCATGAGTGACAAAAATTCCTCTGAAAGTGTGGCGTCCTCTTGTTCTCTCCGCTTTCACTGGGAGCTACAATCCTGAGCTGTTAGCGATCAGCCATCTTGGATCTCTCTCTGATTTTTTATGACTATTCATTTAATTGTCTTCATGGGTCTGCAGTAAAATCTCTGAATAGCAATTGTATTAATGGGACACTTCTAACAACTCATTTTGTAAACTCTAAGAAATTAGGGACCATTGTATCCCAAGGATAACACGACACCTGGCAAACAGCAGACCCCCCATAAATACTTTAGATAAATGAATCATTAACGATCGTTTCAAGTACCATTCACATTTTGATATCTTACAAATACTCAGCTCCAATTCATCCTTCTGGTCCAGCGACAAGCTGACATCAGCCACTCCTGGTCCAGCTGACTAGCTGGCATCAGCCACTCCTGGTCAGGGCAATTGGATCTTAAAAGTCTGGGAGTCTACCAAATCTTTCATCTCTCTACCTCACAGGGCTGCTGTAAGTATTACCTATTACAATGCCACTAAGCCATATAAAACACTGCATAGTACACAGCAGGCACTCAATAGATGTTAGCAAATTGTGTGTATTATAAAACTGTTTATAAAACAATATAATTGTTATCATAGCTAGAGAAAAAATACTGCAATCATATTGTATTATTCCATTTTCACCCTGCTGATAAAGACATACATGAGACTGGGAAGAAAAAGAGGTTTAACTGGACTTTCAGTTCCATGTGGGTGGGGAGGCCTCAGAATCATGGCAGGAGACAAAAGGCACTTCTTACATGGTGGTGGCAAAAGAAAAAATGAGGGAGAAGCAAAAGTGGAAACACCGATAAACCCATGAGATCTCATGAGACTTTATCATGAAAATAGCACAGGAAAGACTGGCTCCCATGATTCAATTACCTCCCACCAGGTTCCTACCACAACACATGGGAACTCTGGGAGATATAATTCAAGTTGAGATTTGGGTGGGGACACAGCTGAACCATATAACATATTTAAACTGTTGAGCACTGGACTTAACTAATCTTGTTTCCAACATTAGATATGTTTAAATAATTTAGTTCTTATTTGTAAGGCAGGAATGGAGGGAAGAGAGCAGGAGTAATTTTTGAAAATACCACTGTTTGACTTTACTTGATACAATCATGTGAGAGTAATTAAAAGGAGTTTAGCAGGTCCTTCAGGTCCTGCTGAGGGCAATTACTTTGTGTCCTTGATAAAGTAGTCTCAAGGCCATTATAGAGCACATACTGTGGGAGTGAAAGGCTGATGAGGAAAGCCGTAGATGTAAATCTGCTGGTGGGGGAGATCAGTGAGACACAGAAAGAAATATCAAGTGAGGAAGTTAATGCTGAATCAAGATGACGGGATGCTGCTGGGTGAAAGGGAGAGAGGAAGAGGCTTGGCCATGCAGCAGTGAGCCTGGAAGAAGTATTTGCTGCCCTGTACATGGAAGGACACATCAGAACACTGACATGTGCCTGTGTGTATATGCACACGCAGACATACACACACAGTTTTTTCTTGAACAGAAAGAAGCAAGTATCTTCAAAAGGCAACCCACTTTCTCACTGGGTTCATTTGGACTCTGAGCTGCAAACCTGACTTTACAGAGAACTCATTCACTCCATTTTTCTGGACAGTCGTCCTTCAGAGCCCTGCAGTGACCAGCCACTCTCCCTCTCCTGGGTGGTGAGCATCTTGGAAGGGCTGCAGGCTGTCTTGGCAGTGTGTCTCCAGCATGCAGCCCTAAAAAACCCGAGTCTTCCTTCTGTGGTTTGTGGGCTCCCTGGAGGTGGAGTGGTGATTATAATGTGTCAGATTCTCATTTGGGGTGGGAAGTGTTATCTGACAGAGATGAAAGCCTTTGGCTGGGGAGGGGTGTGTGAGGTGTAGTGTGATGAAGATTCCAGGGTCAGACTATGATGTCAGTGGCAGTTGGAATCCGTTGGGAGGGCAGTTGGAATCATGGGAAGTCAGTTGGCCAATCCTGGCCCTGAGAGTCTGGCTCACTCCTGTAATCCCAACACTTTGGGAAGCCAAGATTGGAGGCATGTTTGAGCCTCAGGAGTTTGAGACCAGCCTGAGCAACATGGCGAAACCCTGGAGGCTGAGGTCAGAGGATCACCTGAGCCCAGGGAGGGTGAGGCCTCAGTTACATTTTAGTATTGTAAAATTTCTTAGATAACCTCAGGGTGTTTAAACAGGCTTAACAGAATACCTGGTAACAGGCTGTCTTGGCAGTGTGTCCCCAGCAGTCTTTCTTACATAGCTCTTTTATATTTGCCCTGAAAAAAAAAAAAAAAATGCTGAGCTAATGACAAAAGACAATCCTAACCAAGATTAAACGAGAATTTTTGTTGCCTTGCATCCATGCCAAAAATTGGTACTGTCAGTTTTTTTTTTTTTTTAATTTTAGCCATTCTAATAGGTGTGTAGTAGAATCTTTTTTTTTTTTTTTTTTTTTGAGATGGAGTTTCGCTTTTGTTACCCAGGCTGGAGTGCAATGGCGCAATCTCGGCTCACCACAACCTCCGCCTCCTGGGTTCAGGCAATTCTCCTGCCTCAGCCTCCTGAGTAGCTGGGATTACAGGCACGCGCCACCATGCCCAGCTAATTTTTTGTATCTTTAGTAGAGACGGGGTTTCATCATGTTGACCAGGATGGTCTCGATATCTTGACCTCGTGATCCACCCGCCTCCGCCTCCCAAAGTGCTGGGATTACAGGCTTGAGCCACCGCGCCTGGCCGAATCTCACTTTTGTTTTAACTTTAGATCCAGATTAACAAATGATCATCTTTTTAAATATTTATTGCCATATCTATATCTTCTTTACTGAAGTGACTGTTCAAATCTTTGGGCTCATTTTTCAGTTAGGTTATTTTCTTGTTGTTGAATTTAAAGAGTTTGTTTTGGATGCATGTCTTTGATATGTAATTTGGCAAATATGACTTGTACCGTAATGCGCTAAGATGAAATGAGATGACTAGGAGGAATGAGTCAGCTATTACTGTATTTTTCAGCCTCAGTTTCTGAGAAAATGGAGAATAATACTAACACATAAAGGAAAACCAAGAATTAAAATCTCTTTGGGAAGAAGTATGAAGGAGATAACTCATGTAGTTTTGACTTAAGGTGGTACCTGAGGTGATGGGAAAACAGCTAGACTGGAGATTAAAAATATGTTAAAATACTTGATTTAGATTTGGTGTCATCATTATCGATTGTTGAAGAGAAAGTAGAATTCAAGAGCAATTAGAAAGTTAGGACAAGAATTCTGTAGCCATGTGTCATGGAAATGATAGAAGAAAATATTGAGAAGAAATCAAGTATTGAATATGGAGGACATAAAGAGAGTATGAAATTTGCTTTATCTGTCTTCTCAAAGGTCAAGTATGCTATCAGTTTACTATAGTATCCTGCACCTTTTGTTTCTAGGGACTATAATTTGCTGTCTCAGGAGAACACTTACTTTAATGAGTCAATTATCTTTAGCATTTTCTAGAATTTCTTACACTGAATTTTACACCACTGGGGCTCTTCCACAGGGTGAATATAGCCAGGGGTCTCATTTTCATTTATCTTCTACAACTCTATGTGTGTATGTGTGTGTGTGTTTAAATTGACCATGTAAGTACAAATTTCACTGAAAGAAGTCATTTTCCTTTTCAGTTATAGCATTCTGTTGCAGAATTCTAACAGTTGTGACTTCAGTTCCCAGCAGAATTAATTAACACATATGAATTCTCTGCTTTGTCTGTTTGGGCACACATACAGCTTTCTTTCTGGAGTCATAAAGATATGCTTCCTTCTTTTCTTTCTCAGAGTGCAATTTTTCATTGCCTTTTTTTTTAACCTAACAATCTCTAAAAAGGGTAATTTATTCAAATAATTCATAGAAAAGATATAGTAGTAAAAATAATTACCATCACTGAAGAATAATTATTCAAAGCCTGTTTGTGTTTGGGTTAGTGAAGTGGCATACCAACACAAAGCACCAAATTGAAAACATATACTTTATATGTGAGATATGAAAACACATGGAAGTACTTTGTATGAAAACCTTATGTATATTCAGTACTTATCATTAGACTATGAAAACCATTTCAGTGAAGCTGACTACATACACAGAATATTAATGAATAAATGTCAAGATTATTCTGAACTGAACATCAGTTATGCCTCTGGGTTTAATGCCTTTGAGAAAAAGTAGGGATTTGTGTTATAAGGCAATAAAAGATAAGAATTTATTTATTAAACATTATTTTAGCACCTGTAATGTTCTAGTGCTACATTTTCCTGTTTACTACTCTTGCTAGAGTTTCACCTGCTTTGACCAGTAAATCTATGGTAACTATATACCGAAAAATTAAGTATTCTGTAGGCCTTAATGTACAGCATTTGATCGTGGCATTGATTTGTATGTAACTCTTAAGTTTATTGTTAGAAAACAGCTATGTAACATGATGTAATATCTGTAGTTTAAAGTTGCTAAACTTTTTTATTGTGGTCACACACACACACACACACGAAAAATGCTGTTTTAACCATTTTAAATACTGTTTTAAGCATACAGTTGAATAGCATTACGTATATTCATAATGTTGGGCAATATTCGCCTGTCCGGTTCCAAAACTTTGCTGTGATTCCCAATAGAAACTCTACCCATTAAGCAGTAACCTCCCCTTCCCACTCTTTCCAACCCTCTCTCCATTAGGTTAGACGTCGCTGGGTCTTAGCATAATGTGTTATACTATAACTTTCATCTATATGAAGATGTTGTATAGGTGAATTTTATTCCTTTCAATTTTTTTACAGCCTTTACCGATGAAGAAGTGAAGGCATATCTTTCTCTTCACCCCCAGGTATTAGATGAATTTGCATTTCAAAATGTTAGTGAAGAGAGTAGAGAACAAATTTACACTCCCACCAACAGTGTAAGAGTGTTCCTATGTCTCCGCATCCTCTCCAGCATGGAAGACAGTGTGGCGATTCCTCAAGGACCTAGAAATAGAAATTCCATTTGACCCAGCAATCCCATTACTGGGTATATATCCAAAGGACTATAAATCATTCTACTATAAGGACACATGCACACGAATGTTCATTGCAGCACTGTTTACAATAGCAAAGACCTGAAACCAATCCAAATGCCCATCAATGATAGACTGGACTGGGAAAATGTGGCACATATACACCATGGAATATTATGCAGCCAACAAAAATGATGAGTTTGTGTCCTTTGTAAGGACATGGATGAATCTGGAGAACATCATTCTCAGCAAACTGACACAAGAACAGAAAATGAAATACCACATATTCTCACTCATAGGCGGGTGATGAACAATGAGAACACATGGACACAGGGAAGGGGGTACTACACACTGCTATTGGGGGGAATAGGGGAGGGACAGTGCGGGGGGGGAATTGAGGAGGGATAGCCTGGGGAGAAATGCCAAATGTGGGTGAAGGGGAGGAAGGCAGCAAAACACACTGCCATGTGTGTACCTATGCAACTATCTTGCATGTTCTGCACATGTACCCCAAAACTTAAAATGCAATACAAATAAATTTTAAAAAAAAAGTAGAGAAATGGCTGAAGAGGAAGAAAAAACAATCAGAAGGTAAGATCTCATTTTAAACAAACTTTTTCTATCTTGCAGCAAAAGACCAAGCATTTAATATATTCTAGAGAGCAAAATATAAAGTAGACAAAAGTTAACATTTTAATTCCTTCAGACTTATTTCATTTCAAAAGATAAAGTAAGTTAAAGGAGAAATAAATACAAAAGAAAGATCCCTAATTAAAAACAAAAACAGCAAATTTTGAGAATTCAGTTGATTTAGATACAGCCACATTGAAAAAATGCAGAAGTCAATATTGTATTTGATTTTATTTAAGGATTATTTTTAGAGATTAGAAAAACATTATAAAATAATATAAAAATGTTACTACATTTCAAAGATAAACATTACATTTTACAAAAAGAAGTCTTTTACAAAAATAAATCCTTTACAAAAAGAAGTCAATATAAAAACAATTTTTATATTGGGAAAGCACTGTGGACTTGGCGTTTGACTTTCATTCATTCTTAGACTCCAGAAGATTTGTCGTCAGTAGGTTTTCAGTAAAAGCTGTTTGATCTAAATGCTCATGAAATGAGAAAATGAGTGGAGAACCACAGTTTTAACTTTTGAGGTCCTGGCATTTGAGGCACATCGTGGTTTAAATTTTCTGCAAAGTAGCTTTCTACAGTAGCAGTCCATTTGTGTGTTGTTCTGTTAGTCTCTGAAACACGTTTCTTTAATAAGGAGACTGCTTCAGAAGCAGTTATATTCAGAATAAAGAACTAGAGGCCAAAGGGGATATAAATCCAAATAAATTATTTCTCAAACTGAATTTATATTAATGTATTTGATTTTTTAAATTTCAATATTATAGTATAATTTTTATTTTGTTTCAAATGGATTTATATTTGGCTAAACTTGACTTATTTCTGTGACTATTGTTTTTATTATGGCAATTTTATATGATTTTAACTAACTTTTTAAAAAAATTGTACTTTAAGTTCTGGGATACACATGCAGAACGTGCAGGTTTGTTTTATAACTTTTATATTAAAAACACAAAAATACTATTTTGGGGGAAATTTTATTCATGTCCAAAGATGTTATCTTAAAGTTCTAAAATGTCTAATAATAGTGAATAAAAATGTAGCATTATTATTAAAATCTTACGGTATAAGAAGTATAGGTCATCTTCCTCACTAGTTTTTTTTAAGTTTCAGAAATTTTATTTTTTAATAAAGTGTTAAAGTTTTTAAAGTGAAGGCTTTTGCGCTGAAATATGAAATAATTTTTAAAGTAAGTGAATATGAATTTGTTTGTATATGTATGCCTATAAGTGTGGATGGAGAGGGTGGGGAAGAGAGAAATAATAAATCGGAAACAAGCATTTTCTTCTCAATCTTGGCATTTAATATCAAGACTAACCTTAAAAATAGCTTGACATAGCATAATTTCGTTTTTATAAACCTCAAACATTTGAAAAGAGTTACACTGTTTGACACTTTCAAAAGTGTGGCTGAGCATTGCTTAAGCACTTCAGAAATAAAGATGCAAACTTCAGTTTGCTATATAATAAGAGATAACATAGTGTATGAACATACGATCTTCATGGGATATGAAATTGAATACAGGTCTTAAAAATTAAAAATTTTACCTATTGTTGTAGTGCTACCATGAATACTAACTCTTGAATTTTTATAAACATGTCAATGTGTCATTTCCTATCTCCCAAATCTTTGTTTTCTATATTAATCAAATAATACTTTATTGAACACATGTACAGAAGACTTAAACAATTATTAAGACTAGCAATGTGGAACTGAAATCCTGCTCAATTATTCTCCTTTCCACTTTATTTATTTTTTTCTTATAAGGAGGTGCTTTTTATTTGAACTTGCAGAGGTCTAGGGACTGTGGAAAGAAGCTGAGTGATAGGTGACTTGGAGCTTACCATCTAGTTGTGGGAACAGACGTAGAAACACAGAGCAGAGTGTACCAGTAGTAAGCAGGGATACAAGCAGTGGAAGTATATAAAAATGAACCTTCAATGCTACTGTGCAGCCTAGGAAGACCCCCTTCAGCCCATCTTCTGAAGGTGTTTATCGAAAGAGTGTATCTCATCATATACTACTTCATGTTCAGTGAAATTCTGTAGCATGGCCCTTAACTATGTAGAGACTGGACTTCCTTTCTTCCTCCTTTCCTTCCTTCTTTCCTTTTTTCCTGTTACTTTAAAAAATATCCTGTTCTCTGGGCATGGTGGCTCATGACTGTAATCCCAGCACTTCGGGAGGTCAGGAGTGTGAGACTAGCCCCCGTGGGAAGCTGCAGCCCTTGTCCCAAGCCAGCCGGGACCCCTAAGGAAAAGGCCACAGTGCCAGGGAGCCAGGCAGCCCAGCAGCCAGGGGCAGGGGTCCAAGCCCCACTGCGCACCAACAGCCCCCAGACCCAACCCCGACACCACATCTGGAGCCTGTGGGCCCAGCTGAGGAGCAGCCCCAGCATCTAATCTGGATCCACCATCTCACCTGAGACCACAACCCAGCAAGGGTAAGGCCAGAGGGCCCTCCCAATGGAGGACAAGCCATGTCCTCAGGCCACCCCCAGGTCCACCCTCTTGCTGCAGCCTCAGGAGAGGGTCTGAGTC
>CM038392.1:212604147-212632644 GCA_021498475.1 Saguinus midas
GAAATGAAGGCAGAAATAAAGAAGTTCTTTGAAACCAATGAGAATGAAGACACAACATACCAGAATCTCTGGGACACATTTAAAGCAGTCTGTAGAGGAAAATATATAGCAATAAGTGCCCACATGAGAAGAGTGGTGAGATCCAAAATTGACACCCTATCATCAAAATTGAAAGAGCTAGAGGAGCAAGATCAAAAAGCTCAAAACCTAGCAGAAGACAAGAAATAACTAAGATCAGAGCAGAACTGAAGGAGATAGAGACAAGAAAAACCCTTCAAAAATCAATAAATCCAAGAGCTGGTTTTTGAAAAGATCAACAAAATAGACAGACCACTAGCCAGACTGATAAAAAGAAAAGAGAGAACAACCAAATAGATGCAATAAAACGATAAAGGGAAATCACCACAGATTCCACAGAAATTCAAACCATCATCAGAGAATACTACAAACAACTCTATGCACATAAACTAGTAAACCAGGAAGAAATGGATAAATTTCTGGACGCCTGTGTCCTCCCAAGCCTAAACCAGGAGGAAGCTGAAACTATGAATAGACCAATAACAAGGTCTGAAGTTGAGGCAGCAATTAAGAGCCTACCACACAAAAAGCCCAGGTCCAGATGGGTTCACAGCTGAATTCTACCAGACACACAAAGAGGATCTGGTACCATTCCTTCTGAAACTATTCCAAATAATCCAAAAGAGGAACCCTTCCCAAATCATTTTATGAGACCAACATCATCCTGATACCAAAACCCGGCAGAGACTCAACAAGAAAAGAAAACTTCAGGCCAATATCCATGATGAACATAGATGCAAAAATCTTCAATAAAATACTGGCAAACCGATTGCAACAGCACATTAAAAACTTATCCATCATGATCAAGTAGGATTCATCCTGGGATGCAAGGCTGGTTCAACATACGCAAGTCTATAAATGTAATTCACCACATAAACAGAAGCAAAAACAAAAACCACATGATTATCTCAATTGATGCAGAGAAGGCATTTGACAAAATTCAACAGCCCTTTATGCTAAAACCCTCAATAAACTTGGTATTGATGGAACATATCTCAAAGTAATAAAAGCTATTTATGACAAACCAACAGCCAATATCATACTTAATGGGCAAAACTGGAAGCATTCCCTTTGAAATCTGGCACTAGACAAGGATGCCCTCTCACCACTCCTATTCAACATAGTACTGGAAGTTCTAGCCAGAGCAATCAGGCAAGAAAAAGAAATAAAGGGTATTCAAATAGGAAAGGTGGAAGCCAAATTGTCTCTATTTGCAGACGACATGATAGTATACCTAGAAGACCCCATCACCTCAGCCCAAAAGCTCCTGAAACTGATAAGCAACTTCAGCAAAGTCTCAGGATATAAAATCAATGTGCAAAATCACAAGCATTCCTATACACCAATAACAGACTTAAAGAGAACCAAATCAAGAACGAACTGCCATTCACAATTGCTACAAAGAAAATAAAATACCTAGGAATACAACTCACAAGGAACGTAAGGGACCTCTTTAAAGAAAACTACAAACCACTGCTCAACGAAATAAGAGAGGATACAAACAGATGGAGAAACATTCCATGTTCGTGGTTAGGAAGAATCAATATCGTGAAAATGGCTATACTGCCCAAAGTAATTTACACAATCAATGCTATCCCCATCAAACTACCATTGAATTTCTTCACAGAACTAAAAAAAACCACCATGAACTTTATATGGAACCAAAAGAGAGCCTGCATAGCTAAGTCAATTCTAAGCAAGAAGAACACAGTTGGAGGCATCACCCTACCAGACTTCAAACTATACTACAAGGCTACAGTAATCAAAACAGCATGGTACTGGTACCAAAACAGAGATATAGACCAATGGAACAGAACAGAGGCATCGGAGGCAACACAACATATCTACAACCATATAATCTTTGATAAACCAGACAAAAACAAGCAATGGGAAAGGATTCCTATTTAATAAATGGTGTTGGGAAAACTGGCTAGCCATGTGCAGAAAGCAGAAACTGGACCCCTTCCTGACACCTTACACTAAAATTAACTCCAGATGGATTAAAGACTTAAACATAAGACCTGACACCATGAAAACCCTAGAAGAAAATCTAGGCAAAACCATTCAGGACATAGGAGTAGGCAAGGACTTCATGACCAAAACACCAAAAGCATTGGCAACAAAAGCCAAAATAGACAAATGGGACCTAATCAAACTCCACAGCTTCTGCACGGCAAAAGAAACAGTCACTAGAGTGAATCGGCAACCATCAGAATGGGAAAAAATCTTTGCAGTTTATGCATCTGACAAAGGGCTGATATCCAGAATTTACAAAGAACTCAAACAGATTTACAGGAAAAAAAACAAGCCCATTCAAAAATGGGCAAAGGATATGAACAGACACTTTACAAAGAAGACATACATGAGGCCAACAAACACATGAAAAATGCTCATCATCACTGGTCATTAGAGAGATGCAAATCAAAACCACATTGAGATACCATCTCACGCCAGTTAGAATGGCGATCATTAAAAATCTGGAGACAGCAGATGCTGGAGAGGATGTGGAGAAATACCACCATGAACTTTATATGAAACCAAAAGTAAGCCTGCATAGCCAAGTCAATTCTAAGCAAAAAGAACATAGTGGGAGACATCACACTACCAGACTTCAAACTATACTACAAGGCTACAGTAATCAAAATAGCATGGTACTGGTACCAAAACAGAGATATAGAACAATGAAACAGAACAGAGGCATCGGAGACAACACAACATATCTACAACCATATAATTTTTGATAAACCTGAAAAAACAAGCAATGGGGAAAGGATTCCCTATTTAATAATTGGTGTTGAGAAAACTGGCTAGCCTTGTGCAGAAAGTATAAACTGGACTCCTTCCTGACACCTCACACTAAAATTAACTCTAGATGGATTAAGGACTTAAACATAAGACCTGACACCATAAAAATCCTAGAAGAAAATCTAGGCAAAACCATTCAGGACATAGGAGTAGGCAAGGACTTCATGAACAAAACACCAAAAGCATTGGCAACAAAAGCCAAAATAGACAAATGGGACATAATCAAACTCCACAGCTTCTGCACGGCAAAAGAAACAGTCACTAGAGTGAATCAGCAACCATCAGAATGGAAAAAAATCTTTGCAGTTTATGCATCTGACAAAGGGCTGATATCCAGAATTTACAAAGAACTCAAACAGATTTACAGGAAAAAAACCAAACAAGCCCATTCAAATATTGGCAAAGGATATGAACAGACACTTTACAAAAGAAGAGATACATGAGGCCAACAAACACATGAAAAAATGTTCATCATCACTGGTCATTAGAGAAATGCAAATCAAAACCACATTGAGATGCCATCTCATGTCAGTTAGAATGGCGATCATTAAAAATCTGGAGAAAGCAGATGCTGGAGAGGATGTGGAGAAATAGGAACACTCTTACACTGTTGGTGGGAGTGTAAATTAGTTCAACCATTGTGGAAGACAGTGTGGCAATTCCTCAAGGACCTAGAAATAAAAATTCCATTTGACCCAGCAATCCCATTACTGGGTATATATCCAAAGGACTATAAATCGTTCTACTATAAGGACACATGCACACGAATGTTCATTGCAGCACTGTTTACAATAGCAAAGACCTGTAACCAACCCAAATGCCCATTGATGATAGACTGGACTGGGAATATGTGGCACATATACACATGGAATATTATGCAGCAAGCAAAAATTATGAGTTTGTGTGTTTTTTAAGGACATGGATGAATCTGGAGAACATCATTCTCAGCGAACTGACACAAGAACAGAAAAAGAAATACCGCATATTCTCACTCATAGGCGGGTGAGAAAAATGTGAACACATGGACACAGGGATGTGGTCTACTACACACTGGGGTCTATTGGGGGGAATGGGGGAGGGACAGCAGGAGGGTCTTGGGAGGGTTAGCGTGGGGATAAATGCCAAGTTTGGGTGAAGGGGAGAAAGGAAGCAAAACACACTGCCATGTGTGTACCTATGCAACTACCTTGCACGTTCTGCACATGGACCCCAAAACCTATAATCCAATAAAAATTTAAAAAAATTTTTTTAAAAAAACTTGCCTTATATATCTGGGTGCTCCTGTGTTGGGTCCATATATATTTATCATGGTTAGCTCTTCTTATTGTATCAGTCCTTTGACCATTATGTAATGACCTTCTTTGTCTCTTCTGTTGATATCTTTGAGCTTAAAATTACATGAGAGATGAATGCAACTCCTTTTTTTCTCTCCATTTGTTTGGTAAATCTTTCTCCATCCCTTTATTTTGAGCTTTTGTGTATCCTCACGTGTGACATGGGTTTCCTGGATACAGCACACCAATGGGTTTTGGCTTTTTATCCAATTTCCCAGTTTGTGTCAGATTGTAGCATTTACATTTACATTAAATTGTTATCTCTGAATTGTGGACCTGCAGATTTTATGCATTTGCTGCATGGCTGTTTGCCATGAGAATGCAATTCTATGTTATACTCTTTAGCATTTGATATGTTTTTAGAATGACTGGTACTGGTTGTTCCTTTCTATGTGTAGTGCCTCCTTTAGGTGCTCTTGTAAAGCAGGCCTGGTGGTGACAAAATCTCTGAGTACTTGCTTGTTTGCATAGGATTTCATTCTTCCTTCACTTATGAAGCTTAGTTTGGCTGGATATGAAATTCTGGGTTGAAAGTTCTTTTCTTTATGGATGTTGAATATTGGCCCCCATTCTTTTCTGGCTTGTAGAGTTTCTGTTGAGAGATCTGCTGTGAGTCTGATGGGCTTCCCTTTGTGGGTGACCCAACCTTTCTCTCTGGATGCCCTTGGTATTTTCTCCTTCATTTTAACCCTGGTGAATCTGATGATTATGTGCCTTTTGGTTGCTCTTCTGGCAAAATATCTTTATGGTGTTCTCTGTGTTTTCTGGAGTTGAATATTTTCCTGCCTTGCTAGGCTGGGGAAATTTTTCTGGATAATATCCTGAAGAGTATTTTCCAGCTTGGATTCATTCTCTTCATCACATTCTGGTACACCTATCAAAAGTAGGTTAGGTCTCTTTAGATAGTCCCACATTTCTTGGAGACTTTGTTCATTTCTTTTTGCTTTTTTTTTTCTCTAATCTTGGTTTCTTGTTTTATTTCATTGAGTTGATCTTCGACTTCTGATATTTTTTCTTCTGCTTGGTCAATTCGGCTGTTGAAACTTGTGCATGCTTCATGAAGTTCTCGTGTTGTGTTTATCAGCTCCTTCAATTCATTCATATTTCTCTCTAAGTTGTCCATTCTTGTTATCATTTCCTCGAATATTTTTTCAAATCCTTTTTCAAGGTTTTTAGTTTATTTGCATTGATTTAGAACATATTCTTTTAGCTCACTGAGGTTTCTCATTACCCACCTTCTGAAGTCTGATTTCATCATTTCATCACACTCATTTTCTATCCAGCTTTGTTCCCTTACTGGTGAGGAGTTTTGGTCCTTCATAGATGGTGAGATGTTTTGGTTTGGGGTGTTTTTCTCCTTTTTGCCCTGGTTTCTTCCCATCTTTGTGGGTTTATCCACCTGTCATCTTAGTAGTTGCTGACTTTTCGATTGGGTCTCTGATGAAAGCCTAGATGTTGATGATTAAGTATTTCTGTTACTTAGTTTTCCTTCTAACAGTCCAGCCCCTCTGTTGTATGACTGCTGAGGTCCACTCCAGGCCCTGCTTGTCTGGGATACAACTGCAGTGGCTGCAGAACAGTGAGGGATGCTACCAGTTTCTTCTTCTGCTATCTTTGTCCCAGAATGATGCCCACCAAATGTCAGTCTAATCTGTCCTTTTTGAGGTGACTCTTTGGATATACAGGGGTCAGGGAGCTGCTTGAGGAGGCAATTTGTATTTTATAGGGGCTCAAGTGCTGAGCTGTGAGCCCCATTGATCATTCAGGGCTGTTAGGCATGTACATTTAAGTCTGCTGCAGCAGAACTTAGAAAACCCGCCTATTTTTTCCTCAGATGCTCTGTCTTGGGGGTTAGGGCTTTCTTTATGAGTATCTGTTGCACTGTCCTGTCCAGCTAGTGGGCAGTCTAGTCACTATTTGCCTGCTGAGGCTCTGCCCTGCTTATGTGGGGTCTGCCTGTTGCCATGAGCTCTGCCCTGGTTCTGTGGGCTCCACCCTGCTACTGTGGGCTCCACCCTGCTTTCATGGCTCCACCCTGCTCTTGTGGGCTCTGCCCTGTTGGCGGAGTCTCTCTGTTATGGCGGGTTGCCTCAGCAATGGCAGGGTGCATCAGCAATGGGAGTGTACCTTAGTGGGAGTGAAATGCCTTGGTAATGGTGGATGCCCCTCCTCCACCAAGCTGCACCATTCTGAGTTCAACTGTGCCCACAGTGAAACTCTCTACCCCGAGCATTTCGAATCGCTGTTTTGTTTTTTCCTGTGGTTGTGGGACCCACCGAGCCTGATCACCTGGCTCCCTGCCTCAGAGCTTTTTGTTTTTATTGTTTTTCTGTTTTAAGTTGAATGGTTGACTCTCTCACAGGTGTTTCAGTCGCCTTCTGATAGGGTACTGGGATCTGCATAATTTCCCTGCAGTGACCCACTGCACTGGCTCAAACATCACTTTCCGGGAATCTCCTGGTCTGGCTCACTGTCCAAGTCCCATTTAATCAGCTGGATATGCTAATCTGCCCTCCCAAATCTCAGATTGCTGGTTTAACAGAGCACCCAGACCAGTGCATTTTGTGCATAGTGCCGCTGCACTGTGGTGCCGGCCGAAATGGCTGCACCAGCCAAAGCAGCTGTGCTGGCATCCCATGTCTCTCCTATAGCTGGGAATTTCCCCATTCTGTGGACAACAAAGATCTGTCTGGAAATGTGGATTACACTCCCCCTCTGAGTCTTCACTGAGAGCTGCAATCCTGAGTTGCTCCTACTGCACCATCTTCTTTTTCTCTCAAAACCCTCTGTTATTGGCTGGGTTTATGTAGGAAAGTCATCATCATGCCTGTGAGATAGGCCTCAGTATCTATGTCACAATCTCATCAGTGGGCAAAAACCAGAATGGTGAGTCACATCACTTTGGTTTTGGGCCAGTGATATGTCACAATGCCCACTGTAGGCAGAACCCAGGCAGGTGAGAAACATTATTTAGGTGACTGGCTCAGTGATATGTCTCAATCTTTTCGGTAGGCAACGTCTGGTCAGAAAAAGAGTCACATTATCTCAGTGCTGAGCCCAGGGATTTGTCACAATCCCCTTGGCAAGCAAGGCCCTGATGGGTGAGAAGAGTTGTATTGCCTAGATAATGGGCCCAGCAATATGACAAAGTCCATATTTAGGGCAGGACAAAAGTGGAAGATGAGAGTCACATTATTTATGTTAGAGGCCCAAAAATATGTTACAATGCTGCCTGTAGACAGGTCTCACACAGATGAAGTAAGTCACATTTCTAAGTAATTAGCTCAGAGACATGTCACAATCTCTTTTAAAGACAGGTCCCAAGAAAGAGAGTCTTGTAACCTTGGTGTTTGACCCAGGTATACATCACAATTCCAACTCTGGGTTGAGCTGAGACAAAAGAGTCATTTCCCAGGTATTAATTTTTTTTTTTATGTTACAAACACCTTGGAGGAGGTCCAGGGATGATAGTCACAATACCATATGCATTCCAGCTCCACTATTTCTGTGAGTTGGGTCCAAGTATGTGATTCACATTTTAAATGCAGAACTGTATTTGTGTATAAGAACTTCACCTCTACCTGTGAGCAGTGTCTGGTAGGGGAGGCACAGCCTCATAACTGTGCTGAATCTTGGGCAGAGAGTCACCATTCTACCTGTAGACGGAATCCACAAGTCACAATTCTATCATTGGACAATTTCAAAATTTGAGATTCAGAACTTCAAAAATGGGTATCCATTTGAGTGGGAAACTATTCTTATAGTTGGCTGTGTTTGCCTTAAAACTTCACAATCTCACCTGTTTTCTGTGCCCTATTATGACACTCTGTATATACCACACAAGAACTTTATAAAATATGCATGAGTGTCATAATTCTCTGTGACCTTTCTACAAGTAGGAGACCTGAGACTATATGGGTTGCTCTAAGTCTAGCTACAAGCATTAAAATCTCTCTCGGGCGGGAGGACACAAGATGGCATTGTAGAGGTGACTCAGGATTGCAGCTCTCAGTGAAGGCGCAGAGGGTGAGTCCTAGCCACATTCTCGGATGTTCCTTTTATGCCCACAGAGCGTTGAAAGTCCCAGGTGAGGGAGAGACACGGCTCGCTAGTGCAGCCGGCTAATGCCGGCTCCTGCCGCCTCTTCGGCCGGTGCCGCAGCAGGACCCGGTGTGGAACTCACTGGTCTGGGTGCCCTGTTAAACCGGCAATCTGAGATTTGGAAGGGCAGATTGGCATGTTCATCTGATTGAACGGGACTTGGAAAATGAGCCAGACCAGGAGTTTCCTTGGAAGCATGATCTGAGCCGGGGTAGTGGGCAGCCTCACAGGAGATCGCACGGATCCCAGCACCCTATCAGCAGTCCACTGGGGCGCCAGTGAGAGAGTCAACCTTTCAGCTTGGGGAGAGGAAGAGAGAGAGAGATAGGACGGACTCTGAGGCACGGAGCTGGGTGATCGGGCTCGGGGGTCCCACGATCACGGGGACAAGCAGGGCGATGACTGGAGATGCTTGGGGCTGAGAGTTTTGCTGCCAGCATCTAGGATGGTGCAGCCCAGTGAGGGAGGGGCATCCACCATTGCTGACGCAGTCCACCCCCACTGAAGTACCACCCAGGACTGATGCAGCTGGCCGTTGCTGAGGCAACCTGCCATAACAGAGAGACTCCACACTCCACAGCAGAAGGGAGCCCAGCAGCAACAGGGCAGACCCACGCTAGCAGGTCAGAGCCCCAGCAGGCAAATAGTGAATAGACTGCCACCTAGTGGGGCAGGACTGTGCAACAGAAACTCATAAAGAAAGCCCCAACTCCCTGAAACAGAGCATCTCAGGGGGAAAAAAAAGGGTGGTGTTTTATGAGTTCTATTGCAGCAGACATAAACAACCTCCCAACAACCCTGAATGAACAACAGAGCTCACAGCTCAGCACTGGAGCTCCTATAAAGCACAGACTGTCTCCTCAAGCAGCTCCTGACCCCTGTATATCCAAGGAGTCACCCCAGAAAAGGACTAATCAGACTGACATTTGGCTGGCATCATTCTGGAACAAGACAGCAGAAGAAGAAACTGGTATCATCCTCACTGTTCCACAGCTGCTACAGGTATACTCCAGACAAGCAGGGCCTGGAGTGGACCTCAGCACTCATACAGCAGAGGGGCTAGACCATTAGAGGAAAACTAAGTAACAGAAATACTTCATCATCAACAATCTCAGTCCACACAGAGACCCAATTGAAAAATCAGCAACTACTAAGATGACAGGTGGATAAATCCATAAAGATGGGAAGAAACCAGCGCAAAAGGAGGAAAACACCAAACCAAAACACCTCACCTCCAAAAGGACCAAAACTCCTCACCAGCAAGGGAACAAAGCTGGACGGAGAATGAATGTGACAAAATGACGGAATCAGACTTCAGAAAGTGGATAATGAGAAACTTCAGTGAGCTAAAGGAACATGTTCTAAACCAGTGCAAAGAAACTAAGAACCTTGAAAAAGATTTGAAAAAAGATTCGAGGAATTGATAACAAGAATGGACAACTTAGAGAGGAATATGAATGAATTGAAGGAGCTGAAAAACACAACACGAGAACTTCAAGCATGCACAAGTTTCAACAGCCGAATTGACCAAGCAGAAGAAAGAATATCAGAAGTTGAAGATCAACTCAATGAAATAAAACGTGAAACCAAGATTAAAGAAAAAAGCACAAAAAGGAATGAACAAAATCTCCAAGAAATGTGGGACTATGTGAAGAGACCCAACCTACGCTTTGATAGGTGTACCAGAATGTGATGAAGAGAATGAATCCAAGCTGGAAAACACTCTTCAGGATATTATACAGGAAAATTTCCCCAACCTAGCAAGACAGGTCAATACTCAACTCCAGGAAATACAGAGAACACCACAAAGATACTCTGCAAGAAGAGCAACCCCAAGGCACATAATCGTTAGATTCACCAGGGTTGAAATGAAGGAGAAAATACTAAGGGCAGCCAGAGAGTGGGCAGCAGCACAGGAGATCACACGGATCCCAGTGCACCTATCAGCAGGCTACTGGGGCGCCAGTGAGAGAGTCAACCTTTCAGCTTGGGGAGAGGAAGAGAGAGAGAGACGGACTCTGAGGCAGGGAGCTGGGTGATCGGGCTCGGGGTCCCACGCTCACAGGGACAAGCAGGCGGCGACTGGAGATGCTTGGGGCTGAGAGTTTGCTGCCAGCATCTAGGATGGTGCAGCCCAGTGAGGAGGGGCATCCACCATTGCTGACGCAGTCCACCCCACTGAAGTACCACCCAGGACTGATGCAGCTGGCCGTTGCTGAGGCAACCTGCCATAACAGAGAGACTCCACACTCCACAGCAGAAGGGAGCCCAGCAGCAACAGGGCAGACCCACGCTAGCAGGTCAGAGCCCAGCAGGCAAATAGTGAATAGACTGCCACCTAGTGGGGCAGGACAGTGCAACAGATACTCATAAAAGCCCCAACTCCTGAGACAGAGCATCTCAGGGGAAAAAAAGGGTGGTGTTTTATGAGTTCTATTGCAGCAGACATAAACAACCTCCCAACAACCCTGAATGAACAACAGAGCTCACAGCTCAGCACTGGAGCTCCTATAAAGCACAGACTGTCTCCTCAAGCAGCTCCTGACCCCTGTATATCCAAGGAGTCACCCCAGAAAAGGACTAATCAGACTGACATTTGGCTGGCATCATTCTGGAACAAGACAGCAGAAGAAGAAACTGGTATCATCCTCACTGTTCCACAGCTGCTACAGGTATACTCCAGACAAGCAGGGCCTGGGTGGACCTCAGCACTCATACAGCAGAGGGATAGACCATTAGAGGAAAACTAAGTAACAGAAATACTTCATCATCAACAATCTCAGAATCCACACAGAGACCCAATTGAAAAATCAGCAACTACTAAGATGACAGGTGGATAAATCCATAAAGATGGGAAGAAACCAGCGCAAAAAGGAGGAAAACACCCAAACCAAAACACCTCACCTCCAAAAGGACCAAAACTCCTCACCAGCAAGGGAACAAAGCTGGACGGAGAATGAATGTGACAAAATGATGGAATCAGACTTCAGAAAGTGGATAATGAGAAACTTCAGTGAGCTAAAGAACATGTTCTAAATCAGTGCAAAGAAACTAAGAACCTTGAAAAAGATTTGAAAAAGATTCGAGGAATTGATAACAAGAATGGACAACTTAGAGAGGAATATGAATGAATTGAAGGAGCTGAAAACACAACACGAGAACTTCAAGCATGCACAAGTTTCAACAGCGAATTGACCAAGCAGAAGAAAGAATATCAGAAGTTGAAGATCAACTCAATGAAATAAAATGAAACCAAGATTAAAGAAAAAGCACAAAAGGAATGAACAAAATCTCCAAGAAATGTGGGACTATGTGAAGAGACCCAACCTACGTTTGATAGGTGTACCAGAATGTGATGAAGAGAATGAATCAAGCTGGAAAACACTCTTCAGGATATTATCCAGGAAAATTTCCCCAACCTAGCAAGACAGGTCAATACTCAACTCCAGGAAATACAGAGAACACCACAAAGATACTCCCACAAGAAGAGCAACCCCAAGGCACATAATCGTCAGATTCACCAGGGTTGAAATGAAGGAGAAAATACTAAGGGCAGCCAGAGAGAAAGGTCAGGTCACCCACAAAGGGAAGCCCATCAGACTCACAGCAGATCTCTCGGCAGAGACTCTACAAGCCAGAAGAGAGTGGGGGCCAATATTCAACATCCTTAAAGAAAAGAACTTTCAACCCAGAATTTCATATCCAGCCAAACTGAGCTTCATAAGTGAAGGAAAAATAAAATCCTTCATGAACAAGCAAGTACTCAGAGATTTTGTCACCACTAGGCCTGCTTTACAAGAGCTCCTGAAAGAGGCACTACACATAGAAAGAAACAACCAGTTCCAGCCATCCTAAAAGCATACCAAATGCTAAAGACCATCAACAAAATGAAGAATGTACATGAACCAACAGGCAAAACAGCCAGCTAGCATCAAAATGGCAGTATCAAATTCACACATAACAATATTAACCCTGAATGTAAATGGGCTAAATGCACCAATCAAAAGACACAGACTGGCAAATTGGATAAAAACCAAAACCCATCGGTGTGCTGTATCCAGGAAACCCACCTCACATGCAAAGATACACAAAGGCTCAAAATAAAGGATGGAGGAAGATTTACCAAGCAAATGGAGAGCAAAAAAAGCAGGAGTTGCAATTCTCATCTCTGATAAAATAGACTTTAAAGCAACAAAGATCAAAAGGGACAAAGAAGGTCATTACATAATGGTAAAAGGATCGATACAACAAGAAGAGCTAACGATTCTAAATATATATGGACCCAATGTAGGAGCACCCAGATATATAAGGCAAGTTCTTAATGACTTACAAAGAGACTTAGACTCCCACACAATAATAGTGGGAGACTTTAACACTCCACTGTCAATAGCAGACAGATCAACCAGACAGAAAATTAACAAGGATATCCAGGACTTGAACTCAGACCTGGAACAAGCAAACCTGATAGACATTTACAGAACTCTCCACCCCAAATCCACAGAATATACATTCTTCTCAGCACCACATCACACCTACTCCAAAATTGACCACATAATTGGAAGTAAAGCACCTCAGCAAATGCAAAACAACTGAAATCATAACAAACAGTCTCTCAGACCATAGTGCAATCAAGTTGGAACTCAGAATTCAGAAAATAACTCAGAACCGCACAGCTTCATGGAAACTGAACAACTGGCTCTTGAATGTTGATTGATAAACAATGAAATGAAGGCAGAAATAAAGAAGTTCTTTGAAACCAACGAGAATGAAGACACAACGTACCAGAATCTCTGGGACACATTTAAAGCAGTCTGTAGAGGAAAATATATAGCAATAAGTGCCCACATGAGAAGAGTGGAGAGATCCAAAATTGACACCCTATCGTCAAAATTGAAAGAGCTAGAGGAGCAAGATCAAAAAGCTCAAAACCTAGCCAAGACAAGAAATAACTAAGATCAGAGCAGAACTGAAGGAGATAGAGACAAGAAAACCCTTCATGAACAAGCAAGTACTCAGAGTTTTGTCACCACTAGGCCTGCTTTACAAGAGCTCCTGAAAGAGGCACTACACATAGAAAGAAACAACCAGTTCCAGCCATCCTAAAGCATACCAAATGCTAAAGACCATCAACAAAATGAAGAATCTACATGAACCAACAGGCAAAACAGCCAGCTAGCATCAAAATGGCAGTATCAAATTCACACATAACAATATTAACCCTAAATGTAAATGGGCTAAATGCACCAATCAAAAAGACACAGACTGGCAAATTGGATAAAAAACCAAAACCCATCGGTGTGCTGTATCCAGAAACCCACCTCACATGCAAAGATACACAAAGGCTCAAAATAAAGGATGGAGGAAGATTTACCAAGCAAATGGAGCAAAAAAAAGCAGGAGTTGCAATTCTCATCTCTGATAAAATAGACTTTAAAGCAACAAAGATCAAAAGGGACAAAGAAGGTCATTACATAATGGTAAAAGGATCGATACAACAAGAAGAGCTAACGATTCTAAATATATATGGACCCAATGTAGGAGCACCCAGATATATAAGGCAAGTTCTTAATGACTTACAAGAGACTTAGACTCCCACACAATAATAGTGGGAGACTTTAACACTCCACTGTCAATAGCAGACAGATCAACCAGACAGAAAATTAACAAGGATATCCAGGACTTGAACTCAGACCTGGAACAAGCAAACCTGATAGACATTTACAGAACTCTCCACCCCAAATCCACAGAATATACATTCTTCTCAGCACCACATCACACCTACTCCAAAATTGACCACATAATTGGAAGTAAAGCACTCCTCAGCAAATGCAAAACAACTGAAATCATAACAAACAGTCTCTCAGACCATAGTGCAATCAAGTTGGAACTCAGAATTCAGAAAATAACTCAGAACGCACAGCTTCATGGAAACTGAACAACTGGCTCTTGAATGTTGATTGGATAAACAATGAAATGAAGGCAGAAATAAAGAAGTTCTTTGAAACCAACGAGAATGAAGACACAACGTACCAGAATCTCTGGGACACATTTAAAGCAGTCTGTAGAGGAAAATATATAGCAATAAGTGCCCACATGAGAAGAGTGGAGAGATCCAAAATTGACACCCTATCATCAAAATTGAAAGAGCTAGAGGAGCAAGATCAAAAAGCTCAAAACCTAGCCGAAGACAAGAAATAACTAAGATCAGAGCAGAACTGAAGGAGATAGAGACAAGAAAAACCCTTCAAAAATCAATAAATCTAAGAGCTGGTTTTGAAAAGATCAACAAAATAGACAGACCACTAGCCAGACTGATAAAAAGAAAAGAGAGAACAACCAAATAGATGCAATAAAAACGATAAAGGGAAATCACCACAGATTCCACAGAAATTCAAACCATCATCAGAGAATACTACAAACAACTCTATGCACATAAACTAGTAAATCAGGAAGAAATGGATAAATTCCTGGACGCCTGTGTCCTCCCAAGCCTAAACCAGGAGGAAGCTGAAACTATGAATAGACCAATAACAAGGTCTGAAGTTGAGACAGCAATTAAGAGCCTACCACACAAAAAAAGCCCAGGTCCAGATGGGTTCACAGCTGAATTCTACCAGACACACAAAGAGGATCTGGTACCATTCCTTCTGAAACTATTCCAAATAATCCAAAAGAGGAACCCTTCCCAAATCATTTTATGAGACCAACATCATCCTGATACCAAAACCCGGCAGAGACTCAACAAGAAAAGAAAACTTCAGGCCAATATCCATGAGGAACATAGATGCAAAAATCTTCAATAAAATACTGGCAGACCGATTGCAACAGCACATTAAAAAACTTATCCATCGTGATCACTGGGGACTGTTGGGGGGAATGGGGGAGGGACAGCAGGGGGGGGCTGGGGGGGGATAGCCTGGGGATGAATACCAAGTGTGGGTGAAGGGGAGGAAAGCAGCAAAGCACACTGCCATGTGTGTACCTATGCAACTATCTTGCTCGTTCTGCACATGTACCCCCAAACCTATAATGCAATAAAAATTAAAAAAAAACAACAACAACAAAAAAAAAAACTCATTGGAAGCTGCCAGCAGGTGGCGATAACCATGACAGCTGTGTAACTACAGTGTAACTTAAAGCATCCCCTCATAAATCTTAGAAGTAGTTTGCCTGTAGATAGAGGTATTGCACACTGCACCCTCTTCACTGTGCACAGCCCACCTCCATGCCTTGGTGACCTAATGGGGGTGGACCCCCTTACTGCACATGGTCCTTGCCTTGATAGGAATGGGCCCCTTGCTGCGCACTGTCCACCTCCTAGCTTAGGTGACCTAATGGGGGTGGACCCCTTGTTTCATTGCTCACAACCCAATCACTATCCTTAAAGATGATTTCACTCACTGACCTGCCCCCTAACTTATACACAATAAATACTCACTCTGCTGGATATCTGGGGCCTCGCCTGACTCCGCTCATAGGTGGCATGGCCCCTTGAGCCCAGCTGTGTTTTCCTTGTACTTCTGTCTCCTGTCTCTTTATTTCTCAGATCCTGTGCCTCAGCACAGCATAAGGGATACCCCACGTCCCTATGGGGCCATCAGTCCTACAATGATGGTTTCAGTAAATGGCAGTATTTGCAGGGATGTAAACACTGGCTTCTGAAAATGTGCAGGAATTTTTGGTTTTTTTATTCCCCTTCTTTGTTTCTTATTCTTGTTCCTTTAGGCAGAGAAACATTATTGGCTAAGCTAATTAGAATGATCTGAGTCAAAGCCAAAGTTCTAAAATTACCAATGCGAAAATCATATTAGTGAGAAAAATTATAACAGGAAGCTGAGCTAACTCACCTCCATCTCAACTTTCCCTTAAGTATTCCTGGGCCATTGGGCCCAGCCTACTGGTAAAAACAGTCAGGGTATCATTTAAATGATAATAGGCATTGGCCACAAATCCAAGTTTTGTAAAGCTAATGGAAAGCCTTCAGGCTTGGTTGGGGAGAGGGAAGCTTGAGTACTGCCAAAGTGCAGAACTGAAGGAAGCCAGCGATTATTCTGGAGGTTATAAAATTTGCAACATCCCCAATTGCTACTGCAACATTGTCACTGCTGTAGAACCTAGAATTGACCTTTTGAAATATTTCTACAAGTTTTATGCATGTCTTACCCCTATTTGAAATATTTCTACAAGTTTTATGCATGTCTCATCCCTATGGCTCCCTCTGGACCTGATGCTTTCTCCTAGACAAACCAACCCAGCTTCTGTGGCCCCACCCACAAGCTCTTCAGCCTACAGAAAGGCAGCTTTGACTCCTCATAATTTTTATTTTTTGACCTCCTATAATTTTATCTCCACTCCAACTAATCGGCAGCAAGCTCCTGTTACCTGACCAACTCACTCCTTATCAAAACTGCCTTTGAAAGATTCCTCATGGCCAGGCTCAGGCCTTTAATCCCAACATTTTGGGAGGCCAAGGCAGGTCAATCCCCTGAGGTCAGGAGTTGGAGAACAGCCTGGCCAACATGTGAAACTCTGTCTCTACTAAAAATAATAATAATAAAAAAAAATCAGCCGGGCATGGTGGTAGGCACCTGCAATCCCAGCTACTCAGAAGGCTAAGGCAGGAAAATCACTTTAACCCAGGAGGTGAAGGTTGCAGTGAGCCAAGATCACACCATTGCATCTCAGCCTGGGAGTTAAGAATAAAACTTTGTCGAGAGAGAGAGAGAGAGAGAGAGAGAGAGAAAGAGAGAGAGAGTGCAACAACCATCTCAGCTCACTACAACCCCACCTCCTGGGCTAAAGTGATTCTCCTGCCTTAGCCTTTCATTTAGCCAGGATTATAGGCAACGAAAACCACACCCGTTTGATTTTTGTATTTTTAGTAGAGATGGGGTTTCCTCATGTGGGCCCAGCTGGTCTTGACTCCTGACCTCAGGTGATCCACCCCCAAAGTTCTGTGATTACAGATGTGAGACACTGCACCCAGCCTCCATGAGATGATTTAAGTACAAAGTCTATCTCCCAGGTAGGCTGGCTGCCTGGTGTCTAGTGAGCACTTTCTTTACTACAATCCAGTGGTCTTTATGAAGTAGCTAGAGAGAATCCCTTGGGCAGTCACAATTCAAGGTAAAACAAAATTTTTAATTTTTCAAGAAGTGAGTAATTTACCTTTCAGCTATGACTACATTTACATGTATAACTATTAGGCCCTGGAAAATTTTCCAGACCGAAGAGGGGTCTGGCTGTTTGTTCTCATGGTTAAACAATGAGATCCAGAAAAACTGAGAAAGAAGAGAGTTTATTTCTGCAACTGGCTACAGGGACACAGTCAGAATAACTCACTAGGCCCACTAGAAGTTACAGGCTTTGTTGCCAGTGCTTATATACATTCAAACCATATGGCTACATGCAGGAGTGCACCCACGAGCTAAAGTGTTTCACTCTTTCTAATTTTTAAGTAGGATCTGGTCTGGAAAATGACTTCAGAGCCTAGAAACAATTACTTATTTAAACTGGGTCCTGGTACAAGGTGTGCAAGAATGTCTCCATTATTTTAATTAATTATTAATAGACTTGTAATAAATTATTAATAGACATTCTAGTCTTTGAACTGAGGCATTCATTTCTCCAGTTATTTAATGCTTAACTTATGCATTCATCAGAGTTACAGTAAGGTGTTGGTGAAGGCTGACTGTTCTGGTTTTAGCAATCTGGAGACCTGGCCTGCCACAGAAGCAGCAAACATTTATAGAAATGGCACAATCTTTCTAAAGGTAATTTAAAATTTCAATAAAGAGTTCCACATAAACAACATTGTCCTGTAAGGAGTGCATTTAAAAATAAGGACTTTAAAATGATTAATCGTTGATGTGTGGAAGCTTGTAAAAATTTCAATAGTTTTATTGTATTTTTTTTTTTTTTTTGAGACGAAGTCTCACTCTGTTACTTAGGCTGAAATGAGGTGGTACGATCTTGGTTGATAAATTTATTTATAAGGTTTTATTAAAATTAGCTTTGGTACTGATAATACATTAATAGTATTGATAATACATTAACATAAAAATAAAATTTGATTTTCTCTTCAACAAAATTTTATGTAGTATTAATAAACTCCATAAAATATTTTTGTTCACCTATTGAGCAAATTTAAAGAATGAGAAAGTAGAGAGGATATATAATTTTACTCATGATTTCTTAGGCCTTTTGACTAGAAATCTAAGTCTTTTTTTTATAAAAAAAAAAGTAAAAGAATTTTGTTTTAAAAATTTTTGTAAATTATTACTTTGGCTAAGTGAATGACTTCCTCAGCTTCCAGTGCAGGTGGGATTACAGGCATGTGCCACCATTCCGGCAATTTTTGAATTTTTAGTAAAGACAGAATTTCTCCATGTTGGTCAGGCTGTTCTCGAACTCCCAACCTGAGGTGATGGGCCCACCTCAGGCCTCCAAAAGTGCTGGGATTACAGGCGTGAGCCACCTCGTCGGGGTGTAAATGACTATTATTTCATGATTACCTGTGATCCTATTTTGGTCAATTGTTGTCAACCTTTAGTCTTTGTTTGTTTATTTGTTTTTGCGACAGTCTTGCTTTGTCACCCAGGCTGGGAGTGCAGTGGCATCATCTTGGGTCACTGCAACCTCCGCCTTTTGGGTTCAGGTGATTCTCCTATCTCAGCCTCTGGAGGAGTTGGGAGTACAGGCGTGCACCACCATGCCCAGTGATTTTTTGTATTTTTAGTAGAGACCGGGTTTCACCATGTTGGCCAGGCTGGTCTTGAGCTCCTGATCTCAGGTGATCTGCCCACCTCAGGCTCCCAAAGTGCTGGGATTACAGGTGTAAACCCACTGCACCTGGCCCCACATTTGGCATATTTGACAGGCTTCTGAAAATCCAAATTTTAGCTTCAAAATTGTGTTTTTGACAACAGAGGGTCCCTGAAACATCCAAGAGAGATAAACAAGATTATTTAATATGTTAAATTACATGGGTAAAATTGTCAAATAAAAAATAATGTTTTATGTTCTTTAACTTACAGGATAATAAATAATTTATATGTGTTTCAAAATTACATGGGATTTATAAAATTCTAATACATCTGAGTATGTGCTATTACTTATAATTATTTTTTTTTTCGGACACAGAGTTTTTGTCTGTTTCCCAGGCTGGCGTCACAATCTCAGCTCGCTGCCACCTCTGCCTCCCAGAGTCAAGTGATTCACCTGCCTCAGTCTCCTAAGTAGCTGGGATTACAGGCATTCACTACCACACCCAGCTAATTTTTATATTTTTAGTAGAGACAAAGTTTTGCCATGTTGGTCAGCCTGGTCTCAAGCTCCTGACCTCAGGTGATCCACCAGGCTGGGTTCTCTCAAAGTGCTGGGATTACAGGCAGAAGCCACTGCACCAGACCCAAAATTATAATTTTTATGATAAATTATTGTAGGCTGTAGATATAAACTTTTTTTGTCAATTGTGCCTTTATAACCATTTTAAGACATTTCCACAGTTAATGGCTTAGTTCTAATGCAGTTTCTAGAAACTTCATAAGCACACAAAATCCTGGAGTATCGTGTCTCAAAGGAGGTTCAGGAAAAGGATGAAAAGTGCCCAGACAAGTTGCATGCAGGTTTCTGATCATTTTAGAATTATATTGTTTGGACTGGGTGAGAATTCTCAGAAACTTAATGAAGAGACTGACTCTTATAAAACTGCTAGCCGAGGAGAAACAAAAATTAACTTAATGCCAAAAAAATACTTTGCCATATTTTTATGCTAAATCAACCAGTACTGAAATTCTTCAGATGTGCAATTTGAATAACCTGTATAGTCCAAGTATAATTACCTATGTATGATAACCCATTAGTTATTAGGGCTGTGCACCTAAATTGAAGAAACAAAGTTAATATGTAAGAGGACTGAAATTCTGGCCTGGTAAGGTGGTTCACACATGCAATTTCAGCACTTTTGGAGGCTAAGGCATGGAAATCACTTGAGATCAGGAGTTTAAGACCAGCCTGACCAACATGGTGAAACCCCATCTCTTCTAAAAATACAAACATTAGCTGGGCATGATGGCTCAGGTCTGTAATCTAAGCTACTCCAGAGGCTGAGGCAGGAGAATGGCTTTAACCCAGAAAGCAGAAATTGCAGTGAGCTGAGATTGTGCCACTGCACTTTACAGAGTAAAGACTGGGACATAGAGTAAGACTCCATCTCAATCAATCAATCAATTAATTAATCAATCAAAGATGAAATAAATCCGATGTTAAGTGTGGGCTCATGTAAAACCTAGAGAGTCACTTGGTCTTCCCTGAGTTCTTATAGCTTTCATTATTAAAGCTCTACATTTTATTACTCAACACAGAAGAGAGAAAATAATCTAAATTAAATGTAAATTAAGTGTGCATGTGTGTGTGTGTGTGTGTGTGTGTGTGTGTGTGCGTGTGGTGACTATCTAAATAACTAAAATATTTTTTGACCAATGTTTTGTTTGCCAAACATCTAATCCTGAGAAGACAGTCAAAACTTCAGGTACGTTTATACTACCTGATAGGTAGCATAAGCATTTATGCAGAAATTTTATTCAATTGTCATTTTAACTTAAGTTTTCTAGTTGTATAAATGTTTTCTCATGCAAGAAGGCTGATGTTATGAAAGTAGCTAAAAAGATATTAGCTATACTACCCAAAGTAATTTACACAATCAATGCTATCCCCATCAAACTACCATTGAATTTCTTCACAGAACTGGAAAAAACCACCATGAATTTCATATGGAACCAAAAAAGAGCCCGCATAGCCAAATCAATTCTAAGCAAAAAGAACACAGCAGGAGCCATCACGCTACCAGACTTCAAACTATACTACAAGGCTACAGTAATCAAAAAAGCATGGTACTGGTACCAAAACAGAGATATAGACCAATGGAACAGAACAGAGGCATCGGAGACAACACAACATATCTACAACCATATAATCTTTGATAAAGAAGACAAAAACAAGCAATGGGAAAAGGATTCCCTGTTTAATAAATGGTGTTGGGAAAACTGGCTAGCCATGTGCAGAAAGCAGAAACTGGACCCCTTCCTGACACCTTACACTAAAATTAACTCCAGATGGATTAAAGACTTAAACGTAAGACTTGACACCATAAAATCCCTAGAAGAAAATCTAGGCAAAACCATTCAGGACATAGGAGTAGGCAAGGACTTCATGAACAAAACACCAAAAGCATTGGCAACAAAAGCCAAAATAGACAAATGGGACCTAATCAAACTCCACAGCTTCTGCATGGCAAAAGAAACAGTCACTAAAGTGAATCAGCAACCATCAAAATGGGAAAAAATTTTTGCAGTTTACACATCTGACAAAGGGCTGATATCCAGAATTTACAAAGAACTCAAACAGATTTACAAGAAAAAGCAAACAAGCCCATTCAAAAATGGGCAAAGGATATGAACAGACACTTTACAAAAGAAGATATACATGAGGCCAACAAACACATGAAAAAATGCTCATCATCACTGGTCATTAGAGAGATGCAAATCAAAACCACATTGAGATACCATCTCATGCCAGTTAGAATGGCGATCATTAAAAAATCCGGAGACAGCAGATGCTGGAGAGGATGTGGAGAAATAGGAACACTCTTACACTGTTGGTGGGAGTGTAAATTAGTTCAACCATTGTGGAAGACAGTGTGGCGATTCCTCAGGGACCTAGAAATAGAAATTCCATTTGACCCAGCAATCCCATTACTGGGTATCTATCCAAAGGACTATAAATCATTCTACTATAAGGACACATGCACACGAATGTTCATTGCAGCACTGTTTACAATAGCAAAGAACTGGAACCAACCCAAATGCCCAACGATGATAGACTGGACTGGGAAAATGTGGCACATATACACCATGGAATATTATGCAGCAATCAAAAATGATGAGTTTGTGTCCTTTGTAAGGACATGGATGAATCTGGAGAACATCATTCTCAGCAAACTGACACAAGAACAGAAAAGAAATACATATACTCACTCATAGGTGGGTGAGAAAATGAGAACACATGGACACAGAGGCGGTCTACTATACACTGGGGTCTATTGGGGAATGGGGAGGTACAGCGGGGGCTGGGGAGGGATAGCCTGGGGATGAATGCCAAGTGTGGGTGAAGGGGAGGAAGGCAGCAAAACACACTGCCATACGTGTACCTATGCAACTATCTTGCACGTTCTGCACATGTACCCCAAAACCTATAATGCAATAAAAATTAAAAAAAAAAAAGAAAATATGTTTTTCTAATGGGACATTTCTGAAAAAACCTCCAATGATAAAAATTCTTATTTTACTAGAGAAGTTTTAAAACTGTTAAGTAAGTCATCACAGATACAATAGAACTAAGCAAATCTAATCGAATTGATTGGATTGCTGTTCCAGTTTCAGATTAATGACAATCAGATCCACTTAGAGTAAAAAAAAAAAAGTCATTGGAAGGCCTATGCACCTAATAATAGAACCGCATGTATCTTTGGGTACCAAAATCTGATATGACTAAATGCAGCAAGCCTTTAATGCATTATGCCAAAGCTCATTTTTACCAGGTAAAAAAAATCTGTTGCTGATCCACTGACTGAGGACAATTAAACATTTTATTGTCTAGAAACCACCAATTGATCCTTCCCTTGCCATACACCCTGAAGCAAGACTTGAACAAGGACCTTGAACCTTGGATTTATAATTTCTCAACTCAGAAGCATGCCTCCAAACTTTTGGAATTTTATAGCCATTGGAGAACTTAAGGCAAAGCCAACCAGGAAAGTTTCCCCTCAAAAGCAAATGGTAATCTTGACGTGGACAGCTTTTTTCACTAGATAAAAGATCAAGATATCTCTGCTTCTATGACACTCCTAGCTTACAGTTATTTTCTTCCTTATGGCTCTATAAAAATAGAAATAGAAAAGGGTTATCTTGTGTTAATTCAGGGGGTACTTGTAGATTTAGAGCATTTTGCAGCCAACCTTATACATGGATAAACTTATGTTTTGATAAATAAAAGATGAAGAAAAAAATGTGAAGGAGAAATTTTAATGGGATATTCATTGTCTCATAATATAAGAAACAGAACATTGGCCCACTGTTCTTAAACTACTTTATAAAGTAAGGAGAATATTTTAAACAGCATTGCCAGAAGGCTTTGACTCTTCTGAGTGTGCATGACTTGTTAGGTCTCTTTTCTCATGGTTTAGAGTAAATTAGACAATAATTAGAAATTTATTTCCCATATTAGGCTCTATAGCAGATTCTACAGTAAAGGCTATGGATACAAAATGAGTTTAAATTCTCTCTCTTTTTTTTATTTTTGAGACTGAATCTCACTCTGTCACCAAGACTGGAGTGCAATGGTGTGATCCTGGCTCACTGCAAACTCTGTTTCCTGGGTTCAAGCAATTTTCCTGCCTCAGCCTCCCCAATAGCTGGGATTACAGGCACCTGCCACCATGCCTGGCTAAGTTTTTTGTATTTTTAGTAAAGAAGGGGTTTTTCCATGTTGGCCAGGCTGGTCTCGAACTTCTGACCTCATGATCTGCCCATCTTGGCCTCCCAGAATGCTGGGATTACAGGCATGATCCACTGCACCCAGCAAATTTAAATTCTCTTATTAAAATTGTGCTAAATAATTTAATTTCTTTAGATTATTTATTGGATAAAGAAAAGTATCTGTTTAGTTGCTAACACTTTTTGTAATATATCAGGTATTACAGATATTCTGTTGTAGATTAATGAACAGGCTGCTTGATTAAAATGAACAAACCATTTATCCAGGTAATTATTGTGATCTATTTTATTTTAGTTGGTTTGGTTCATGGAGGCCCTGGTTAAAAAGTATACTGCAACCAGGCCTGGTGGCTAAGGCCTGTAATCCCAGTCTCCCAGTCTGGGAGGCTGAGGCAGGCAGATCACTTGAGGTCAGGAGTTTGAGACCAGCCTGGCCAACATGATGAAACTACGTCTCTACTAAAAATACAAAAATAGGTTAGCGGGGCTTGGTGGCATGCACCTGTAATCACAGCTACTGGGGAGGCTAAGGCAGGAGAAACACTTGAACTCAGAAGGCAGAGGTTGCAGTGACCCAAGATTGCACCACTGCACTCCAACCTGGGGAAGAGAGGAAAACTGTGTCTTCTAAAGAAAGTAAAATAAAAGCATACTCCAAACTCTTGGTATTATCTTCCTGATAGTGAAAATAATGGTCTTGCTGGTTCAATAGATTCTCTCAAAAGTTATAAATGTTTGCAGACAGCAATCTCTAGAATTTCAAATTCTTCTTCTTTAACTGAAATGACAAAACTCAAAGACTGTAAAGACACCATAACTGTAAATGACATGATAAGTATAGAAACAAAAAATAATAATAACTGTGATTGGCACTAGTGATTTGAGTTTTGGTTACACTTTTATCTAAGTTAGTACTTAACTAAAAATAGGATATTTATTTTTGAGACAGAGTCTCAATCTATCTCCCTGGCTGGAGTTCAGTGGTGTGACTTCTGCTCATCACAACCTCTGCATCCCAGGTTCAAGAGATTCTCCTGTCTCAGCCTTTGAAGTCACTGGAATTACAGGCATGCACCACTACACAAGGATAACTTTTGTATATTTACTAGAGACGAGATTTCACCATGTTGGCCAGGTGGGTCTAGAACTCCTGACCTCAAGTGATCTGCCCCGCTAAGCCTCCCAAAGTGCTGGAATTACAGGCATGAGTCACCGCACCTGGCCAATAGAATACTTTTTTTATTTTTATTTTTGAAGATGGGGTTTCGCCATAATGGTCAGGCTGGTCTCCAACTTCTGACCTCAGGTGATCCACCTGCTTCAGCCTCCCAAAGTGCTGGGATTACAGGTGTGAGCCACCTCACCCAGCTAGACTAATTTTTTTTTTGGTAGGTCACTCAAAATTGCTTATTCACAGGGACAGTTAAAAAGGCTCAGTTTCAGGGGACAAATGTGTCACAAAGTCCTTGCTTACAAACTCCTAACTGAAGCTGCCTTGGGAAAAATCTACTCCCTCAGCATGATGGGCAGTGCCATGTGACTACACTGGAGGTGCTTATTTTTAACTTCAGTGTCTCTTGTAGCCAATAGCAGGCTGATGTTTCATCTTCCTCAGCAACCCTGAATTGTAACAGCCTTTAAGCTGTATGTTGCATGTCCCTCCTGATCTTTGTGAATTTACTGAAAGATGTGACTCTGAAGGCAAAATGAAGCCCACACCAATGACTATGTAACTCAGAGGCTGGCAGTCATGACTATTTAACTGTTCTTAGTTCTTTAAGACCTCAATTACATAAACCAAGATACTTTCTGATTTTCAAGCCCTCCTAACCAAAATAATAATGATGATGGCTGATTCCTTTAGGCCCTGGGGCTGCTAATTTTTTCAACTTCCTGCTATCCTCCCCTCCCCACCACCAATCTCTAGGGTTCTCTAGTTTGCTCCTATTTTTCAGAATTTCCAGAGTTTGAAAACTAAGACTCCCATAAACATGACTGCCTTCACGGAACACCCAGATAAAGGAGTACTGACTGAAATAAACATTATAGGCTACACCCCAGCAGCTGGGGCAATGGATCTATGTGAGTGGAGCTACAAATTCAAGTCCCAAGTTTTCCTGCTCCAGCAGGTTGACCTTCAAGGGCTGCATCAGTCTTCAGAAATAGGAGCTGCCAGCCTCAAGCTGTTTGTTGCCTGGGAAGGAAGGTGGGCCACTTTACACAAATATTAAGAATTGGACACTTTTCTGCTGTTGTTTGTGTAACTGCTTGGCTTGAATTTTTAGCACCTCAGCCTTGGCCTCATCCTTTTTGATGCCATCCCCCAGCTTGTACATGTGACTGGCATTGGCACAGGCCCAGAAATGACCCAGGTCACAGGCTTTCATGGAATATTTACATTCCAGGTCCATGTCCTTGGGAAAGCCAGGGGCACCCTGCAGGAACATGGCACTGAGGTTGAAGCAGCTGGAGGTGTAACCAGCATCACAGGCCCTTATGTAGTAGTCCCTGGCCTTCCCCAGGTCAGGCTGGCCATCCTCATTAACCCTTCCATCATGTGCCAGGCAAGCAATGTTGTGACATGCTGCTAAAGACTTCTTTCTGGACATCTCACACACTATCAAAAAGCAACTGGCGGCAGCTTTCAGGTCCTGGGTCAGACCACCTTTTCCAGTCACATAGCAGGCCCCCAGTTTGTAGCAGCTATTGCTGTGCTGGTTGTCTTCACAGTTAAACTTCAACACCTTGGCGACCTCATCAAAATTCTTCTGGATCCCTTCCAAATAGTCCACCAGCTGATAGCAACTGTCCAGATCCTTCTCACGGTAGCAATGGTAGTTGCACTCTACCTCCATGTTCTCCAAAAAGGACTTCACCTCTTCCTCATTCTGGAAATCCACCAAGCCAGCCATGGTTTGTGCTGGCCCAGAGATGGTCATGTGAGCCTGTGGCTAGAATAATTTTTAAACAAAATACTGAAAGCCATTATTTTGAACTGAGCTTGTACATTAGGCACAATGTACAACAGAGCAGACAAAACAAAACAAAAAGGCCAGGCACGGTGACTCATGCCTGTAATCCCAGCACTTTGGGAGGTCAAGGCAGGCAGATCATAAAGTCAAAAGATCAAGACCATCCTGCCCAACATGATGAATCCCCGACTCTACTAAAAATACAAAAACAAGATGGGTTTGGTGGCATGTGCCTGTAGTCCCAGCTACTCTCTGGAGGCTGAGGCAAAAGAATTGCTTGAACCCAGGAGGTGAAGGGTGAAGTCAGCTGAAATTGCACCACTGCACTCCAGCCTAGTGAGAGAGCAAGACATCATCTCAAAAAACAAAAACAGAGTCATTCGTGCTAAATGTGCCGTAATCGAACTGAAAATTTGAGAAAATAGGTAGATTCTAAAAACAACCAGGTTTTTTCCTTTGGTAAACAGCAGATTTTAACACAGAAAGGTCTTTTCTGCTTTAATTTTTATTTTTTAAAAAATAACCTGAAGTTCTTTCATCTGTTTTACAAAACCCACAGTTCTGCTGTTTCCCAGTGGAATTTGAGATGGAACAAGTACATTTATCCTAGTTAGAGTCTGATATCGATGTCTAAAATTTTGGTCTATGTCAGACATGACCTATGTCAGATACTTTAGGATGACAGAAATAGAAAAATTGTTAAATTAAGTTTAGCCTAAGCTACCTCGTTTTAAGTTTAATTGCTGTTAGTATTTTTTGTACACGGTAAACTGAAACCTAAATGGATGTGTAAACAGACTACAAACATTCTTGTTCTAATCATTTTTTGCCAATCAAATGAATTCAACTATTCAAACTATATTCAAAAAAAAAAAAAAAAAAAAACTCTGAGCTGTCATCAATGTGGTTGTTTCTGTGCTTCATCCCAGTTTCTGTATGTCACTTCACTTTTTCTGTCCATACATCTACCAACATGTGGCCATACTGGAGTCTCTTTGAGCCTACTCTGGATTCAAAAGCTTCTAGATTGGGTAATTACTCTTTGCTAAATTAAACTCTGTTAAATTTAATTTCTCAAACTTTCTTTTTTATTGCATTTTAGGTTTGGGGGTACATGTGCAGAACGTGCAAGATAGTTGCATAGGTACACACATGGCAGTGTATTTTGCTGCCTTCCTCCCCTTCACCCACATTTGGCATTTCTCCCCAGGCTATCCCTCCCCAGCCCTCCCCCACTGTCCCTCCCCTATTCCCCCCAATAGACCCCAGTGTGTAGTACCCCCTTCCCTGTGTCTATGTGTTCTCATTTTTCCTCACCCGCCTATGAGTGAGAATATGTGATATTTCATTTTCTGTTCTTGTGTCAGTTTGCTGAGAATGATGTTCTCCAGATTCATCCATGTCCTTACAAAGGACAAAAACTCATTAGTTTTGATTGCTGCATAATATTCCATGGTGTATATGTGCCACATTTCCCCAGTCCAGTCTATCATCAATGGGCATTTGGGTTGGTTCCAGTTCTTTGGTATTGTAAACAGTGCTGCAATGAACATTCGTGTTCATGTGTCCTTATAGTAGAATGATTTATATTCCTTTGGATATATACCCAGTAATGGGATTGCTGGGTTAAATGGAATTTCTATTTCTAGGTCC
>CM038392.1:212632744-212649870 GCA_021498475.1 Saguinus midas
TTTCCAGCTTGATTCATTCTCTTCATCATTCTGGTACACCTATCAAACGTAGGTTGGGTCTCTTCACATAGTCCCACATTTCTTGGAGATTTTGTTCATTCCTTTTGTGCTTTCTTCTCTAATCTTGGTTTCTCCTTTTATTTCATTGAGTTGATCTTCACTTCTGATATTCTTTCTTCTGCTTGGTCAATTCGGCTGTTGAAACTTGTGCATGCTTCATGAAGTTCTTGTGTTGTGTTTTCAGCTCCTTCAATTCATTCATATTCCTCTCTAAGTTGTCCATTCTTTTATCATTTCCTCGAATCTTTTTCAAATCTTTTTCAAGGTTCTTAGTTTCTTTGCACTGATTTAGAACATGTTCTTTTAGCTCACTGAAGTTTCTCATTATCCACTTTCTGAAGTCTGATTCTGTCATTTGTCACACTCCTTCTCCGTCCAGCTTTGTTCCTTGCTGGTGAGGAGTTTTGGTTTTGTAGGAGGTGAGGTGTTTTGGTTTTGGGTGTTTTCCTCCTTTTTTGCTGGTTTCTTCCCATCTTTATGGATTTATCCACCTGTCATCTTAGTAGTTGCTGATTTATTTGGGCCTGTGTGGACGCCAGATTGTTGATGATATTTCTGTTACTTAGTTTTCCTTCTAATGGTCTAGCCCTCTGCTGTATGAGTGCTGAGGTCCACCCAGGCCCTGCTTGTCTGGGGTACACCTAGCAGCTGCAGAACAGTGAGGGATGCTACCAGTTTCTTCTTCTGCTATCTTTGTTCCAGAATGATGCCTGCCAAATGTCAGTCTGATTAGTCCTTTTTGGGGTGACTCTTTGGATATACAGGGGTCAGGAGCTGCTTGAGGAGAAGGTCTGTGCTTTATAGGAGCTCCAGTGCTGAGCTGTGAGCTCGTTGTTCATTCTGGGTTTTGGGAGGATGTGTTTATGTCTGCTGCAACAGAACACATAACAGCCCCCTTTTTTTCCCCTTAGATGCTCTGTCTCAGGGAGTTGGGGCTTTTATGAGTATCTGTTGCACTGTCCTGCCCAGCTAGGAGGTAGTCTATTCATTATTTGCCTGCTGAGGCTTTGCCCTGCTAGGGGGCTCTGCCCTGCTGGCAGAGTCTCTCTGTTATGGCAGGTTGCCTCGGCAATGGCAGGCTGCGTCCAGCACTGGGCGGGACTACAGTAGGGTGGATTGTGCCCATAGTGGCAGATGCCCCTCCCCACTGGGCTGCACCGTCCAAGTTTCAACTGTGCCGGCTGCAAAACTCTCAGCCCTGAGTGCCTCCAATCGCCACCCTGCTTGTCCCCGTGAGAGTGGTACCCACCGAGCCCGATCACCCAGCTCCCTGCCTGAGTCCATCCTCTCTCTCTCTCTCTCTTCCTCTCCCCAAGCTGAAAACATGACTCTCTCATTCGCATCCCAGTAGCCTGCCCATGGGGCACTGGGAGCCCTGCGATCTCCTGTGCTGCTGCCCACTGCGCCGGCTCAGATCACGCTTCCTGGGAATCTCCTGGCCTGGCTCATTGTCCAAGTCCGCTCAATCAGATGGACATGCCAATCTATCCTTCCAAATCTCAGATTGCTGGTTTAACAGGGCACCCAGAGCAGTGTGTTTTGTGCAGGGTTCCACTGCGCTACAGTGTCGGCTCAACTGGCTGCGCAAGCCAGCCACGCAGGTGTCTTGTGTCTCTCCCACACCTGGGACTTTCAACATTCTGTGGGTAAAAAAGGTCCATCCAAAAATGCAGCTAGGACTCACACTATGTGCCTTCACTGAGAGCTGCAATCCTGAGTCTCCTCTACGATGCCATCTTAGAAGATCTCTGACTCTATATCTTTGTTGTTATGAATAGTGCTGTAATAAATGTGACTATGGGTATCTTCTTTATGTAATAAACTATTTTTCTTTGGATAGCCAGTAATGGGAATCCTGGATCAAATGGAAGTACAATTTTAATTTTAAAAAATCTCCATACTTTTTACCATAGAGGTTGTAAAACTTTACATTTCTAGAAACCATGTCTGAGTATTCTCTTTTCTCTGTATTCTTGCAAATATCTGTCATTTTTTGCTTTTTAGTAATTAGCCATTATGAATGGTGTAAAATGGTATTTCATTTCAGTTGGCATTTTTCTGACCATTGGCAATGTCGAGTATTTTTTACAAGCTTGTTGATCATGATTGTCTTCTTTTTGAAAAATATTTGTTTTCATTCTTTGCCTACTTTTTAATGAGTTGTCTTGTTTAATTATTGTTGAGCTGTTTGATCTCCTTGTATATTCAGACATGTTTTCTTTGTCACGTGCATAGTTCACAAACAATTTTATATTCTATAAATTGTCTGCTCTCCTGTTAATTAAGTTTCTTTTCAGGAGTTTTTTTTTAAGTTCCAGTTGTCTATTGTTGTTATTGTTGCATCCACTTTTGTGATTTTAGTTATACTTTTTTTTTTTTTTTTTTTGTCCAGGCCAATGTGCAGAAGAGTTTATCATAGGGTTTCTTCTAGAATTTTTATAATTTCAGGTTTTACATTTTAGTCTTTTAATCCATATTGAGTTGATTTCTGTGTATGTTGAGAGTTGGGAGTTCCATTTCATACTTCCACCTATAGCAATATAAGTCTTCTTGCACAATATGTTAAATAGAAATGCCATTTTTTTCAGTGTATGTTTTTGTTGACTTTGTAAAGAATCAGTTGTGTGTAGGTATGTGGGTTTATTTCTAGGTTCTCTATTCTGTTTCACTAATCTATGCCTCTATTTATAACAGTACCACACTGTTTTGAATATTAAAGTCTCCTACTATAATTTTAAGTCAGGTAACATAATATCTTCAACTTTCTCCTCTTTGCTTAAATTTGCTTTGGCTATTCAGGATTTTCTATGGTTCCACATGAATTTAATTTTTTTTTCTTTGCTAATTCTATTAAAAATAACATTGGCACTTTGGTTATCAAAATTTCATTTAGTATGTAGATTGTTTGTGGCAGTGTGGTCATCTTAATGATAATAATTCTTTCAATGCATGAGCAAGGGATGTTTGTCTCATTGGTTTGTGTTATATAAAATTTATTGTATAAGTGTTTTGTAGTTTTTCTTGTAGAGAGATCTTTTGCCTATTTGATTAATTATCTTCCTAGGAATTTTACATTTTGTGTAGTTACTCTAAAAGAAGTTGACTTTTTAATTTGGTTATCAGCTTGATTATTTTTCGTGTATAAAAATGCTATTATAGGTTTTTTCAATATTGTTTTTGCTATTGTTTCCTTTGTATTTTTATTTAAATTTAATGTGAGATGGTCAATTTTTATAAAACTATGGTTCAGAATTTGAAGGAATTGCATTAAATTTCTAGATCAATTTGAGAAGCAACGAGAAATTATCAACATTATATTTTTGAACATTGAATGTTATTTTTAATTTCAGTTTTTTTGGCTTTTTTTATTAATTTTTTTCAGTGTAAAAAACTTGCATTTTTTTTGTTAACTTTATTCCTATATATTATCTTCTGAAAATATTATGAGTGGAATTTTTAAATTTTTAAATTACATATAGCTGGCATGTGAAAATGCAATTAATTTTGTATTTTAATCTTGTATCTATCTACCTCACTGAACTCATTTATTTGTTCTACTGGATTTTAGTTAATTTCTTACAGATTTTTATATAAAAGCTTATGAAATTTGCAATAAAAAGGAGTTTATCTTTTTTTTACAATTAGAAATATTTTATTTATTTTTTTATAATTTCTCTGGGTAATACTACCAGTTTGAGTTGAATAAAGTAGTCAAAGTGAACATTCTTGTCTCATTTGCAGAGTTATACATAAACATCCAGTCTTTCAATATTAAGTATAACATTAGCTGTAGATTTTTCTACAGGTGCTCTTTAGCAGTTCTGGAAAGTTTCTTAGTTGCTAAGGGTTTATAATGCAAGAGTGTTTCCCATGTCTATGTAAAGATAGTTTAGCATTGTTTATTTATTTATTTATTTTAAAGACCAGGTTTCACCATGTTGGTCAGGCTGGTCTTGAACTCCCGACCTCAGGTGATCCAAAGTGCTTGGATTACAGGCGTGAGCCAACATGCCCGGCCCAGTTTTGCATTCTTTATTTTATTGTGTATTGCATTGATTTATCTTTAAATGTTAAGTAAACATGGCATTTGTGAAATAGTTTCTTCGGTTGTAGTATATAAAAATTGTTGTATATTGCTGGATTTAATTTGCTAGTACATTTTTAGTATTCATCGGAGATAATTGTTGAGATAATTCTTTGCATATGATGCCTTATTCTGATTTTGGTGTAATAATACTGGCCTCCATCTCCTCCCCCTTGGTCTACTTCAGACAGTGATAGTTGCAACGGATACATGAAAAGAATTTCCTGGAGGGCACAGTGGCTCAGGCCTGTAATCCCAGCACTTTGGGAGGCTAAGGTGGGTGAATCACCTGAGGTCAGGTGTTTGACACCAGTGTGAACAATATGGAGAAACCCCTTGTCTACTATAAACACAAAATTATCCGGGCATGGTGACACATGGCTGTAATCCCAGCTACTCGGGAGGCTGAGGTAGGAGAATCACTGAACACGGAAAGCAGTGATTGTGCCATTGCATTTCAGCCTGGGCAACAAGAGCGAAACTTTGTCTCAAAAAATAAAAATAAAAAAATTAATGATAACAATGGCCTAATAAAGTGATCAAAAAATCTGTTATTTTTTTTTCTTTTGTTTTGTTTTTTGTTTGTTTACAGAATCTTGCTCTGTCACCAAGGCTATAATGCAGTGGTGTTATCTTGGCTCACTGCAACCTCCACCTCCCAGGTCAAGCAAGTCTCCATCCTCAGCCTCTTGAGCACCTAGAATTATAGGCACACACCACCATGCCCAGCTAATTTTTGTATTTTTAGTAGAGATGAGTTTTCACAATGCTGATCAGGCTGATCTTGAACCCCTGGCCTCAAGTGACCTGCCTATCTCAGCCTACCAAAGTGCTGAAATTACAGGCATGGGTCATCACCTGGCATGATTTGCTTCTTTTTAATGTTTGGGGAGGGCTTGTGAAAAATTGGTATTAATTTTCCATTAAGTGTTTGGCAGAATTTACCATTAAGCATTTTCACTTTCAGCATTTGTTTGCTCTTTTGTAAAAAGATTTTCTTAATTAATGTCATGAGCTGGGTGCGGTGGCTCACTCCTTTAACAGGCTGAGGCGAGTGGATCACCTGAGGTTGGGAGTTTGAGATCAGCCTAGTCAACATGGAGAAAACCAGTCTCTACTTCAAATACAAAATTAGCCGCGCATGGTAGCTCATGCCTTTAATCTCAGCTACTCTGCAGACTGAGGCAGAAGAATTGCTTGGACCCAGGAGGTGGAGGTGCGGTGAGCCGAAATCGTGCCATTGCTTTCCAGCCTGGGCAACAAGAGCAAAACTCCATCTCAAATAATAATAATAATAATAATAATAATAAATATTGTCTTAGAGGTCTACTCACATATTCTGTCTTGAGTTTCCATTGTTTTTTTGAGCCTGTCAAGGTATTTATTTTGATTTGTAATATTCTATGTTTCTAGATTTTCTAGGCAGTTGCGATGAAAGATTAAGAAAAATTAACATAGGAAAATAAAGCTTTCAGAAAATCAATAAATTATCCAAAACTTCAGGTGTTGCAGAATTGAGAAAATGACTATAACTGCTATACTTATCACTTGCATTTATTGCCTGAGTCAGAAAAGCTATCTCTCCAAAAGAAAACAGTTAAGCATGCCACTTGAGATTAAATTTTATGGCACATTAGCCTATCTCATCTTTTACAGATAGATAAAATAGAAAGTAAAGTTTTAATAAGAACAAATAAAAAATAATTTACTAAATAAAAAATGATATAAACAATTAGAAATATAATGAATCAGAGAAGTTAGTACTTAGTACTCTCTACAGAGTATTAGGGATTATTCTAAGTAATTCACACACATAAACAATACCTAAGGGTTCAACTTGTAGAAAACAGAAATACATAAAAAAGATAATTAACACATTTACAATGATATCAGGTAACATTAAAAATGAACATAAATGTTTTGATATACAGTAACTAAATGAACATACAAATGTTACATAACATTATTAGAAAGTTTGACTAATTAGGCACAGAGACAATAGATAGCATTCTTCATTAGGAAACAGAAGATATAGATTATATTACAATACCAGAGGGGAAATAATAAATGCTAAGATTTTCATTTTAACAATGTCATGGACTTCATAAGTAGAAATCCAAAAGGTTATATATATATATTTTTAATTTTTATTGCATTATAGGTTTTGGCGTACATGTGCAGAACGTGCAAGATAGTTGCATAGGTACACACATGGCAGTGGGTTTTGCTGCCTTCCTCCCCTTCACCCACACATGGTATTCATCCCCATGCTATCCCCCAAAGCCCCCGACTGTCCCTACCCCATTTCCCCAACAGTCCCCAGTGTATAGTAGACCACCTCTCTGTGTCCATGTGTTCTCATTTTCTCACCCACCTATGAGTGAGTATATGCAGTATTTCTTTTTCTGTTCTTGTGTCAGTTTGCTGAGAATGATGTTCTCCAGATTCATCCATGTCCTTACAAAGGACACAAACTCATCATTTTGATTGCTGCATAATATTCCATGGTGTATATGTGCCACATTTTCCCAGTCCAGTCTATCATCGATGGGCATTTGGGTTGGTTCCAGGTCTTTGCTATTGTAAACAGTGCTGCAATGAACATTCGTGTGCATGTGTCCTTATAGTAGAATGATTTATAGTCTTTTGGATAGATACCCAGTAATGGGATTGCTGGGTCAAATGGAATTTCTATTTCTAGGTCCCTGAGGAATCGCCACACTGTCTTCCACAATGGTTGAACTAATTTACACTCCCACCAACAGTGTAAGAGTGTTCCTATTTCTCCACATCCTCTCCAGCATCTGCTGTCTCCAGATTTTTTAATGATCGCCATTCTAACTGGTGTGAGATGATATCTCAATGTGGTTTTGATTTGCATCTCTCTAATGACCAATGATGATGAGCACTTTTTCATATGTTTGTTGGCCTCATGTATGTCTTCTGATTTGTAATATTCTATGTTTCTAGATTTTCTAGGCAGTTGTGATGAAAGATTAAGAAAATTAACATAGGAAAATAAAGCTTTCAGAAAATCAATAAATTATCCAAAACTTCAGGTGTTGCAGAATTGAGAAAATGACTATAACTGCTATACTTATCACTTGCATTTATTGCCTGAGTCAGAAAAGCTATCTCTCCAAAAGAAAACAGTTAAGCATGCCACTTGAGATTAAATTTTATGGCACATTAGCCTATCTCATCTTTTACAGATAGATAAAATAGAAAGTAAAGTTTTAATAAGAACAAATAAAAAATAATTTACTAAATAAAAAATGATATAAACAATTAGAAATATAATGAATCAGAGAAGTTAGTACTTAGTACTCTCTACAGAGTATTAGGGATTATTCTAAGTAATTCACACACATAAACAATACCTAAGGGTTCAACTTGTAGAAAACAGAAATACATAAAAAAGATAATTAACACATTTACAATGATATTAGGTAACATTAAAAACGAACATAAATGTTTTGATATACAGTAACTAAATGAACATACAAATGTTACATAACATTATTAGAAAGTTTGACTAATTAGGCACAGAGACAATGGATAGCATTCTTCATTAGGAAACAGAAGATATAGATTATATTACAATACCGAGGGGAAATAATAAATGCTAAGATTTTCATTTTAACAATGTCATGGACTTTATAATAGAAATCCAAAAGGTTATATATATATATTTTTTTAATTTTTATTGCATTATAGGTTTTGGGGTACATGTGCAGAACGTGCAAGATAGTTGCATAGGTACACACATGGCAGTGGGTTTTGCTGCCTTCCTCCCCTTCACCCACACTTGGTATTCATCCACAGGCTATCCCCCCAAAGCCCCCCCGACTGTCCCTACCCCATTTCCCCCAACAGTCCCCAGTGTATAGTAGACCACCTCTCTGTGTCCATGTGTTCTCATTTTTCTCACCCACCTATGAGTGAGTATATGCAGTATTTCTTTTTCTGTTCTTGTGTCAGTTTGCTGAGAATGATGTTCTCCAGATTCATCCATGTCCTTACAAAGGACACAAACTCATCATTTTTGATTGCTGCATAATATTCCATGGTGTATATGTGCCACATTTTCCCAGTCCAGTCTATCATCGATGGGCATTTGGGTTGGTTCCAGTTCTTTGCTATTGTAAACAGTGCTGCAATGAACATTCGTGTGCATGTGTCCTTGTAGTAGAATGATTTATAGTCTTTTGGAAAGATACCCAGTAATGGGATGGCTGGGTCAAATGGAATTTCTATTTCTAGGTCCCTGAGGAATCGCCACACTGTCTTCCACAATGGTTGAACTAATTTACACTCCCACCAACAGTGTAAGAGTGTTCCTATTTCTCCACATCCTCTCCAGCATCTGCTGTCTCCAGATTTTTTAATGATCACCATTCTAACTGGTGTGAGATGATATCTCAATGTGGTTTTGATTTGCATCTCTCTAATGACCAATGATGATGAGCACTTTTTCATATGTTTGTTGGCCTCATGTATGTCTTCTTTTGTAAAGTTTCTGTTCATATCCTTTGCCCATTTTTGAATGGGCTTGTTTCTTTTTTCCTGTAAATCTGTTTGAGTTCTTTGTAAATTCTGGATATCAGCCCTTTGTCAGATGTGTAAACTGCAAAGATTTTTTCCCATTCTGATGGTTGCTGATTCACTCTAGTGACTGTTTCTTTTGCCGTGCAGAAGCTGTGGAGTTTGATTAGGTCCCATTTGTCTATTTTGGCTTTTGTTGCCAATGCTTTTGGTGTTTTGTTCATGAAGTCCTTGCCTACTCCTATGTCCTGAATGGTTTTGCCTAGATTTTCTTCTAGGGTTTTTATGGTGTCAGGTCTTATGTTTAAGTCTTTAATCCATCTGGAGTTAATTTTAGTGTAAGGTGTCAGAAGGGGTCCAGTTTCTGCTTTCTGCACATGGCTAGCCAGTTTCCCCAACACCATTTATTAAATAGGGAATCCTTTCCCCATTGCCTGTTTTTGTCTGGTATATCAAAGATAATATGGTTGTAGATACGTTGTGTTGCCTCTGATGCTTCTGTTCTGTTCCATTGGTCTATATCTCTGTTTTGGTACCAGTACCATGCTGTTTTGGCTACTGTAGCCTTGTAGTATAGTTTGAAGTCTGGTAGCGTGATGCCTCCCACTGTGTTCTTTTTGCTTATAATTGACTTGGCTATGCGGGCTCTTTTTTGGTTCCATATGAAATTCATGGTGGTTTTTCCAGTTCTGTGAGGAAATTCAATGGTAGTTTGATGGGGATAGCATTGAATGTGTAAATTACTTTGGGCAGTATAGCCATTTTCACAATATTGATTCTTCCTAACCACGAACATGGAATGTTTCTCCATCAGTTTGTGTCCTCTCTTATTTCATTGAACAGTTGTTTGTAGTTTTTGTTAAAGAGGTCCCTTACATTCTTCGTGAGTTGTATTCCTAGGTATTTTATTTTCTTTGTAGCAATGATCACCATTCTTAATTTGGTTCTCTTTAAGTCTGTTATTGGTGTATAGGAATGCTTGTGATTTTTGCACATTGATTTTATATCCTGAGACTTTGCTGAAGTTGCTTATCAGTTGCAGGAGCTTTTGGGCTGAGGTGATGGGGTCTTCTAGGTATACTATCATGTCGTCTGCAAATAGAGACAATTTGGCTTCCACCTTTCCTATTTGAATACCCTTTATTTCTTTTTCTTGCCTGATTGCTCTGGCTAGAACTTCCAGTACTATGTTGAATAGAAGTGGTGAGAGAGGGCATCCTTGTCTAGTGCCGGATTTCAAAGGGAATGTTTCCAGTTTTTGCCCATTAAGTATGATATTGGCTGTTGGTTTGTCATAAATAGCTTTTATTACTTTGAGATATGTTCCATCAATACCAAGTTTATTGAGGGTTTTTAGCATAAAGGGCTGTTGAATTTTGTCAAATGCCTTCTCTGCGTCAATTGAGATAATCATGTGGTTTTTGTTTTGCTTCTGTTTATGTGGTGAATTACATTTATAGACTTGCGTATGTTGAACCAGCCTTGCATCCCTGGATGAATCCTACTTGATCATGATGGATAAGTTTTTAATGTGCTGTTGCAATCGATTTGCCAGTATTTTATTGAAGATTTTGCATCTATGTTCATCATGGATATTGGCCTGAAGTTTTCTTTTCTTGTTGAGTCTCTGCCAGGTTTTGGTATCAGGATGATGTTGGTCTCATAAAATGATTTGGGAAGGGTTCTCTTTTGGATTATTTGGAATAGTTTCAGAAGGAATGGTACCAGATCCTTTTGTGTGTCTGGTAGAATTCAGCTGTGAACCCATCTGGACCTGGGCTTTTTGTGTGGTAGTCTCTTAATTGCTGCCTCAACTTCTGACCTTGTTATTGGTCTATTCATAGTTTTGGCTTCCTCCTGGTTTAGGCTTGGGAGGACACAGGCATCCAGGAATTTATCCATTTCTTCCTGATTTACTAGTTTGTGCATAGAGTTGTTTGTAGTATTCTCTGATGATGGTTTGAATTTCTGTGGAATCTGTGGTGATTTCCTTTATCGCTTTTTTATTGCATCTATTTGGTTGTTCTCTTTTCTTTTTATCAGTCTGGCTAGTGGTCTGTCTATTTTGTTGATCTTTTCAAAAACCAGCTCTTAGATTTATTGATTTTTGAAGGGTTTTTCTTGTCTCTATCTCCTTCAGTTCTGCTCTGATCTTAGTTATTTCTTGTCTTCGGCTAGGTTTTGAGCTTTTTGATCTTGCTCCTCTAGCTCTTTCAATTTTGATGATAGGGTGTCAATTTTGGATCTCTCCACTCTTCTCATGTGGGCACTTATTGCTATATATTTTCCTCTACAGACTGCTTTAAATGTGTCCCAGAGATTCTGGTACGTTGTGTCTTCATTCTCATTGGTTTCAAAGAACTTCTTTATTTCTGCCTTCATTTCATTGTTTATCCAATCAACATTCAAGAGCCAGTTGTTCAGTTTCCATGAAGCTGTGCGTTCTGAGTTATTTTCTGAATTCTGAGTTCCAACTTGATTGCACTATGGTCTGAGAGACTGTTTGTTATGATTTCAGTTGTTTTGCATTTGCTGAGGAGTGCTTTACTTCCAATTATGTGGTCAATTTTGGAGTAGGTGTGATGTGGTGCTGAGAAGAATGTATATTCTGTGGATTTGGGGTGGAGAGTTCTGTAAATGTCTATCAGGTTTGCTTGTTCCAGGTCTGAGTTCAAGTCCTGGATATCCTTGTTAATTTTCTGTCTGGTTGATCTGTCTGCTATTGACAGTGGAGTGTTAAAGTCTCCCACTATTATTGTGTGGGAGTCTAAGTCTCTTTGTAAGTCATTAAGAACTTGCCTTATATATCTGGGTGCTCCTACATTGGGTCCATATATATTTAGAATCGTTAGCTCTTCTTGTTGTATCGATCCTTTTACCATTATGTAATGACCTTCTTTGTCCCTTTTGATCTTTGTTGCTTTAAAGTCTATTTTATCAGAGATGAGAATTGCAACTCCTGCTTTTTTTGCTCTCCATTTGCTTGGTAAATCTTCCTCTACAGACTGCTTTAAATGTGTCCCAGAGATTCTGGTACGTTGTGTCTTCATTCTCGTTGGTTTCAAAGAACTTCTTTATTTCTGCCTTCATTTCATTGTTTATCCAATCAACATTCAAGAGCCAGTTGTTCAGTTTCCATGAAGCTGTGCGTTCTGAGTTATTTTCTGAATTCTGAGTTCCAACTTGATTGCACTATGGTCTGAGAGACTGTTTGTTATGATTTCAGTTGTTTTGCATTTGCTGAGGAGTGCTTTACTTCCAATTATGTGGTCAATTTTGGAGTAGGTGTGATGTGGTGCTGAGAAGAATGTATATTCTGTGGATTTGGGGTGGAGAGTTCTGTAAATGTCTATCAGGTTTGCTTGTTCCAGGTCTGAGTTCAAGTCCTGGATATCCTTGTTAATTTTCTGTCTGGTTGATCTGTCTGCTATTGACAGTGGAGTGTTAAAGTCTCCCACTATTATTGTGTGGGAGTCTAAGTCTCTTTGTAAGTCATTAAGAACTTGCCTTATATATCTGGGTGCTCCTACATTGGGTCCATATATATTGAGAATCATTAGCTCTTCTTGTTGTATCGATCCTTTTACCATTATGTAATGACCTTCTTTGTCCCTTTTGATCTTTGTTGCTTTAAAGTCTATTTTATCAGAGATGAGAATTGCAACTCCTGCTTTTTTTTGCTCTCCATTTGCTTGGTAAATCTTCCTCCATCCTTTTATTTTGAGCCTTTGTGTATCTTTGCGTGTGAGGTGGGTTTCCTGGATACAGCACACCGATGGATTTTGTTTTTTTATCCAATTTGCTAGTCTGTGTCTTTTGATTGGTGCATTTAGCCCATTTACATTCAGGGTTAATATTGTTATGTGTGAATTTGATACTGCCATTTTGATGCTAGCTGGCTGTTTTGCCCATTGGTTCATGTACATTCTTCATTTTGTTGATGGTCTTTAGCATTTGGTATGCTTTTAGGATGGCTGGAACTGGTTGTTTCTTTCTATGTGTAGTGCCTCTTTCAGGAGCTCTTGTAAAGCAGGCCTAGTGGTGACAAAATCTCTGAGTACTTGCTTGTTCGTGAAGGATTTTATTTTTCCTTCACTTATGAAGCTCAGTTTGGCTGGATATGAAATTCTGGGTTGAAAGCTCTTTTCTTTAAGGATGTTGAATATTGGCCCCCACTGTCTTCTGGCTTGTAGAGTCTCTGCCGAGAGATCTGCTGTGAGTCTGATGGGCTTCCCTTTGTGGGTGACCCGACCTTTCTCTCTGGCTGCCCTTAGTATTTTCTCCTTCATTTCAACCCTGGTGAATCTGACGATTATGTGCCTTGGGGTTGCTCTTCTTGTGGAGTATCTTTGTGGTGTTCTCTGTATTTCCTGGAGTTGAGTATTGACCTGTCTTGCTAGGTTGGGGAAATTTTCCTGGATAATATCCTGAAGAGTGTTTTCCAGCTTGATTCATTCTCTTCATCACATTCTGGTACACCTATCAAACGTAGGTTGGGTCTCTTCACATAGTCCCACATTTCTTGGAGATTTTGTTCATTCCTTTTGTACTTTTTCTTTAATCTTGGTTTCTCATTTTATTTCATTGAGTTGATCTTCAACTTCTGATATTCTTTGCTCTCCATTTGCTTGGTAAATCTTCCTCCATCCTTTTATTTTGAGCCTTTGTGTATCTTTGCGTGTGAGGTGGGTTTCCTGGATACAGCACACTGATGGGTTTTGTTTTTTTATCCAATTTGCCAGTCTGTGTCTTTTGATTGGTGCATTTAGCCCATTTACATTCAGGGTTAATATTGTTATGTGTGAATTTGATACTGCCATTTTGATGCTAGCTGGCTGTTTTGCCCATTGGTTCATGTACATTCTTCATTTTGTTGATGGTCTTTAGCATTTGGTATGCTTTTAGGATGGCTGGAACTGGTTGTTTCTTTCTATGTGTAGTGCCTCTTTCAGGAGCTCTTGTAAAGCAGGCCTAGTGGTGACAAAATCTCTGAGTACTTGCTTGTTCGTGAAGGATTTTATTTTTCCTTCACTTATGAAGCTCAGTTTGGCTGGATATGAAATTCTGGTTGAAAGCTCTTTTCTTTAAGGATGTTGAATATTGGCCCCACTCTTCTGGCTTGTAGAGTCTCTGCCGAGAGATCTGCTGTGAGTCTGATGGGCTTCCTTTGTGGGTGACCCGACCTTTCTCTCTGGCTGCCCTTAGTATTTTCTCCTTCATTTCAACCCTGGTGAATCTGACGATTATGTGCCTTGGGGTTGCTCTTCTTGCAGAGTATCTTTGTGGTGTTCTCTGTATTTCCTGGAGTTGAGTATTGACCTGTCTTGCTAGGTTGGGGAAATTTTCCTGGATAATATCCTGAAGAGTGTTTTCCAACTTGGATTCATTCTCTTCATCACATTCTGGTACACCTATCAAACGTAGGTTGGGTCTCTTCACATAGTCCCACATTTCTTGGAGATTTTGTTCATTTCTTTTTGTACTTTTTTCTTTAATCTTGGTTTCTCATTTTATTTCATTGAGTTGATCTTCAACTTCTGATATTCTTTCTTCTGCTTGGTCAATTCGGCTGTTGAAACTTGTGCATGCTTCGTGAAGTTCTCGTGTTGTGTTTTTCAGCTCCTTCAATTCATTCATATTCCTCTCTAAGTTGTCCATTCTTGTTATCAATTCCTTGAATCTTTTTTTCAAATCTTTTTTTAAGGTTCTTAGTTTCTTTGCACTGGTTTAGTACATGTTCCTTTAGCTCACTGAAGTTTCCCATTATCCACTTTCTGAAGTCTGATTCCATCATTTCGTCACATTTATTCTCCGTCCAGCTTTGTTCCCTTACTGGTGAGGAGTTTTGGTTTTTTTTTTGGAGGTGAGGTGTTTTGGTTTCGGGTGCTTTCCTCCTTTTTGCACTGGTTTCTTCCCATCTTTATGGATTTATCTGCCTGTCGTCTTAGTAGTTGCTGATTTTTCAATTGGGTCTCTGTGTGGACGCTGAGATTGTTGATGATGAAGTATTTCTGTTACTTAGTTTTCCCTCTAATGGTCTATCCCCTCTGCTGTATGAGTGCTGAGGTCCACTCCAGGCCCTGATTTTCTGGGGTATACCTACAGCAGCTGTTGAACAGTGAGGGATGATACCAGTTTCTTCTGCTGCTGTCCTTGTTCCAGAATAGTGCCAGCCAAATGTCAGTCTGATTAGTCCTTTTCTGGGGTGACTCCTTGGATATACAGAAGTCAGGGGGGTGCTTGAGGAGACAGTCTGTGCTTTATAGGAGCTCCAGTGCTGAGCTGTGAGCTCCATTTTTCATTCAGCATTGTTGGGAGGTTGTTTATGTCTGCTGCTATAGAACTAATAAAACACCACCCTTTATTTTTTTTCCCCCTTAGATGCTCTGTCTCAGGGAGTTGTGGCTTCCTTTATGAGTATCTCTTGCACTTTCCTGCCCCACTAGGTGGCAGTCTATTCACTATTTGCCTGCAGGGGCTCTGACCTGCTAGCGCGGGTCTGCCCTTTTGCTGCTGGGCTCCCTTCTGCTGTGGAATGTGGAGTCTCTCTGTTATGGCAGGTTGCCTTGGCAATGGCAGGCTGCGTCAGTCCTGGGCGGTACTTCAGTGGGGTGGACTGCGCCAGCAATGGTGGACGCCCCTTCCTCACTGGGCTGCACCGTCCTAGATGCTGGAAGCAAAACTCTCAGCCCCAAGCATCTCCAGTCGCCGCCCTGCTTTTCCCCATGAGCGTGGGACCCGCCGAGCCCGATCACCCAGCTCCCTGCCTCAGAATCCGCCCTCTCTCTCTCTTTCTTCCTCTCCCCAAGCTGAAAGGTCGAGTCTCTCACTGGCGCCCCAGTAGCCTGCCAATAGGGCACTGGGATCCATGCGATCTCCCGTGCCACTGCCCACTACCCCGGCTCAGATCACGCTTCCAAGGAAACTCCTGGTCTGGCTCATTTTCCGAGTCCCGTTCAATCAGATGAACATGCCAATCTGCCCTTCCAAATCTTAGATTGCCGGTTTAACAGGGCAACCAGACCAGTGAGTTCCGCTCCGGGTCCCGCTGCAGCGCCGGCTGAAGAGGTGGGAGCTGGCTGCGTTAGCCGGATGCGCTAGCTTCCCGTGTCTCTCCCACACCTGGGACTTTCAACGCCTGTGGGCATAAAGGAACATCCGAAAATTCGCTAGGACTCACCCTCTGCGCCTTCACTGAGAGCTGCAATCCTGAGTCACCTCTACGATGCCATCTTGTCTCCTCCACCCCATAATTTTCTTTTAACTATACTAGGCATTTTGTGAAATTTTGTAACTTATTTATTTATTTATTTATTTTTGAGATGGAATCTTGCTCTGTTGCCCAGGCTAGAGTGCAATGGTGCTATCTCGACTCACTGCAACCTCCACCTCCCAGGTTCAAGCCATTCTTTTACCTCAGCCTCCCTGGTAGCTGGGATTACAGGTGCCCAACAATGTGCTCGGCTAATTTTCATATTTTTAGTAGAGACAGGATTTCACCATTTTGGCCAGGCTATTCTTGAACTCTTGACTGTGATCCACATGCCTCAGCTTCCCAAAGTGCTGAGATTACAGGTGTGAGACACCACACCGGGCTGAATTCTTGTAACTTCTTGATAATTTTAGCTATCTGCATTAAGTTTTTAAAGCATGTTATTTTCCTGCAAAGCAGAAATATCAACAGTTGCATAGAGATTTTCTATGGCATAGATCACCTCCTTATGAGAAATTACAAAATGAGTACAATACTTTCTGTATAAGAGAGCGGTATTTCTCCAAATTTTTCATTTCAACACACCTGGGGAAGTGTTAGGAGTGTACTTTATATAGCCTCTCATTTACAGAATCAGGAATAATGCACATGTGTGGAATAGACACTAGTCTGTTTTATATGGCCACAAAATCAAAGCCTGAGTCAGTAATACACAACTTTGGAATAGTCACTAGTCTATTCATATGCCCAAATATTTTAGATTCAGAGTCAATAATACACTGTAGACTAGTCAGAAAACAGTTTTATATGGCTAAAGTTTCAGAGCCTCAGTGAATAATACATACCTGAGGAAATACTCAGGACGCTATTGCATGTGGCATCAATTTCAGAGCTTCATTGAGTAAAGAACACCTGTATTGTAGTCAGAATTCTATTTCATATAGCCACATATCAGAGCCTAACTGAATAACAGACACCTTGGGAAAAAGTCAGGATTCTGTTTCGTATAGCCACTCATTTACAGCCAAATGTAAAACTCACGCCTGAAGAGTATAAGGAGTCTCTATTTTATGGCCAACTCATTCAGTGCTCACAGAATAATACAGACGTATGGAAATGTCAGGAGTGTACTTGACATGGCCATTTATTCAGTTCCTCAGTGAAGAATCATATATATCTGAAAAAATACTCAGGATTCTATTATATATAGCCACTTATTCAGAG
>CM038392.1:212649970-212708113 GCA_021498475.1 Saguinus midas
TTGGCTGTTGGTTTGTCATAAATAGCTTTTATTACTTTGAGATGTGTTCCATCAATACCAAGTTTATTGAGGGTTTTAGCATAAAAGGCTGTTGAATTTTGTCAAATGCCTTCTCTGCGTCTTTTGAGATAATCATGTGGTTTTTGTTTTTGCTTCTGTTTATGTGGTGAATTACATTTATAGACTTGTGTATGTTGAACCAACCTTGCATCCCTGGGATCAATCCTACTTGATCATGATGGATAAGTTTTTTAATGTGCTGTTGCAATCGATTTGCCAATATTTTATTAAAGATTTTTGCATCTATGTTCATCATGGATATTGGCCTGAAGTTTTCTTTTCTTATTGAGTCTCTGCCAGGTTTTGGTATCAGGATGATGTTGGTCTCATAAAATGATTTGGAAATAGAAATCCAAGATGGCTGATCGCTAACAGCTCGGGATTGTAACTCCCAGTGAAAGCTCGGACAACGTGAAAACGCCACATTTTCTGAGAACTTTGTCGCCCACGGACCAGCTTTCAGGAGGAGTCGCCAGCGAATGTCGCCAGTGCAGCGGTTTCCATTTGGTGCGCAGCTCTGCACAGTGAGCCACTGGTTCTACTGACTGTTGAGCCTGGGAAGGCAGAGCCGCTTGTTGTGGACTCAAGAAGGAAGCAATTTCCCAGGCAGAAAGCACCATTCTTATCATTGTTTTGGTCAGTTCTGCTGGATTCCAGCAGAATCAACAAATTGGACATCCTCTCAGGAACTTAATGAGAAAGGCGCCAATTGTAAAGACAACAGATGGATAAAATCACAACAAAGGGAAAAAAACAGCCTAAAAAGGCCGAGAAAACTGAAAGTCAGAACCCCTCTCCCTCTACAGGGGATAGTAATTCCTCTTCAGCAACGGAACAAGCCCTAATGGAAGAGGACTGTGTTCCAGTATCTGAAGGAGGTTTTAGAAGGTGGATGGTAAAAAACCTCTGGGAATTGAAACAAATTTTTCTAAACCAATGCAAAGAAACTAAGAACTTTGAAAAAAGATTAGACGAAATGTTAAAAAGAATGGACAATACAGAAAGGAATATAAATGAACTAATGGAGTTGAAAAATACAACACCAGAACTTAGTGAAATATGCACAAGTTTGAATAGCCGAATTGATCAAGCAGAAGAAAAAATATCAGAGGTCGAAGACCGACTTAATGAAATGGAAAGAGAAGACAAGAATAGAGAAAAAAGGATAAAAAGGAATGAGCAAAGTCTCCAAGAATTATGGGACTATGTGAAAAGACCTAATCTACGTTTAATAGGTGTACCTGAATGTGATGGAGAGAATGAATCCCAGCTGGAAAATATTCTTCAGGATATTACCCAGGAGAATTTTCCCAATCTAGCAAATCAAGGTACCATTCAACATCAGGTAATACAGAGAACACCACAAAGATATTCCTTAAGAAGAGCAACTCCAACAAACATAATCATTAGATTCACCAGGGTTGAAACAAAGGAGAAAATACTAAGGGTAGCCAGAGAGAAAGGTCACGTTACCCACAAAGAGAAGCCTATTAGACTTACAGCAGGTCTCTCAGTAGAAACCCTACAAGCCAGAAGAGATTGGGGGCCGATATTTAACATCCTCAAAGAACAGAAATTTCAGCCCAGAATTTCATATCCTGCCAAACTAAGCTTCACAATTGAAGGAAAAATAAAATCTTTTATGAACAAGCAAGTACTCAGAGATTTTATTACCACCAGGCCTGCTTTACAAAAACTTCTGAAAGAAGCATTACACACAGAAAGGAACAAACAGTATTAGCCTTTCTAAAAATATACCAAAAAGTAAAGAACATCAACAGAAAGAAGAATTTACATCAACAAATGGATAAAATAGCCAGTTAACATCAAATGGCAGTAATCTTAAATGGAAATCGACTAAATTTTCTAATTAAAAGATACAGCCAAAATCTAACGGTATACTATATCCAGACATATTTCATACCCAAAGATATACATAGACTAAAAACAAAGGGTTGGAGAAAGATTGACCAATCAAATAGAGAAAAAAACAAATAAATAAACAAAAAGAAGTTGCAATTCATGCATTTGATAAAACAGATTTCAAACCAAAAAAAATAGAGTGGTATAAGGATCAATGCATTCTAATACCCAGATACATAAGACCCATAAAAAGATTCAGACTCAACGAAACAGAAAATTAATAAGGATATCCAGAATCTGAACTCAGATCAGTAACAAGTAAATTTAATAAACAAACTCTCCACATTAGATAAATAAAATATACATTCTCCATTTTAAATACATAAAATAATCATCGGCCATTATTAATAGCCATTTATAGAATAAAGCAATATTTCTGTTCTCTCTCCCTCTTTTTCTTTCAAAAACAGACCCTATATATCCTCTCTTTCTAGAAAAAAAAATGATTTGTGAAGGGTTCCCTCTTTTTAGAATATTTGGAACAGTTTCAAAAGGGATGGTACCAGATCCTCTTTGTGTGTCTGGTAGAATTCAGCTGTGAACCCATCTAGACCTGGGCTTTTTTTGTGTGGTAGGCTCTTAATTGCTGCCTCAACTTCTGACCTTGTTATTGGTCTATTCATAGCTTCGGCTTCCTCCTGGTTTAGGTTTGGGAGGACACAGGCGTCCAGGAATTTATCCATTTCTTCCTGATTTACTAGTTTGTGGGCATAGAGTTGTTTGTAGTATTCTCTGATGATGGTTTGAATTTCTGTGGAGTCTGTGGTGATTTCCCCTTTATCGTTTTTTATTGCATCTATTTGGTTGTTCTCTCTTTTTTTTTATCAGTCTGGCTATTGGTCTGTCTATGTTGTTGATCTTTTCAAAAAACCAGCTCTTAGATTTATGGATTTTTTGAAGGGTTTTTCTTGTCTCTATCTCATTCAGTTCTGCTCTGATCTTAGTTATTTCTTGTCTTCGGCTAGGTTTTGAGCTTTTTTGATCTTGCTCCTCTAGCTTTTTGTATTTTGATGATAGGGTGTTAATTTTGGATCTCTCCACTCTTCTCATGTGGGCATTTATTGCTATATATTATCCTCTACAGACTGCTTTAACTGTGTCCCAGAGATTCTGATATATTGTGTCTTCATTCTCATTGGTTTCAAAGAACTTCTTTATTTCTGCCTTCATTTCATTGTTTATCCAATCAACATTCAAGAGCCAGTTGTTCAGTTTCCATGAAGCTGTGCGGTTCTGAGTTGGTTTCTGAATTCTGAGTTCCAACTTGATTGCACTATGGTCTGAGAGACTGTTTGTTATGATTTCCGTTGTTTTGCATTTGCTGAGGAGTGCTTTACTTCCAATTATGTGGTCAATTTTGGAGTAGGTGTGATGTGGTGCTGAGAAGAATGTATATTCTGTGGATTTGGGTGGAGAGTTCTGTAAATGTCTATCAGGTTTGCTTGTTCCAGGTCTGAGTTCAAGTCCTGGATATCCTTGTTAATTTTCTGTCTGGTTGATCTGTCTGCTATTGACAGTGGAGTGTTAAAGTCTCCCACTATTATTGTGTGGGAGTCTAAGTCTCTTTGTAAGTCATTAAGAACTTGCCTTATATATCTGGGTGCTCCTACATTGGGTCCATATATATTTAGAATCGTTATCTCTTCTTGTTGTATCGATCCTTTTACCATTATGTAATGACCTTCTTTGTCCCTTTTGATCTTTGTTGCTTTAAAGTCTATTTTATCAGAGATAAGAATTGCAACTCCTGCTTTTTTTTGCTCTCCATTTGCTTGGTAAATCTTCCTCCATCCTTTTATTTTGAGGCTTTGTGTAACTTAGCATGTGAGGTGGGTTTCCTGGATACAGCATACTGATGGGTTTTGGTTTGTTATCCAATTTACCAGTCTGTGTCTTTTGATTGGTGCACTTAGCCCATTTACATTCAGGGTTAATATTGTTATGTGTGAATTTGATACTGCCATTTTGATGCTAGCTGGCTGTTTTGCCCGTTGGTTCATGTACATTCTTCATTTTGTTGATGGTCTTTAGCATTTGGTATGCTTTTAGGATGGCTGGAACTGGTTGTTTCTTTCTATGTGTAGTGCCTCTTTCAGGAGCTCTTGTAAAGCAGGCCTAGTGGTGACAAAATCTCTGAGTACTTGCATGTTCCTGAAAAAATTTATTTTTCCTTCACTTATGAAGCTCAGTTTGGCTGGATATGAAATTCTGGGTTGAAAGCTCTTTTCTTTAAGGATGTTGAATATTGGCCCCCACTCTCTTCTGGCTTGTAGAGTCTCTGCCGAGAGATCTGCTGTGAGTCTGATGGGGTTCACTCTGTGGGTGACCTGACCTTTCTCTCTGGCTGTCCTTAGTATTTTCTCCTTCGTCAAAACCCTAGTGAATCTGACGATTATGTGCCTTGGGGTTGCTCTTCTTGCGGAGTATCGTTGTGGTGTTCTCTGTATTTCCTGGAGTTGAGTATTGACCTGTCTTGCTAGGTTGGAGAAATTTTCCTTGATAATATCTTGAAGAGTGTTTTCCAGCTTGGATTATTTCTCTTCCTCACATTCTGGTACACCTATCCAACGTAGGTTGGGTCTCTTCACATAGTCCCACATTTCTTGGAGATTTTGTTCATTCTTTTTTGTATTTTTTCATTAATCTTGGTTTCACGTTTTATTTCATTGAGTTGATTTTCCACTTCTGATATTCTTTCTTCTGCTTGGTCAATTCAGCTGTTGAAACTTGTGCATGCTTTGCGAAGTTCTCGTGTTGTGTTTTTCAGCTCCTTCAATTCATTCATATTTCTCTCTACGTTTTCCATTCTTGTTATCAATTCCTCGAATCCTTTTTCAATTTTTTTTCAAGGTTCTTAGTTTCTTTGCACTGGTTTAGTACATTTTCCTTTAGCTCACTGAAGGTTCTCATTATCCACTTTCTGAAGTCTGATTCCATCATTTCATCACATTCATTCTCCGTCCAGCTTTGTTCCCTTGCTGGTGAGGAGTTTTGGTCCTTTTTGGGAGGTGAGGTGTTTTGGTCCTTTTTGCGAGGTGAGGTGTTTTGGTTTCGGGTGCTTTCCTCCTTTTTGCACTGGTTTCTTTCCATCTTTATGGATTTATCTGCGTGTCGTCTTAGTAGTTGCTAATTTTTCAATTGGGTCTCTGTGTGGACGCTGATATTGTTGATGATGAAGTATTTCTGTTACTTAGTTTTCCCTCTAATGCTCCATCCCCTCTGCTGTATGAGTGCTGAGGTCCACTCCAGGCCCTGCTTGTCTGGGGTATACGTGCAGCAGCTGCGGAACAGTGAGGGATGATACCAGTTTCTTCTTCTGCTGTCCTTGTTCCAGAATAATGCCAGCCAAATGTCAGTCTGATTAGCCCTTTTCTGGGGTGACTCCTTGGATATACAGAGGTCAGGGAGCTGCTTGAGGAGACAGTCTGTGCTTTATAGGAGCTCCAGTGCTGAGCTGTGAGCTCCTTGTTCATTCAGGGTTGTTGGGAGGTTGTTTATGTCTGCTGCAATAGAACTCATTAAACACCACCCATTTTTTCCCCCTTAGATGCTCTGTCTCAGGGAGTTGGGGCTTTCTTTATGAGTATCTGTTGCACTGTCTGCCCCACTAGGTGGCAGTCTATTCTCTATTTGCCTACCGGGGCTCTGACCTGCTAGCGCGGATCCGTCCTGTTGCTGCTGGGCTCCCTTCTGCTCTGGAGCGTGGAGTCTCTCTGTTATGTTAGGTTGCCTCGGCAATGGCGGGCTGCGTCACTCCTGGGTGGTACTTCATTGGGGGTGGACTGCGTCAGCAATGGTGGACGCCCCTCCCTCACAGGGCTGCACCATCCTAGATGCTGGCAGCAAAACTTTCAGCCCCAAGCACCTCCAGTCGCCACCCTGCTTGTCCCCGTGAGAGTGGGACCCGCCGAGCCCGATCACCCAGCTCCCTGCCACAGAGTCCGTCCTCTCTCTCTCTCTCTTCCTCTCCCCAAGCTGAAAGGTCGACTCTCTCACTGGCGCCCCAGTGGCCTGCTGATAGGGCACTGGGATCCATGTGATCTCCTGTGCCGCTGCCCACTACCCCGGCTCAGATCACGCTTCCCAGGTAACTTCTGGTCTGGCTCATTGTCCAAGTCCCGTTCAATCAGATGAACATGCCAATCTGCCCTTCCAAATCTCAGATTGCCAGTTTAACAGGGCACCCAGACCAGTGAGTTCTGCGCCGGGTCCCGCCACGGCGGAAGAGGCGGCGGGAGCCGGCTGCGTTATCCGCCTACGCTAGCGTTCCGTGTCTCTATCACACCTGGAACTTTCAACGCTCTGTGGGCATAAAAGGAACATCCGAGAATGCGGCTAGGACTCACCCTCTGCACCTTCACTGAGAGCTGCAATCCTGAGTCGCCTCTACGACGCCATCTTCCAGATGTCTTTTTTCCATGGCCACTCGTTAAGACCCTCACTAAATGTACACACCCGGGGAAACAGTCAGGATTTACCTTTATCCCCTCATTCACATTCTGACTAAATAAGGCACATCTGTGGAATAGTCAGGAGACTTTTTCATGTGGCCTCTAATTCGTAGTGTCACTGAATAATGTGGTGTACTAGGGAGTCTACATCACGTAGACACATATTAGGAGCCTCAGTGAATACGACAGGCCCCAGATATAGTAAGGAATCTAATTTATTTGGCAACGTCTTCTGAGCTTCAATGTATAATACACACCTGGAGAATAATTCTGAGTCTATTTTCGATGGATATTCATTCAGAGCCTCCGTAAAAAATGTACGCCTGTGGACTAACCAGGAGTCTATTTTATTAGGACACTCATTCATAGCCTCAGTGGATAATATGCACGTGTGGATTAGTCAGGATTCCATTTTATATGGCCACTGACTTATAACCTCAATGAAAAATGCACAAATGTAAAGTACTCAGCATTCTGTTTTATATAAATACTCATTCAGAGATTCAGTGAATAATACAAATATTTAAGATAGACAACATTCTGTCTCATATGGTCACACAAAAAGAGCCTCACTGAATAATACAAACCTGGAGAATAATTTGGAGTCTATTTTTGATGGATATTCATTCAGAGCCTCGGTAAATAATGCACACCTGTGGAGTAGCCAGGAGTCTATTTCATTTGGACACTCATTCATAAACTCATTGGATAATATGCACGTGTGTATTGGTCAGGATTCCATATTATATGGCCACTTACTTGTAACCTCAGGGACAAATGCACAAATGTAAAGTAATCAGCAGTCTATTTCATATGGACACTCATTCAGAGATTCATTGAATAATAAAAATATTTAAGATATACAGCATCCTGTTTTTTATGGTTATACAAAAGGAGCCTCATTAAATAATATGCACGTGTTGATTATTCAGGATTCCATTTTATATGGCCAATGATTCGTAACCTCAGTGACAAATGTATAAATGTAAAGTACTCAGCAGTCTATTTTATGTAGACACTCATTCAGAGATTCACTGAATAATACAAATATTTGAGATAGACCGCATCCCGTTTCATATGATTAAACAAAAAGAGCCTCACTGAGTAATGCACACCAGGGGAAGTGTTAGGAGTCTACTTTATATAGCCTTTAATTTACAGAATCAGGAAATAATGCACATGTGTGGAAAAGACACTAGTCTACTTTATATGGCCCCAAAATCAAAGCCTTTTCGAATACTGCACATGTGGGGAATAATCACTAGTCTGTTTCATATGGTGATTAGTTTGGAGAATCAAAAAATAATGCACACCTGTTGCGTAAAATGGGTTCTATTTCAGAAGGCCACTCTCAGTGTTTTAGTGAATAATATGTATATCTGATAAGTCAGGAATCTTTTTCACATGGCCACTCATTCAGGGCCTCTCTGAAGAATACTCCCCTCAAAAATAGTCAACAGTCTACTTCAAATGGCTACACATTCAAATTCTCTGTACGTAATGAATACCTGGGCAATACACCTGAGTCCATTTTTTATGCCCACTTAGTCAGAGACTCCTTCAATAATACACAACAAAGGAAGATTTAAGAGTCTACTTCATGTAGCCTCTCATTTAGAGCCTCAGTGAATAATGCACACCGGGGTAATAGTAGAGAATTTGCTATATGGCCACTCATTTTGTTCCTCAATGAGTGATATACAAATGAAAATCCTCAGGATTCTATTTATCAATTCCTCGAATCTTTTTCAAATCTTTTTCAAGGTTCTTAGTTTCTTTGCACTGGTTTAGAACATGTTCCTTTAGCTCACTGAAGTTTCTCATTATCCACTTTCTGAAGTCTGATTCCGTCATTTCGTCACATTCATTCTCCGTCCAGCTTTGTTCCCTTGCTGGTGAGGAGTTTTGGTCCTTTTTTGGAGGTGAGGTGTTTTGGTTTCGGGTGCTTTCCTCCTTTTGCGCTGGTTTCTTCCCATCTTTATGGATTTATCCGCCTGTCGTCTTAGTAGTGGCTGATTTTTCAATTGGGTCTCTGTGTGGACACTGAGATTGTTGATGATGAAGTATTTCTGTTACTTAGTTTTCCTCTAATGATCTATCCTCTCTGCTGTATGAGTGCTGAGGTCCACTCCAGGCCCTGCTTGTCTGGGGTATACCTGCAGCAGCTGCAGAACAGTGAGGGATGATACCAGTTTCTTCTTCTGCTGCCCTTGTTCCAGAATGATGCCAGCCAAATGTCAGTCTGATTAGTCCTTTTCTGGGGTGACTCCTTGGATATACAGGGGTCAGGAGCTGCTTGAGGAGACAGTCTGTGCTTTATAGGAGCTCCAGTGCTGAGCTGTGAGCTCCGTTGTTCATTCAGGGTTGTTGGGAGGTTGTTTATGTCTGCTGCAATAGAACTCATAAAACACCACTCTTTTTTTTCACCCTTAGATGCTCTGTCTCAGGAGTTGGGGCTTTCTTTATGAGTATCTGTTGCACTGTCCTGCCCACTAGGCGGCAGTCTATTCACTATTTGCCTGCCGGGCTCTGACCTGCTAGCGCGCCCTGTTGCTGCCTGCTGTGGGAGTCTCTCTGTTATGGCAGGTTGCCTCGGCAACGGCAGGCAGTCCTGGGCGGTACTTCAGTGGGGTGGACTGCGTCAGCAATGGTGGACGCCCCTCCTCACCGGGCTGCACCGTCCTAGATGCCGGCAGCAAAACTCTCAGCCCCAAGCGCCTCCAGTCGCCGCCCTGCTTGTCCCGTGAGCGTGGGACCCGAGCCCGATCACCCAGCTCCCTGCCTCAGAGTCCGTCCTCTCTCTCTCTCTCTCTCTCTCTCTCTCTCTCTCTCTCTCTCTCTCTCTCTCTCTCTCTCTCTCTCTCTCTCTCTCTCTCTCTCTCTCTCTCTCTCTCTCTCTCTCTCTCTCTCTCTCTCTCTCTCTCTCTCTCTCTCTCTCTCTCTCTCTCTCTCTCTCTCTCTCTCTCTCTCTCTCTCTCTCTCTCTCTCTCTCTCTCTCTCTCTCTCTCTCTCTCTCTCTCTCTCTCTCTCTCTCTCTCTCTCTCTCTCTCTCTCTCTCTCTCTCTCTCTCTCTCTCTCTCTCTCTCTCTCTCTCTCTCTCTCTCTCTCTCTCTCTCTCTCTCTCTCTCTCTCTCTCTCTCTCTCTCTCTCTCTCTCTCTCTCTCTCTCTCTCTCTCTCTCTCTCTCTCTCTCTCTCTCTCTCTCTCTCTCTCTCTCTCTCTCTCTCTCTCTCTCTCTCTCTCTCTCTCTCTCTCTCTCTCTCTCTCTCTCTCTCTCTCTCTCTCTCTCTCTCTCTCTCTCTCTCTCTCTCTCTCTCTCTCTCTCTCTCTCTCTCTCTCTCTCTCTCTCTCTCTCTCTCTCTCTCTCTCTCTCTCTCTCTCTCTCTCTCTCTCTCTCTCTCTCTCTCTCTCTCTCTCTCTCTCTCTCTCTCTCTCTCTCTCTCTCTCTCTCTCTCTCTCTCTCTCTCTCTCTCTCTCTCTCTCTCTCTCTCTCTCTCTCTCTCTCTCTCTCTCTCTCTCTCTCTCTCTCTCTCTCTCTCTCTCTCTCTCTCTCTCTCTCTCTCTCTCTCTCTCTCTCTCTCTCTCTCTCTCTCTCTCTCTCTCTCTCTCTCTCTCTCTCTCTCTCTCTCTCTCTCTCTCTCTCTCTCTCTCTCTCTCTCTCTCTCTCTCTCTCTCTCTCTCTCTCTCTCTCTCTCTCTCTCTCTCTCTCTCTCTCTCTCTCTCTCTCTCTCTCTCTCTCTCTCTCTCTCTCTCTCTCTCTCTCTCTCTCTCTCTCTCTCTCTCTCTCTCTCTCTCTCTCTCTCTCTCTCTCTCTCTCTCTCTCTCTCTCTCTCTAGCTGAAAGGTCGACTCTCTCACTGGCGCCCCAGTAGCCTGCCGATAGGGCACTGGGATCCGTGTGATCTCCCGTGCCGCTGCCCACTACCCGGCTCAGATCACGCTTCCCAGGAAACTCCTGGTCTGGCTCATTGTCCAAGTCCCGTTCAATCAGATGGACATGCCAATCTGCCCTTCCAAATCTCAGATTGCCGGTTTAACAGGGCACCCAGACCAGTGAGTTCCAGTTCTGTGAAGAAATTCAATGGTAGTTTGATGGGGATAGCATTGATTGTGTAAATTACTTTGGGCAGTATAGCCATTTTCACGATATTGATTCTTCCTAACCACGAACATGGAATGTTTCTCCATCTGTTTGTGTCCTCTTATTTCGTTGAGCAGTTGTTTGTAGTTTTCCTTAAAGAGGTCCCTTACATTCCTAGTGAGTTGTATTCCTAGGTATTTTATTTTCTTTGTAGCAATTGTGAATGGCAGTTCGTTCTTGATTTGGTTCTCTTTAAGTCTGTTATTGGTGTATAGGAATGCTTGTGATTTTTGAACATTGATTTTATATCCTGAGACTTTGCTGAAGTTGCTTATCAGTTGCAGGAGCTTTTGGGCTGAGGTGATGGGGTCTTCTAGGTATACTATCATGTCGTCTGCAAATAGAGACAATTTGGCTTCCACCTTTCCTATTTGAATACCCTTTATTTCTTTTTCTTGCCTGATTGCTCTGGCTAGAACTTCCAGTACTATGTTGAATAGAAGTGGTGAGAGAGGGCATCCTTGTCTAGTGCCGGATTTCAAAGGAATGCTTCCAGTTTTTGCCCATTAAGTATGATATTGGCTGTTGGTTTGTCATAAATAGCTTTTATTACTTTGAGATATGTTCCATCAATACCAAGTTTATTGAGGGTTTTAGCATAAAGGGCTGTTGAATTTTGTCAAATGCCTTCTCTGCATCAATTGAGATAATCATGTGGTTTTTGTTTTTGCTTCTGTTTATGTGGTGAATTACATTTATAGACTTGCGTATGTTGAACCAGCCTTGCATCCCCGGATGAATCCTACTTGATCATGATGGATAAGTTTTTAATGTGCTGTTGCAATCGGTTTGCCAGTATTTTATTGAAGATTTTTGCATCTATGTTCATCATGGATATTGGCCTGAAGTTTTCTTTTTCTTGCCTGATTGCTCTGGCTAGAACTTCCAGTACTATGTTGAATAGAAGTGGTGAGAGAGGGCATCCTTGTCTAGTGCCGGATTTCAAAGGAATGCTTCCAGTTTTTGCCCATTAAGTATGATATTGGCTGTTGGTTTGTCATAAATAGCTTTTATTACTTTGAGATATGTTCCATCAATACCAAGTTTATTGAGGGTTTTAGCATAAAGGGCTGTTGAATTTTGTCAAATGCCTTCTCTGCATCAATTGAGATAATCATGTGGTTTTTGTTTTTGCTTCTGTTTATGTGGTGAATTACATTTATAGACTTGCGTATGTTGAACCAGCCTTGCATCCCCGGATGAATCCTACTTGATCATGATGGATAAGTTTTTAATGTGCTGTTGCAATCGGTTTGCCAGTATTTTATTGAAGATTTTTGCATCTATGTTCATCATGGATATTGGCCTGAAGTTTTCTTTTTCTTGCCTGATTGCTCTGGCTAGAACTTCCAGTACTATGTTGAATAGAAGTGGTGAGAGAGGGCATCCTTGTCTAGTGCCGGATTTCAAAGGAATGCTTCCAGTTTTTGCCCATTAAGTATGATATTGGCTGTTGGTTTGTCATAAATAGCTTTTATTACTTTGAGATATGTTCCATCAATACCAAGTTTATTGAGGGTTTTAGCATAAAGGGCTGTTGAATTTTGTCAAATGCCTTCTCTGCATCAATTGAGATAATCATGTGGTTTTTGTTTTTGCTTCTGTTTATGTGGTGAATTACATTTAAATGGCTACACATTCAGAGACTCTGTAGGTAATGAACACCTGGGCAATACACCTGAGTCTCTTTTTATGCCCACTTAGTCAGAGTCTCATTCAATAATACACACCTGGGGCAGTGTCAGGAGTCTATTTCATATAGACACTCATTCAGAGATTCACTGAATAATACACACCTGGGGCAGTGTCAGGAGTCTATTTCATATAGACACTCATTCAGAGATTCACTGAATAATACACACCTGGGGCAGTGTCAGGAGTCTATTTCATATAGACACTCATTCAGAGATTCACTGAATAATACACACCTGGGGAAATAGTCAGGATTTACCATTATCCCTCATTCAGAGTCTCACTAAATAATGCACACGTGTGGAATAGACACTAGTCTATTTTATATGGCCACTCATTCAGAGATTCACTGAATAATACACACCTGGGGCAGTGTCAGGAGTCTATTTCATATAGACACTCATTCAGAGATTCACTGAATAATACACACCTGGGGAAATAGTCAGGATTTACCATTATCCCTCATTCAGAGTCTCACTAAATAATGCACACCAGGGTAATAGTCGAGCATTTTTATATGGCCACTCATTCAGAGATTCACTGAATAATACACACCTGGGGCAGTGTCAGGAGTCTATTTGGTATGGACACTCAAACAGAACCTGTTTGATTAATGCACACATGTATAATAATGAGGAGTCTATGTCATATGGCTACTCATTCAGACAAACAGTGAATAATGCACATGTAAAGTAATTAGAAGTCTGATTCTTATGGACCCTCTTTCACAGCCTCACTGAATATTACACACTTGTGATATAGTCTGGAGTCTATTTTCGATGGACATTCATTCAGAGCCTCGGTAAATAATGTACACCTGTGGAGTAGCCAGGAGTCTATTTCATATAGACACTCATTCAGAGATTCACTGAATAATACACACCTGGGGAAATAGTCAGGATTTACCATTATCCCCTCATTCAGAGTCTCACTAAATAATGCACACCTGTGGAATAGTCAGAAGTCTCTTTCCTATGGCCACTCGTTAAGAGCCTCACTAAGTGTACACACCTGGGGAAATAGTCAGGATTTACCATTATCCCCTCATTCAGAGTCTCACTAAATAATGCACACCTGTGGAATAGTCAGAAGTCTCTTTCCTATGGCCACTCGTTAAGAGCCTCACTAAGTGTACACACCTGGGGCAGTGTCAGGAGTCTATTTCATATAGACACTCATTCAGAGATTCACTGAATAATACACACCTGGGGCAGTGTCAGGAGTCTATTTCATGTAGACACATATTCAGAGCCACAGTGAATAAAACAGGCCCTTTATGTTGTAAGGAATCTAATTAATATGGCCACATCTTCTGAGCCTCACTGAATAATACACACCTGGAGAATAATTTGGAGTCTATTTTCGATGGACATTCATTCAGAGCCTCGGTAAATAATGTACACCTGTGGAGTAGCCAGGAGTCTATTTTATTAGGACACTCATTCATAGCCTCAGTGGATAATATGCACGTGTGGATTAGTCAGGATTCCATTTTATATGGCCACTGACTCGTAACCTCAGTGAAAAATGCACAAATGTAAAGTACTCAGCAGTCTATTTCATATAGACACTCATTCAGAGATTCACTAAATAATACAAATATTTAATATAGCAGCATCCTGTTTCATATGGTCACACAAAATGAGCCTCACTGAGTAAGGCACACCTAGGGAAGTGTTAGGAGTCTACTTTATATAGCCTCTCATTTACAGCCTCAGGGAATAATGCACACGTGTGGAATAGACACTAGACTATTTTATATGGCCACAAAATCAAAGCCTGAGTGAGTAATACACAACTTTGGAATAGTCACTTGTCTATTTTACATGCCCAAATATTTAGAGTCAGAGTCAATAATACACGCCTGTGGACAAGTCAGAAAACAATTTCATATGGCCAAAGTTTCAGAGCCTCAGTGAATAATACATACCTGGGAAATACTCAGGACGCTATTACATGTGGCATCAATTTCAGAGCTTCCTTGAATAAGAAACACCTCTATTGTAGTCAGAATTCTATTTCCTATAGCCACATATTCAGAGCCTAACTGAATAACATACACCTTGGGAAAAGTTAAAATTCTATTTCATAAGGCCACTCTTTCAGTGTTTTAGTGAATAATATGTATATCTGATAAGTCAGGAATCTCTTTCACATGGCCACTTATTCAGAACCTCAGTGAGGAATCATATATATCTGGAAAATACTCAGGATTATATTATATATAGCCACTTATTCAGAGACTCACTGAATAATGCACAGCTAAGGAATAGTCTGGAGACTATTTGACATAGACACTCATACAGAACCTTTTGAATACTGCACATGTGGGGAATAATCACTAGTCTGTTTCATATGGTCACACAAAATGAGCCTCACTGAATAATGTGATGTAGTCAGGAGTCTATTTCATATAGACACTCATTCAGAGATTCACTGAATAATACACACCTGGAGAATAATTTGGAGTCTATTTTCGATGGACATTCATTCAGAGCCTCGGTAAATAATGTACACCTGTGGAGTAGCCAGGAGTCTATTTCATATAGACACTCATTCAGAGATTCACTGAATAATACACACCTGGAGAATAATTTGGAGTCTATTTTCGATGGACATTCATTCAGAGCCTCGGTAAATAATGTACACCTGTGGAGTAGCCAGGAGTCTATTTCATATAGACACTCATTCAGAGATTCACTGAATAATACACACCTGGAGAATAATTTGGAGTCTATTTTATGGCCACTCATTCAGAGATTCACTGAATAATACACACCTGGAGAATAATTTGGAGTCTATTTTCGATGGACATTCATTCAGAGCCTCGGTAAATAATGTACACCTGTGGAGTAGCCAGGAGTCTATTTCATGTAGACACATATTCAGAGCCACAGTGAATAAAACAGGCCCTTTATGTTGTAAGGAATCTAATTAATATGGCCACATCTTCTGAGCCTCACTGAATAATGTGATGTAGTCAGGAGTCTATTTCATATGGCCAAAGTTTCAGAGCCTCAGTGAATAATGCACACGTGTGGAATAGACACTAGACTATTTTATATGGCCACTCATTCAGAGATTCACTGAATAATACAAATATTTAATATAGCAGCATCCTGTTTCATATGGTCACACAAAATGAGCCTCACTGAATAATGTGATGTAGTCAGGAGTCTATTTCATATGGCCAAAGTTTCAGAGCCTCAGTGAATAATGCACACCTGTGGAATAGTCAGAAGTCTCTTTCCTATGGCCACTCGTTCAGGGCCTCTGTGAAGAATACTCCCCTCAAAAATAGTCAAGGGTCTACTTCAAATGGCTACACATTCAAAGTCTCTGTACATAATGAACACCTGGGCAATACACCTGAGTCTCTTTTTATGCCCACTTAGTCAGAGACTCATTCAATAATACACAACAAAGGAAGATTTAAGAGTCTACTTCATGTAGCCACTCATTTAGAGCCTCAGTGAATAATGCACACCAGGGTAATAGTCGAGCATTTTTTATATGGCCACTCATTTTGTGCCTCACTGAGTGATATACACCTGAAGAATCCTCAGGATTCTATTTGATACTACCACTCATTTAGAACCTTATTGAATAATTCACAATGGAGCAATAGTCAGGTGTCTATTTTATATGGTCTATCATTCAAAGTTTCAGTGAATAGTAAACTTCTATGGAGTAATCAGGACGCTGTTTAACATAGCCACGAATTAAGTGCCTTGCTGAATGATACACACATGTGTCAGAGTCAGGAGACTATTTGACATAGACACTCATACAGAACCTTTTGAATACTGCACATGTGGGGAATAATCACTAGTCTGTTTCATATGGTTAAACAAAAGAGCCTCACTGAGTAATGCACACCAGGGTAATAGTCGAGCATTTTTATATGGCCACTCATTCAGAGATTCACTGAATAATACACACCTGGGGAATAATTTGGAGTCTATTTTCGATGGACATATATTCAGAGCCTCGGAAAATGATGTACACCTGTGGAGTAGCCAGGAGTCTATTTCATATAGACACTCATTCAGAGATTCACTGAATAATACACACCTGGGGAATAATTTGGAGTCTATTTTTATGGCCACTCATTCAGAGAATCACTAAATAATGCACACCTGTGGAATAGTCAGAAGTCTCTTTCCTATGGCCACTCGTTAAGAGCCTCACTAAGTGTACACACCTGGAGAAATAGTCAGGATTTACCTTTATCCCTCATTCAGAGTCTCACTAAATAATGCACACCTGTGGAGTAGCCAGGAGTCTATTTCATATGAACTCTAATTTTGTGTATCGCTGAGTAATACACACCTGGGGAATAATTTGGAGTCTATTTTTATGGCCACTCATTCAGAGAATCACTAAATAATGCACACCTGTGGAGTAGCCAGGAGTCTATTTCATGTAGACACATATTCAGAGCTTCAGTGAATAAGACAGACACTTGATATAGTAAGGAATCTAATTGATATGGAAACATATTCTGAGCCTCACTGAATAATACACACCTGGGGAATAATTTGGAGTCTATTTTCGATGGACATATATTCAGAGCCTCGGAAAATGATGTACACCTGTGGAGTAGCCAGGAGTCTATTTTATTAGGACACTCATTCATAGCCTCAGTGGATAATATGCACGTGTGGATTAGTCAGGATTCCATTTTATATGGCCACTGACTCGTAACCTCAGTGAAAAATGCAAAAATGTAAAATACTTAGCAGTCTATTTCATATAGACACTCATTCAGAGATTCACTGAATAATACAAATATTTGAGATAGACAGCATCCTGTTTCATATGGTTAAACAAAAAGAGCCTCACTGAGTAATGCACAACAGGGAAGTGTTAGGAATCTACTTTATATAGCCTTTAATTTACACAATCAGGAAATAATGCACACCTGTTGAATAGACACTAGTCTATTTTATATGGCCACTCATTCAGAGAATCACTAAATAATGCACACGTGTGGAATAGACACTAGTCTATTTTATATGGCCACTCATTCAGAGAATCACTAAATAATGCACACCTGTGGAGTAAAATGGGTTCTATTTCAGAAGGCCACTCTTTCAGTGTTTTAGTGAATAATATGTATATCTGAAAAGTAAGGAATCTCTTTCACATGGCCACTCATTCAGGGCCTCTGTGAAGAATACTCCCCTCAAAAATAGTCAAGTGTCTACTTTAAATGGCTACACATTCAGAGACTCTGTAGGTAATGAACACCTGGGCAATACACCTGAGTCTCTTTTTATGCCCACTTAGTCAGAGACTCATTCAATAATACACACCTGGGGAAGAGTTAAGAGTCTACTTCATGTAGCCACTCATTTAGAGCCTCAGTGAATAATGCACACCAGGGTAATAGTCGAGCATTTTTTATATGGCCACTCATTTTGTGCCTCACTGAGTGATATACACCTGAAGAATCCTCAGGATTCTATTTGATACTACCACTCATTTAGAACCTTATTGAATAATTCACAATGGAGCAATAGTCAGGTGTCTATTTTATATGGTCTATCATTCAAAGTTTCAGTGAATAATAAACTTCTATGGAGTAATCAGGACGCTGTTTAACATAGCCACGAATTAAGTGCCTTCCTGAATGATACACACCTGGGGCAGTGTCAGGAGTCTATTTCATATGAACTCTAATTTTGTGTATCGCTGAGTAATACACACCTGGGGCAGTGTCAGGAGTCTATTTGGTATGGACACTCAAACAGAACCTGTTTGATTAATGCACACATGGATAATAATGAGGAGTCTATGTCATATGGCTACTCATTCAGACAAACAGTGAATAATGCACATGTGGAGTAATTAGAAGTCTGTTTCATATGGCTCCTCTTTCACAGCCTCACTGAATATTACACACTTGTGATATAGTCTGGAGTCTATTTTTATGGCCACTCATTCAGAGAATCACTAAATAATGCACACCTGTGGAATAGTCAGAAGTCTCTTTCCTATGGCCACTCGTTAAGAGCCTCACTAAGTGTACACACCTGGAGAAATAGTCAGGATTTACCTTTATCCTCGCATTCAGAGTCTCACTAAATAATGCACATTTGTGGAATAGTCATGAGACTTTCTCATGTGGCCTCTACTTCGGAGTGTCACTGAATAATGTGGTGTAGTCAGGAGTCTATTTCATGTAGACACATATTCAGAGCTTCAGTGAATAAGACAGACACTTGATATAGTAAGGAATCTAATTGATATGGAAACATATTCTGAGCCTCACTGAATAATACACACCTGGGGAATAATTTGGAGTCTATTTTCGATGGACATATATTCAGAGCCTCGGAAAATGATGTACACCTGTGGAGTAGCCAGGAGTCTATTTTATTAGGACACTCATTCATAGCCTCAGTGGATAATATGCACGTGTGGATTAGTCAGGATTCCATTTTATATGGCCACTGACTCGTAACCTCAGTGAAAAATGCAAAAATGTAAAATACTTAGCAGTCTATTTCATATAGACACTCATTCAGAGATTCACTGAATAATACAAATATTTGAGATAGACAGCATCCTGTTTCATATGGTTAAACAAAAAGAGCCTCACTGAGTAATGCACACCAGGGGAAGTGTTAGGAGTCTACTTTATATAGCCTTTAATTTACAGAATCAGGAAATAATGCACACGTGTGGAATAGACACTAGTCTATTTTATATGGCCACTCATTCAGAGAATCACTAAATAATGCACACGTGTGGAATAGACACTAGTCTATTTTATATGGCCACTCATTCAGAGAATCACTAAATAATGCACACCTGTGGAGTAAAATGGGTTCTATTTCAGAAGGCCACTCTTTCAGTGTTTTAGTGAATAATATGTATATCTGAAAAGTAAGGAATCTCTTTCACATGGCCACTCATTCAGGGCCTCTGTGAAGAATACTCCCCTCAAAAATAGTCAAGTGTCTACTTTAAATGGCTACACATTCAGAGACTCTGTAGGTAATGAACACCTGGGCAATACACCTGAGTCTCTTTTTATGCCCACTTAGTCAGAGTCTCATTCAATAATACACACCTGGGGAAGAGTTAAGAGTCTACTTCATGTAGCCACTCATTTAGAGCCTCAGTGAATAATGCACACCAGGGTAATAGTCGAGCATTTTTTATATGGCCACTCATTTTGTGCCTCACTGAGTGATATACACCTGAAGAATCCTCAGGATTCTATTTGATACTACCACGCATTTAGCACCTTATTGAATAATTCACAATGGAGCAATAGTCAGGTGTCTATTTTATATGGTCTATCACTCAAAGTTTCAGTGAATAATAAACTTCTATGGAGTAATCAGGACGCTGTTTAAGATAGCCACGAATTAAGTGCCTTCCTGAATGATACACACCTGGGGAATAATTTGGAGTCTATTTTCGATGGACATTCATTCAGAGCCTCGGTAAATAATGTACACCTGTGGAGTAGCCAGGAGTCTATTTGGTATGGACACTCAAACAGAACCTGTTTGATTAATGCACACATGTATAATAATGAGGAGTCTATGTCATATGGCTACTCATTCAGACAAACAGTGAATAATGCACATGTAAAGTAATTAGAAGTCTGATTCTTATGGACCCTCTTTCACAGCCTCACTGAATATTACACACTTGTGATATAGTCTGGAGTCTATTTTTATGGCCACCCATTCAGAGAATCACTAAATAATGCACACCTGTGGAATAGTCAGAAGTCTCTTTCCTATGGCCACTCGTTAAGAGCCTCACTAAGTGTACACACCTGGGGAAATAGTCAGGATTTACCATTATCCCCTCATTCAGAGTCTCACTAAATAATGCACACGTGTGGAATAGACACTAGACTATTTTATATGGCCACAAAATCAAAGCCTGAGTGAGTAATACACACCTGGAGAATAATTTGGAGTCTATTTTTATGGCCACTCATTCAGAGAATCACTAAATAATGCACACCAGGGTAATAGTCGAGCATTTTTATATGGCCACTCATTCAGAGATTCACTGAATAATACACACCTGGGGAAGAGTTAAGAGTCTACTTCATGTAGCCACTCATTTAGAGCCTCAGTGAATAATGCACACCTGTGGAGTAGCCAGGAGTCTATTTCATATGAACTCTAATTTTGTGTATCGTTGAGTAATACACACCTGGGGCAGTGTCAGGAGTCTATTTGGTATGGACACTCAAACAGAACCTGTTTGATTAATGCACACATGTATAATAATGAGGAGTCTATGTCATATGGCTACTCATTCAGACAAACAGTGAATAATGCACATGTAAAGTAATTAGAAGTCTGATTCTTATGGACCCTCTTTCACAGCCTCACTGAATATTACACACTTGTGATATAGTCTGGAGTCTATTTTTTATGGCCACCCATTCAGAGAATCACTAAATAATGCACACCTGTGGAATAGTCAGAAGTCTCTTTCCTATGGCCACTCGTTAAGAGCCTCACTAAGTGTACACACCTGGGGAAATAGTCAGGATTTACCATTATCCCCTCATTCAGAGTCTCACTAAATAATGCACACCTGTGGAATAGTCAGAAGTCTCTTTCCTATGGCCACTCGTTAAGAGCCTCACTAAGTGTACACACCTGGGGCAGTGTCAGGAGTCTATTTCATATAGACACTCATTCAGAGAATCACTAAATAATGCACACCTGTGGAATAGTCAGAAGTCTCTTTCCTATGGCCACTCGTTAAGAGCCTCACTAAGTGTACACACCTGGGGCAGTGTCAGGAGTCTATTTCATATAGACACTCATTCAGAGATTCACTAAATAATACAAATATTTAATATAGCAGCATCCTGTTTCATATGGTCACACAAAATGAGCCTCACTGAATAATGTGATGTAGTCAGGAGTCTATTTCATGTAGACACATATTCAGAGCCACAGTGAATAAAACAGGCCCTTTATGTTGTAAGGAATCTAATTAATATGGCCACATCTTCTGAGCCTCACTGAATAATACACACCTGGAGAATAATTTGGAGTCTATTTTCGATGGACATTCATTCAGAGCCTCGGTAAATAATGTACACCTGTGGAGTAGCCAGGAGTCTATTTTATTAGGACACTCATTCATAGCCTCAGTGGATAATATGCACGTGTGGATTAGTCAGGATTCCAATTTATATGGCCACTGACTCGTAACCTCAGTGAAAAATGCACAAATGTAAAGTACTCAGCAGTCTATTTCATATAGACACTCATTCAGAGATTCACTAAATAATACAAATATTTAATATAGCAGCATCCTGTTTCATATGGTCACACAAAATGAGCCTCACTGAGTAAGGCACACCTAGGGAAGTGTTAGGAGTCTACTTTATATAGCCTCTCATTTACAGCCTCAGGGAATAATGCACACGTGTGGAATAGACACTAGACTATTTTATATGGCCACAAAATCAAAGCCTGAGTGAGTAATACACAACTTTGGAATAGTCACTTGTCTATTTTACATGCCCAAATATTTAGAGTCAGAGTCAATAATACACGCCTGTGGACAAGTCAGAAAACAATTTCATATGGCCAAAGTTTCAGAGCCTCAGTGAATAATACATACCTGGGAAATACTCAGGACGCTATTACATGTGGCATCAATTTCAGAGCTTCCTTGAATAAGAAACACCTCTATTGTAGTCAGAATTCTATTTCCTATAGCCACATATTCAGAGCCTAACTGAATAACATACACCTTGGGAAAAGTTAAAATTCTATTTCCTATAGCCACATATTCAGAGCCTAACTGAATAACATACACCTTGGGAAAAGTTAAAATTCTATTTCCTATAGCCACATATTCAGAGCCTAACTGAATAACATACACCTTGGGAAAAGTTAAAATTCTATTTCATAAGGCCACTCTTTCAGTGTTTTAGTGAATAATATGTATATCTGATAAGTCAGGAATCTCTTTCACATGGCCACTTATTCAGAACCTCAGTGAGGAATCATATATATCTGGAAAATACTCAGGATTATATTATATATAGCCACTTATTCAGAGACTCACTGAATAATGCACAGCTAAGGAATAGTCTGGAGACTATTTGATATGACTCTTCACCCAGCGACTCAGTGGACAATGCAGAACTGAAAAATAGTCAAGAGGATAGAGTCAAGGGTTTATGTTATGTGGTCACTCGTTCAGAATCTCACTGAAGAATACACACCTTGGGAATAGTCAGTGTCCAAGTCATATGGACACTCAATCACAGCATTACCGAATAATGCACAATGGGGCAATAGTAAGGAGTCTATTTCATATAGACACTCATTCAGAGATTCACTGAATAATACACACCTGGGGCAGTGTCAGGAGTCTATTTCATATGGCCAAAGTTTCAGAGCCTCAGTGAATAATGCACACGTGTGGAATAGACACTAGACTATTTTATATGGCCACTCATTCAGAGATTCACTGAATAATACACACCTGGGGCAGTGTCAGGAGTCTATTTCATATAGACACTCATTCAGAGAATCACTAAATAATGCACACCAGGGTAATAGTCGAGCATTTTTATATGGCCACTCATTCAGAGATTCACTGAATAATACACACCTGGGGCAGTGTCAGGAGTCTATTTCATATGGCCAAAGTTTCAGAGCCTCAGTGAATAATGCACAGCTAAGGAATAGTCTGGAGACTATTTGATATGACTCTTCACCCAGCGACTCAGTGGGCAATGCAGAACTGAAAAATAGTCAAGAAGATAGAGTCAAGGGTTTATGTTATGTCGTCACTCGTTCAGAATCTCACTGAAAAATACACACCTTGGGAATAGTCAGTGTCCAAGTCATATGGACACTCAATCACAGCATTACCGAATAATGCACAATGGGGCAATAGTAAGGAGTCTATTTCATATGGCCAAAGTTTCAGAGCCTCAGTGAATAATGCACACGTGTGGAATAGACACTAGACTATTTTATATGGCCACTCATTCAGAGAATCACTAAATAATGCACACCAGGGTAATAGTCGAGCATTTTTTATATGGCCACACATTTTGTTTCTCACTGAGTGATATACACCTGAAGAATCCTCAGGGTTCTATTTGATACTACCACTCATTTAGAACCTTATTGAATAATTCACAATGGAGCAATAGTCATGTGTCTGTTTTATATGGTCTATAATTCAAAGTTTCAGTGAATAGTAAACTTCTATGGAGTAATCAGGACGCTGTTTAACATAGCCACGAATTAAGTGCCTTGCTGAATGATACACACCTGTGTAACAACCTGGCGTCTATTTCGTATGAACTCTAATTTTGTGTATCGTTGGGTAATACACACCTGGGGCAGTTTCAGTAATCTATTTGGTATGGACACTCAAACAGAACCTGTTTGATTAATGCACACATGTATAATAATGAGGAGTCTATGTCATACGGCTACTCATTCAGACAAACTGTGAATAATGCACATGTGGAGTATTTAGAAGTCTGTTTCATATGGCCCCGCTTTCACCGACTCACTGAATATTACACACTTGTGATATAGTCTGGAGTCTATTTTTTATGGTCACTCATTCATTGAATCAGTAAATAATGCACACCTGTGGAATAGTCAGAAGTCTCTTTCCTATGGCCCCTCGTTAAGAGAATCACTAAATAATGCACACCAGGGTAATAGTCGAGCATTTTTATATGGCCACTCATTCAGAGAATCACTAAATAATGCACACCTGTGGAATAGTCAGGAGACTTTTCATGTGGCCTCTAATTCGGAGTGTCACTGAATAATGCACATGTGGAGTAATTAGAAGTCTGTTTCATATGGTGATTAGTTTGGAGAATCAAAAATAATGCACACCAGGGTAATAGTCGAGCATTTTTATATGGCCACTCATTCAGAGAATCACTAAATAATGCACACCAGGGTAATAGTCGAGCATTTTTATATGGCCACTCATTTTGTGCCTCACTGAGTGATATACACCTGAAGAATCCTCAGGATTCTATTTGATACTACCACTCATTTAGAACCTTATTGAATAATTCACAATGGAGCAATAGTCAGGTGTCTATTTTATATGGCCACTCATTCAGAGAATCACTAAATAATGCACACCAGGGTAATAGTCGAGCATTTTTATATGGCCACTCATTCAGAGAATCACTAAATAATGCACACCAGGGTAATAGTCGAGCATTTTTATATGGCCACTCATTCAGAGAATCACTAAATAATGCACACCAGGGTAATAGTCGAGCATTTTTATATGGCCACTCATTTTGTGCCTCACTGAGTGATATACACCTGAAGAATCCTCAGGATTCTATTTGATACTACCACTCATTTAGAGCCTCAGTGAATAATGCACACCAGGGTAATAGTCGAGCATTTTTATATGGCCACTCATTCAGAGAATCACTAAATAATGCACACCAGGGTAATAGTCGAGCATTTTTATATGGCCACTCATTCAGAGAATCACTAAATAATGCACACCAGGGTAATAGTCGAGCATTTTTATATGGCCACTCATTCAGAGAATCACTAAATAATGCACACCAGGGTAATAGTCGAGCATTTTTATATGGCCACTCATTTTGTGCCTCACTGAGTGATATACACCTGAAGAATCCTCAGGATTCTATTTGATACTACCACTCATTTAGAGCCTCAGTGAATAATGCACACCAGGGTAATAGTCGAGCATTTTTATATGGCCACTCATTCAGAGAATCACTAAATAATGCACACCAGTGGAATAGTCAGGAGACTTTTCATGTGGCCTCTAATTCGGAGTGTCACTGAATAATGCACACCAGGGTAATAGTCGAGCATTTTTATATGGCCACTCATTCAGAGAATCACTAAATAATGCACACCTGTGGAATAGTCAGGAGACTTTTCATGTGGCCTCTAATTCGGAGTGTCACTGAATAATGCACACCTGTGGAATAGTCAGAAGTCTCTTTCCTATGGCCACTCATTCAGAGAATCACTAAATAATGCACACCAGGGTAATAGTCGAGCATTTTTATATGGCCACTCATTCAGAGAATCACTAAATAATGCACACCAGGGTAATAGTCGAGCATTTTTATATGGCCACTCATTCAGAGAATCACTAAATAATGCACACCTGTGGAATAGTCAGGAGACTTTTCATGTGGCCTCTAATTCGGAGTGTCACTGAATAATGCACACCAGGGTAATAGTCGAGCATTTTTATATGGCCACTCATTCAGAGAATCACTAAATAATGCACACCTGTGGAATAGTCAGAAGTCTCTTTCCTATGGCCACTCATTCAGAGAATCACTAAATAATGCACACCTGTGGAATAGTCAGGAGACTTTTCATGTGGCCTCTAATTCGGAGTGTCACTGAATAATGCACACCTGTGGAATAGTCAGGAGACTTTTCATGTGGCCTCTAATTCGGAGTGTCACTGAATAATGCACACCAGGGTAATAGTCGAGCATTTTTATATGGCCACTCATTCAGAGAATCACTAAATAATGCACACCTGTGGAATAGTCAGAAGTCTCTTTCCTATGGCCACTCATTTTGTGCCTCACTGAGTGATATACACCTGAAGAATCCTCAGGATTCTATTTGATACTACCACTCATTTAGAGCCTCAGTGAATAATGCACACCAGGGTAATAGTCGAGCATTTTTATATGGCCACTCATTCAGAGAATCACTAAATAATGCACACCTGTGGAATAGTCAGGAGACTTTTCATGTGGCCTCTAATTCGGAGTGTCACTGAATAATGCACACCTGTGGAATAGTCAGGAGACTTTTCATGTGGCCTCTAATTCGGAGTGTCACTGAATAATGCACACCTGTGGAATAGTCAGGAGACTTTTCATGTGGCCTCTAATTCGGAGTGTCACTGAATAATGCACACCTGTGGAATAGTCAGGAGACTTTTCATGTGGCCTCTAATTCGGAGTGTCACTGAATAATGCACACCTGTGGAATAGTCAGGAGACTTTTCATGTGGCCTCTAATTCGGAGTGTCACTGAATAATGCACACCTGTGGAATAGTCAGGAGACTTTTCATGTGGCCTCTAATTCGGAGTGTCACTGAATAATGCACACCTGTGGAATAGTCAGGAGACTTTTCATGTGGCCTCTAATTCGGAGTGTCACTGAATAATGCACACCAGGGTAATAGTCGAGCATTTTTATATGGCCACTCATTCAGAGAATCACTAAATAATGCACACCTGTGGAATAGTCAGGAGACTTTTCATGTGGCCTCTAATTCGGAGTGTCACTGAATAATGCACACCAGGGTAATAGTCGAGCATTTTTATATGGCCACTCATTCAGAGAATCACTAAATAATGCACACCTGTGGAATAGTCAGGAGACTTTTCATGTGGCCTCTAATTCGGAGTGTCACTGAATAATGCACACCTGTGGAATAGTCAGGAGACTTTTCATGTGGCCTCTAATTCGGAGTGTCACTGAATAATGCACACCTGTGGAATAGTCAGGAGACTTTTCATGTGGCCTCTAATTCGGAGTGTCACTGAATAATGCACACCTGTGGAATAGTCAGGAGACTTTTCATGTGGCCTCTAATTCGGAGTGTCACTGAATAATGCACACCTGTGGAATAGTCAGGAGACTTTTCATGTGGCCTCTAATTCGGAGTGTCACTGAATAATGCACACCTGTGTCCTGAATGGTTTTGCCTAGATTTTCTTCTAGGGTTTTTATGGTGTCAGGTCTTACGTTTAAGTCTTTAATCCATCTGGAGTTAATTTTAGTGTAAGGTGTCAGGAAGGGGTCCAGTTTCTGCTTTCTGCACATGGCTAGCCAGTTTTCCCAACACCATTTATTAAATAGGAATCCTTTCCCCATTGCCTGTTTTTGTCTGGTTTATCAAAGATAATATGGTTGTAGATATGTTGTGTTGCCTCCGATGCTTCTGTTCTGTTCCATTGGTCTATATCTCTGTTTTGGTACCAGTACCATGCTGTTTTGATTACTGTAGCCTTGTAGTATAGTTTGAAGTCTGGTAGCGTGATGCCTCCCGCTGTGTTCTTTTGCTTAGAATTGACTTGGCTATGCGGGCTCTTTTTGGTTCCATATGAAATTCATGGTGGTTTTCCAGTTCTGTGAAGAAATTCAATGGTAGTTTGATGGGGATAGCATTGATTGTGTAAATTACTTTGGGCAGTATAGCCATTTTCACGATATTGATTCTTCCTAACCACGAACATGGAATGTTTCTCCATCTGTTTGTGTCCTCTCTTATTTCGTTGAGCAGTTGTTTGTAGTATTCTCTGATGATGGTTTGAATTTCTGTGGAATCTGTGGTGATTTCCCTTTATCGTTTTTATTGCATCTATTTGGTTGTTCTCTCTTTTCTTTTTATCAGTCTGGCTAGTGGTCTGTCTATTTTGTTGATCTTTTCAAAAACCAGCTCTTAGATTTATTGATTTTTGAAGGGTTTTCTTGTCTCTATCTCCTTCAGTTCTGCTCTGATCTTAGTTATTTCTTGTCTTGGCTAGGTTTTGAGCTTTTTGATCTTGCTCCTCTAGCTCTTTCAATTTTGACGATAGGGTGTCAATTTTGGATCTCTCCACTCTTCTCATGTGGGCACTTATTGCTATATATTTTCCTCTACAGACTGCTTTAAATGTGTCCCAGAGATTCTGGTACGTTGTGTCTTCATTCTCGTTGGTTTCAAAGAACTTCTTTATTTCTGCCTTCATTTCATTGTTTATCAATCAACATTCAAGAGCCAGTTGTTCAGTTTCCATGAAGCTGTGCGGTTCTGAGTTATTTTCTGAATTCTGAGTTCCAACTTGATTGCACTATGGTCTGAGAGACTGTTTGTTATGATTTCCGTTGTTTTGCATTTGCTGAGGTGCTTTACTTCCAATTATGTGGTCAATTTTGGAGTAGGTGTGATGTGGTGCTGAGAAGAATGTATATTCTGTGGATTTGGGGTGGAGAGTTCTGTAAATGTCTATCAGGTTTGCTTGTTCCAGGTCTGAGTTCAAGTCCTGGATATCCTTGTTAATTTTCTGTCTGGTTGATCTGTCTGCTATTGACAGTGGAGTGTTAAAGTCTCCCACTATTATTGTGTGGGAGTCTAAGTCTCTTTGTAAGTCATTAAGAACTTGCCTTATATATCTGGGTGCTCCTACATTGGGTCCATATATATTTAGAATCGTTATCTCTTCTTGTTGAGTCTCTCTTTGGTATCAGGATGATGTTGGTCTCATAAAATGATTTGGATAGAGTCAGATCTATTTTCATATTTATCAGTCTAAAATAACATTTCTGAGCTTTGTCTGGACAGAAGATTTTGTGAGCCCCTCATACACTCTGTCTACATTTCTTATGCCTCAGTGAATTTATATACTGTTTTCATGAATCATTTCTCTACAGACTTTTTTATCAAGGAGCACATTCACAGAAGCATCAGTCTGTGTTTTTCATATTATTCTCAGTTCAGCCAGAATCAACATTGTTCTGAATATGAAGCTATTGTAAGCACAGTGGTTTCAATGGGTCAGCCTGGTGATGAGTCAGTTTTACAGGATAGTAATTTCATGAACAAACACCTAATGGAAATTTTCATATCTATTTTTATGGTGGTCTCAGGTTGAAGCTATTCTAAACCTGATGAATTTGAAAAATTGACATGTTGTGGACAATATGAGGTATATGAACTGTGGTTGATACAACACAGCTTGTGATATGCACAGTTGAATAGCCTTGATCAAGCAGAAGAAAAGTCAGAGTCTGCTTAATATCAAGAAGACAAGTGGGTGTGAGAGTCTCAAGAATTATGGGACTGTGAAAAGCACTCTTTTATAGGTGTACCTGATTGATAGAATGAATCAGTGGAAAATATTCTTTGATATTATCAGGAGTTTTTCAACTGCAAACAGGATACATTCAACTGTAATACAGAGAACACCACAGATATTCCTTAAGAGCAACAAGCACATAATCATTAGATTCACCATTGAAACAAAGAGAAAATACTTCCAGAGAATCATTAAAAGAAGCCTGTGTTCAGCAGATCTCTCAGTGAAATACAAGCCAGGAGAGTAATGATATTTCATCCTCAAAGAACAGAAATTTCAGAGAATTTCATATGAAATAGTTCACATTGGAAAAATAAAATCTTTTATGAACAAGCAAGTCTCAGAGTTTTATTCACCAGGCCTGTTACAAAAATTCTGAAGAAGATTCACAAGAAAGGAACAACCAGTTTGACTATACCAGTGCTCAACAGGAAGAATTTACATCAACTGGATTAGTTCATATGGCAGTATCTTATGGAAATCTATTTTCATGATACAGTCTTGGATACTATATAGACCATTCATTCAGATTCATGCTAAAAGCAAAGTTGGAGAAGATTTTTCAAATGCTATCAGTTGAATTCTGCATTTGATCATTGCCTCTGGTATGGTCTCATTCTAAAGTCATAAGACACATGTTCAGACTCAAGCAGTTGGAATATACTCTGAATCAGATATGTAGTTTTAATCATCTCTTTGATTTATCATTCTCATTTTATCATTAAGGGATTTGAGCCTTTTATGAATGCAATATTTCTCTTATCTTTCTTTCTCTTTCTTTCAGTCATTCTCTTTTCATGATTTAATTCTCTTTTGGATTATTTGGAATAGTTTCAGAAAATAGTCAGATCTCTTTGTGTGTCTGGTAGTTCAGTATGAACATATGGACCTCTTTTTTTGTGTGATACTCTTAATATGCCTCAAATATTGTCTGTCATAGTTTCATTTCTCCTGTTTACTTAACACCTAATTTATATTTCTTCCTGGACTATTTGTGTCAGTTGTTGAGTATTCTCATGGTTTGAACTGATGGAATCTGTGGTGATTTCATAGTATTGCACATTTGGTTGCTCTCCATCAGTCTGGCTAGTGGTCTGTCTATTTGAGATCAAAACACTCTTAGATTTATTGATGAAGTTTTTCTGTCTCACTCCTTCAGTTTCAGTGATCTTAGTTAGTCTTGGATTTTGATTTTCATCTTGCTCCTCTAGCTCTTCAATGTTGACAATAGAGTGTCAATGGATCTCTCACTCTTCTCATGTGAGTTATTGCATACCTCTGAATGCTTTAAATGTCCCAGGATTCAGATGTCTTCATTCTGTGGTTTCAAGAACTTCTTTATTTCTGCCTTCATTCAGACAATCAACATTCAAAAACAGTTTCCTGAGCTGTATTCAGTTATTTTCTGATTCGCCAACTTGGTGCACATGGTCTGAGAGACTGTTTGTTATGATTTCCTTGTTTCATTTCTGAGAAGCACTTCCAATATATGTCAATTTGGAGTATGTGATGTGGTCTGAGAAGAATGTATATTCTGTGGATTTTTGAGTTCTGTAAATGTCTATCAGGTTTGCTTGTTCAGAGTCTGAGTTCAAGTCCTGGATATCCATTAATTTTCATGGTTGATCTGTCTGCATTGACTAGTGTTAAGTTTCATTATTGTGTAGTCTAAGTCTCTTGTAAAATCATTAAGAACTTGCCTTATATATCTGATGCTCCTCATTGGGTCCATATATGTAGAATTTAGCTCTTCTTGATCACTTTTACCATTATGTAATGAATATACTTTTGATCTTTGTTGCAAAGTCTATTTTATCAGAGATGAAATTGCAACTCCTGTTTTTGCTCTCATTTGTGGAAATCTTCCTCATCCTTTATTTTGAGCCTTTGTGTAATCAGCCTGGATACACATACAGATGGGTTTTGGTTTATATCAATTTACACTCTGTCTTTTGATTGTGCATTTAGCCCATTTACATTCAGGGAATATTGTTATGTGTGAATGATACTGCCATTTTGAGCTAGCTGGCTGTTTCATTGGCATACATTCTCATTTGTTCATGGGCTTTAGCATTTGGTATGCTTTAGGATGGCTGGAACTAGTTTCTTTCTATGTGTATATGCCTCAGAGCTCAAAAGCAGGCCTAGTGGTGAAATCTCTGAGTAGTTCTTGTTCATGAAGGATTTTACCCTTCACTTATAAAAATCAGTTTGGCTGGAATATGAAATTCTGGGTTGAAAGCTGATAAGGATGTTGAATATTGACTCTCAGGCTTGTAGAGTCTCTCAGAGATCTGCTTCTGATGGGCTTATCCATTTCTCTCTGTGTAGTATTTTCTCCTTCATTTCAACCCTGGTGAATCTGACGATTATGTGCCTTGGGGTTGCTCTTCTTAGTATCTTTGTGGTGTTCTCTGTATTTCCTGGAGTTGAGTATTGACCTGTCTTTCAGGAGAAATTTTCCTGGATAATATCCTGAAGAATACAGCTTGGTCATTATCTTTCACATTCTGGTACACCTATCAAAGCGTAGGTTGGGTCTCTTCACATAGTCCCACATTTCTTGGAGATTTTGTTCATTCCTTTTTGTACTTTTTCTTTAATCTTGGTTTCTCATTTTGTTTCATTGAGTTGATCTTCAACTTCTGATATTCTTTCTTCTGCTTGGTCAATTCGGCTGTTGAAACTTGTGCATGCTTCCGAAGTTCTCGTGTTGTGTTTTCAGCTCCTTCAATTCATTCATATTCCTCTCTAAGTTGTCCATTCTTGTTATCAATTCCTCGAATCTTTTTCAAATCTTTTTCAAGGTTCTTAGTTTCTTTGCACTGGTTTAGAACATGTTCTTTAGCTCACTGAAGTTTCTCATTATCCACTTTCTGAAGTCTGATTCCGTCATTTCATCACATTCATTCTCCGTCCAGCTTTGTTCCTTGCTGGTGAATAAATCTGGAGTGAGGTGTTTTGGTTTGGTGCTTTCCTCTTTTTGAGCTGGTTTCTTCCCATCTTTATGGATTTATCCTCCTGTCGTCTTAGTATTGGCTGATTTTTCAATTGGGTCTCTGTGTACTGAGATTGTTGATGATGAAGTATTTCTGTTACTTAGTTTTCCTCTAATGGTCTATCCTCTGCTGTATGAGTGCTGAGGTCCACCCAGGCCCTGCTTGTCTGGGGTATACCTGCAGCAGCTGTGAACAGTGAGGATGATACCAGTTTCTTCTGCTGCTGTCCTTGTTCCAGAATAATGCCAGCCAAATGTCAGTCTGATTAGTCCTTTTCTGGGGTGACTCCTTGGATATACAGGGGTCAGGGAGCTGCTTGAGGAGACAGTCTGTGCTACAGGAGATCAGTTTTTGATGTGAGCTCCTGTTCATTCAGTTGTTGAGATTGTTTATGTCTGCTGCATAGAACTCATAAAACACCACTTTTTTTTTTTTCACCTTAGATGCTCTGTCTCAGGGAGTTGGGGCTTTCTTTATGAGTATCTGTTGCACTGTCCTGCCCCACTAGATGGCAGTCTATTCACTATTTGCCTGCAGGGGCTCTGACCTGCTGCTGGGCTCCCTTCTGCTGTGGAGCGGAGTCTCTCTGTTATGGCAGGTTGCCTCGGCAACGGCAGGCAGTCCTGGGCAGTACTTCAGTGGGGGTGCACTTCGTCATCAATGGTGGACGCCCTCCTGACCGGGCTGCACCGTCCTAGATGCCGCAACAAAACTCTCAGCCCCAAGCGCCTCCAGTCGCCGCCCTGCTTGTCCCGTGAGCGTGGGACCCGCCGAGCCCGATCACCCAGCTCCCTGCCTCAGAGTCCGTCCTCTCTCTCTCTCCCTCTCCCAAGCTGAAAGGTCGACTCTCTCACTGGCGCCCCAGGAGCCTGCCGATAGGGCACTGGGATCCATGCGATCTCGTGCGCTGCCCACTACCCGGCTCAGATCACGCTTCCCAGGAAACTCCTGGTCTGGCTCATTGTCCAAGTCCCGTTCATTCAGATGAACATGCAATCTGTAAATCTCAGAGTGGTTTAACAGGCACCCATGTGAGTCTTTTGTCATGAAAAACACATTGTTCAGGCTCTCTGTCTCTACATGATTCAATCTGTGAAAGTAAGAATCTAACTCATCTTCTTATGAGCTCATCCTGAGTGCTCTATACAACACTGGGAATAATTTGAGTCTATTTTCGATGGACATTCAGAGCCTCGGTATATAATGCAGACCTGTGGAGTAGTCAGGAGTCTATATCATTTGAAAACACATTCATAGCCTCAGTGGATAATAAGCACGTGTGTATTAGTCAGGATTCCATTTTAATATCGCCACTGACTCGTAACCTCAATGAATAGTGCACAAATGTAAAGTACTCAGAAGTCTATTTCATATAGCCATTCATTCAGAGATTCACTGAACACTTAAATTATTTGAGACAGACAGCCTCCTGTTTCATATGGTCATACAAAAAGAGCCTCACTGAGTGACACACACCTGGGAAGTGTTAGGAGTGTACTTTACATAGCCTCTCATTTACAGCCTTAGGGAATAATGCACATGTGTGGAATAGGCACTATTCTATTTTACATGGCTACAAAATCAAGGCCTGAGTCTGTAATACACAACTTTAAAATAGTCACAAGTCTATTCCTTATGCTCAAATATTTAGACTCAGTGTCAATAATACACGCCTGTAGACAGGTCAGAATACCATTTCATATGGCCAAATTTTTAGAGCATCAGTGAATAATAAATACCTGAGAAATACTATTACATGTTTTATTTCTTCAGAGTTTCATTGAGTAAAGAACACCTGTATTATAGTCAGAATTTTATTTCATATAGCCACATACTCAGAGCCTAGCTGAATAACAGACACCTTGGGAAAGTCAGGATTCTGTTTCATATAGCCACTCATTTACAGCCAAATGTAAAACTCACGCCTGAGTAGTATATAGGAGTCTCTATTATATGGCCACTCATTCAGAGCCTCACGGAGTAATACAGACGCATAAAAATGTCAGGAGTGTACTTGACATGGCCACTTATTCAGTTCCTCAGTGAAGAATCATATATATCTGGAAAATACTCAGGATTCTATTATATATAGCCACTTATTAAAAGACTCACTGAATAATGCACACCTGGAGAATTGTCTGGAGACTATTTGATAAGACCATTCACCCAGGGACTCAGTGGAAAATGCAGAGCTGAGAAATAGTCAAGAGGACAAAGTCAGGAGTCTATTTTATGGTCACTCGTTCAGAAACTGACTGAAGAATACACACCTTGGGAATAGTCAGAGTCCAGGTCATATGGCCACTCAATCACAGCATTACCGAATAATGCACAATGGGGCAATAGTAAGGAGTCTATTTCATATGGCCTCTCATTCAGAGCTTCAGTGCGTAATAAACAGCTGTGGAGGAGGAGGACCCTATTGAGGTAGCCCCAAATAAAGCAGCTCCGTGAATGATACACACATGTGTGAGAGTCAGGAGACTATTTGATATGGACACTCATACAGAACCTCTTGAATATTGCACATGTGGGGAATAATCACTAGTCTATTTCATATGGTGGTTCATTTGGAGAGTCAAAAAATAATGTGCACCTGTGGAGTAAAATGCGGTCTATTTCATAAGGCCACTCTTTCAGTGTTTTAGTGAATAACATGTATATCTGATAAGTCAGGAATCTCTTTCACATGGCCACTCGTTCTGGGCCTCTGTGAATAATACTCCCCTCAGAAACAGTCAAGGGTCTACTTCAAATGCCTACACATTCAGAGTCTCTGTAAGTAATGAACACCTGGGCAATACACCTGAGTCTCTTTTTATGCCCACTTAGTCAGAGTCTCATTCAATAATACACACCTGGGGAAGAGTTAAGGTCTACTTCATGTAGCCACTCATTTAGATCCTCAGTGAATAATCCACACCAGGGTAATAGTCGAGCATTTTTATATGGCCACTCATTCTGTGCCTCCTGAATGATACACACCTGGGGAATTCTCAGGATTCTATTTCATACTACCACTCATTTAGAACCTTATTGAATAATTCACAATGGAGCAATAGTCAGGTGTCTATTTTGTATGGCCTCTCATTAAGAGTTTCATTGAATAATGAACTTCTATGGAGTAATCAGGACACTGTTTAAGATAGCCATGAATTAAGTGTCTTCCTGAATGATACACACCTGGGTGGAAGTCAGGAGTCTATTTCACATGAACTCTAATTCTGTGTAACTCTGAATAATACACACCTGGGGAGTTTCAGAAGTCTATTTGGTATGGAAACTCATACCAAACCTGTTGGTATAATGCACACATGGAGAATAATGAGGAGTCTATGTCATATGGCTACTCATTCAGATGAACAGTGAATAACGCACATCTGGAGTCATTAGAAGTCTGTTTCATATGGCTTCTCTTTCACAGCCTCACTGAATATTACACACTTGTTATATAAAATGGAGTCTATATTTTATGGCAACTCATTCAGAGAATCACTGAATAATTCACACCTGCGGAATAGTCAGAAGTCTCTTTCCTATGGCCAGCCATTGAGAGCCTCACTAAATGTACACACCCAGATAGTCAGGATTTACTTGTATATCCTCATTCAGAGTCTCACTAAATAAAGCACACCTATGGAACCGTCAGGAGACTTTTTCATGTGGCCTCTCATTCAATGTGTCATTGAAAAACATGGTGTAGTCAGGAGATTCTTTCTTTTTTTTTTTTTTTGCATAAAGGAATATAAAACTATTTATTAACCACTGTTCACCAGTATTTACAATAAAGTAAACAATATACAGTTGGATAACATTCTGATTACTACAAAGTTGTTTTTCCTGGATTTTGTTGAACCAGTAAAGCAAGTAACTGAAAGACAAGCCTACATGTAAGGAATGAGTTGGAGTAAAGAAAACACAGGCAGGTCAATAGGTTAAATTACAAAAGATTGTTCATACATTTATGTCAGCAGGTCATAAACCGCCAACATCTCTATCTGATTAGGTTTCTATGAACCAAGTCTTAGATGTTCCATGAATCGTGACCTTTTAGTCAATGTAGCAACAGGGATTTCAACAGTTTGTTAAGGAATGGCCTGCTAGCAGATTTTTAAATGTTCATTTAACTTAGTTTTGTTTAGCTAATTAAAACACACTAGCACTTGTCTAGTTTCCGCATATGGATTCTTTCATGTAGACGCATATTCAGAGCCTCAGTGCATAAGAAAGACCCTTTTTATAGTAAAAAATCTAATTAGTATGACCACATCATCTGAGGCTCACTGAATAATACACACCTGGAGAATAAGTTGGAGTCTATTTTCGATGAAAATTCATTCAGAGCCTCGGTAAATAATGCAGACCTGGGGAGTAGTCAGCAGTCTATTTAATTTGGACACACATTCATAGCCTCAGTGGATAATATGCACGTGTGGATTAATCGGGATTCCATTTTATATGGCCACTAAATCGGAACCTCAGTGAATAATGCACAAATGTGAAGTACTCAGCAGTTTATTTTATATAGCCACTCATTCAGAGATTCACAGAATAATAAAATTATTTGAAATAGACATCCTCCTGTTTCATATTGTCATACAAAGAGAGCCTCACTGAGTGACACACACCTGGGGAAGTGTTAGGAGTGTACTTTACATAGCCTCTCATTTACAGCCTAAGGGAATAATGCACATGTGTGGAATAGACACTAGTCTCTTTTATATGGCCACAAAATCAAAGCCTGAGTCAGTAATACACAACTTTGGAATAGTCACTAGTCAATTATATATGCACAAATATTTAGAGTCACAGTCAGTAATAAACGCCTGTAGACTAGTCAGGAAACAATTTCCTATGGCCAACGTTTCAGAGCCTCAGTGAATATTAAATACCTGAGGAATACTCGAGACGCTGTTAGATGTGGCATTCCATCAGAGATTCATTTAGTAAAGAACACCTGTATTGTAGTCAGAATACTATTTTATATAGCCACATACTCAGAGCCTAGCTGAATAACAGACACCATGGGAAAGTCAGGATTCTGTTTCGTATAGCCACTCATTTACACCCGAATGTATAATCTCACGCCTGAGTAGTATATAGGAGTCTCTATTATATGGCCACACTTTTAGAGCCTCACAGAATAATACAGACGTATGGAAATATCAGGAGTGTACTTTACATGGCCACTTATTCAGTTCCTCAGTGAAGAATTATATATATCTGGAAAATACTCAGGATTCTATTATATATAGCCACTTATTAAGAGACTCACTGAATAATGCACACCTGGAAAATTGTCTGGAGAATATTTGATATGACCGTTCATCCAGCGACTCAGTGGAAAATGCAGAGCTGAGAAATAGTCAAGAGGACAGAGTCAGGAGCCTATATTTTATGGTCACTCATTCAGAAACTGACTGAAGAATACACACCTTGGGAATAGTCAGAGTCCAGGTAATATGATCACTCGATCACAGCATTACCGAATAATGCACAATGGGGCAATAGTAAGGAGTCTATTTCATATGGCCTCTCATTCGGAGCTTCAGTGCAAAATAAACAGCTGTGGAGGAGTGAGGACCTTATTGAAGGTAGCCCAAAATAAAGCAGTGCCATGAATGATACACACATGTGTGAGATTCAGGAGACTATTTGATATGGACACTGATAAAAAACCTCTTCGAATATTGCATATGTGGGGAATAATCACAAGTCAAAAAATAACACGGACTTCCAGCAAGATGGCATCGTAGAGGTGACTCAGGATTGCAGCTCTCAGTGAAGGCGCAGAGGGTGAGTCCTAGCCGCATTCTCGGATGTTCCTTTTATGCCCACAGAGCATTGAAAGTCCCAGGTGTGGGAGAGACACGGGACGCTAGCAGCCGGCTAATGCAGCCGGCTCCCACCACCTCTTCAGCCGGCCCGCGGCAGGACCTGGCGTGAAACTCACTGGTCTGGGTGCCCTGTTAAACCGGCAATCTGAGATTTGGAAGGCAGATTGGCATGTTCATCTGATTGAACAGGACTTGGACAATGAGCCAGACCAGGAGTTTCCTTGGAACCATGATCTGAGCCAGGGTAGTGGGCAGCAGCACGGGAGATCGCACGGATCCCAGTGCCCTATCGGCAGGCTACTGGGGCGCCAGTGAGAGAGTCGACCTTTCAGCTTGGGGAGAGAGAGAGAGGACGGACTCTGAGGCAGGGAGCTGAGTGATCGGGCTCGGCGGGTCCGACGTTCACAGAAACAAGCTGGGCAGCCACTGGAGATGCTTGGGGCAGAGAGTTTTGTTGCCAGCATCTAGGATGGTGCAGGCCGGTGAGGGAGGGGCATCCACCATTGCTGATGCAGTCCACCCCCACTGAAGTACCGCCCAGGACTGACGCGGCCAGCCATTGCCGAGGCAACCTGCCATAACAGAGAGACTCCACGCTCCACAGCAGAAGGGCCCAGCAGCAACAGGGCGGACCCACGCTAGCAGGTCAGAGCCCGGCAGGCAAATAGTGAATAGACTGCCGCCTAGTGGGGCAGGACAGTGCAACAGATACTCATAAAAGCCCCAACTCCCTGAGACAGAGCATCTAAGGGGAAAAAAAAAAGGGTGGTGTTTTATGAGTTCTATTGCAGCAGACATAAACAACCTCCCAACAACGCTGAATGAAAATGGAGCTCACAGCTCAGCACTGGAGCTCCTATAAAGCACAGACTGTCTCCTCAAGCAGCTCCTGACCCCTGTATATCCAAGAGTCACCCCAGAAAAGGACTAATCAGACTGACATTTGGCTGGCATTATTCTGGAACAAGGACAGCAGAAGAAGAAACTGGTATCATCCCTCACTGTTCTGCAGCTGCTGCAGGTATACCCCAGACAAGCAGGGCCTGGAGTGGACCTCAGCACTCATACAGCAGAGGATAGACCATTAGAGGAAAACTAAGTAACAGAAATACTTCATCATCAACAATCTCAGTCCACACAGAGACCCAATTGAAAAATCAGCAACTACTAAGACGACAGGCGGATAAATCCATAAAGATGGGAAGAAACCAGCGCAAAAAGGAGGAAAGCACCCGAAACCAAAACACCTCACCTCCAAAAAAGGACCAAAACTCCTCACCAGCAAGGGAACAAAGCTGGACAGAGAATGAATGTGACGAAATGACAATCAGACTTCAGAAAGTGGATAATGAGAAACTTCAGTGAGCTAAAGAAACATGTACTAAACCAGTGCAAAGAAACTAAGAACCTTGAAAAAAGATTTGAAAAAAGATTCGAGGAATTGATAACAAGAATGGACAACTTAGAGAGGAATATGAATGAATTGAAGGAGCTGAAAAACACAACACGAGAACTTCATGAAGCATGCACAAGTTTCAACAGCCGAATTGACCAAGCAGAAGAAAGAATATCAGAAGTTGAAGATCAACTCAATGAAATAAAACGAGAAACCAAGATTAAAGAAAAAAGTACAAAAAGGAATGAACAAAATCTCCAAGAAATGTGGGACTATGTGAAGAGACCCAACCTACGTTTGATAGGTGTACCAGAATGTGACGAAGAGAATGAATCCAAGCTGGAAAACACTCTTCAGGATATTATCCAGGAAAATTTCCCCAACCTAGCAAGACAGGTCAATACTCAACTCCAGGAAATACAGAGAACACCACAAAGATACTCCACAAGAAGAGCAACCCCAAGGCACATAATCGTCAGATTCACCAGGGTTGAAACGAAGGAGAAAATACTAAGGGCAGCCAGAGAAAGGTCAGGTCACCCACAAAGGAAGCCCATCAGACTCACAGCAGATCTCTCGGCAGAGACTCTACAAGCCAGAAGAGAGTGGGGCCAATATTCAACATCCTTAAAGAAAGAGTTTTCAACCCAGAATTTCATATCCAGCCAAACTGAGCTTCATAAGTGAAGGAAAAATAAAATCCTTCACGAACAAGCAAGTACTCAGAGATTTTGTCACCACTAGGCCTGCTTTACAAGAGCTCCTGAAAGAGGCACTACACATAGAAAGAAACAACCAGTTCCAGCCATCCTAAAAGCATACCAAATGCTAAAGACCATCAACAAAATGAAGAATGTACATGAACCAACGGGCAAAACAGCCAGCTAGCATCAAAATGGCAGTATCAAATTCACACATAACAATATTAACCCTGAATGTAAATGGGCTAAATGCACCAATCAAAAGACACAGACTGGCAAATTGGATAAAAACCAAAACCCATCAGTATGCTGTATCCAGGAAACCCACCTCACATGCAAAGATACACAAAGGCTCAAAATAAAGGATGGAGGAAGATTTACCAAGCAAATGGAGAGCAAAAAAGCAGGAGTTGCAATTCTCATCTCTGATAAAATAGACTTTAAAGCAACAAAGATCAAAAGGGACAAAGAAGGTCATTACATAATGGTAAAAGGATCGATACAACAAGAAGAGCTAACGATTCTAAATATATATGGACCCAATGTAGGAGCACCCAGATATATAAGGCAAGTTCTTAATGACTTACAAAGAGACTTAGACTCCCACACAATAATAGTGGGAGACTTTAACACTCCACTGTCAATAGCAGACACATCAACCAGACAGAAAATTAACAAGGATATCCAGGACTTGAACTCAGACCTGGAACAAGCAAACCTGATAGACATTTACAGAACTCTCCACCCCAAATCCACAGAATATACATTCTTCTCAGCACCACATCACACCTACTCCAAAATTGACCACATAATTGGAAGTAAAGCACTCCTCAGCAAATGCAAAACAACGGAAATCATAACAAACAGTCTCTCAGACCATAGTGCAATCAAGTTGGAACTCAGAATTCAGAAAATAACTCAGAACCGCACAGCTTCATGGAAACTGAACAACTGGCTCTTAAATGTTGATTGGATAAACAATGAAATGAAGGCAGAAATAAAGAAGTTCTTTGAAACCAACGAGAATGAAGACACAACGTACCAGAATCTCTGGGACACATTTAAAGCAGTCTGTAGAGGAAAATATATAGCAATAAGTGCCCACATGAGAAAACTGGAGAGATCCAAAATTGACACCCTATTGTCAAAATTGAAAGAGCTAGAGAAGCAAGATCAAAAAAGCTCAATACCTAGCCGAAGACAAGAAATAACTAAGATCAGAGCAGAACTGAAGGAGATAGAGACAAGAAAATCCCTTCAAAAAATCAATAAATCTAAGAGCTGGTTTTTCGAAAAGATCAACAAAATAGACAGACCACTAGCCAGACTGATAAAAAGAAAAGAGAACAACCAAATAGATGCAATAAAAAACGATAAAGGAAATCACCACAGATTCCACAGAAATTCAAACCATCATCAGAGAATACCACATACAACTCTATGCACATAAACTAGTAAATCAGGAAGAAATGGATAAATTCCTGGACACCTGTGTCCTCCCAAGCCTAAACCAGGAGGAAGCCGAAACTATGAATAGACCAATAACAAGGTCTGAAGTTGAGGCAGCAATTAAACCTACCACACAAAAAGCCCAGGTCAGATGGGTTCACAGCTGAATTCTACCAGACACACAAAGAGGATCTGGTACCATTCCTTCTGAAACTATTCCAAATAATCCAAAGAGGAACCCTTCCCAAATCATTTTATGAGACCAACATCATCCTGATACCAAAACCTGGCAGAGACTCAACAAGAAAAAGAAAACTTCAGGCCAATAACCATGATGAACATACATGCAAAAATCTTCAATAAAATACTGGCAAACCGATTGCAACAGCACATTAAAAACTTATCCATCATGATCAAGTAGGATTCATTCCGGGGATGCAAGGCTGGTTCAACATACGCAAGTCTATAAATGTAATTCACCACATAAATGGAAGCAAAAACAAAAACCACATGATTATCTCAATTGATGCAGAGAAGGCATTTGACAAAATTCAACAGCCCTTTATGCTAAAAACCCTCAATAAACTTGGTATTGATGGAACATATCTCAAAGTAATAAAAGCTATTTATGACAAACCAACAGCCAATATCATACTTAATGGGCAAAAACTGGAAGCATTCCCTTTGACATCCGGCACTAGACAAGAATGCCCTCTCTCACCACTTCTATTCAACATAGTACTGGAAGTTCTAGCCAGAGCAATCAGGCAAGAAAAAGAAATAAAGGGTATTCAAATAGGAAAGGTGGAAGCCAAATTGTCTCTATTTGCAGACGACATGATAGTATACCTACAAGACCCCATCACCTCAGCCCAAAAGCTCCTGCAACTGATAAGCAACTTCAGTAAAGTTTCAGGATATAAAATCAATGTTCAAAAATTACAAGCATTTCTATACACCAATAACAGACTTAAAAAGAACCAAATCAAGAATGAACTGCCATTCACAATTGCTACAAAAAAAAAATAAAATACCTAGGAATAACACTCACAAGGAACGTAAGGAACCTCTTTAAGGAAAACTACAAAACACTGCTCAACGAAATAAGAGAGGACACAAACCGATCGAGAAACATTTCATGTTCATGGTTAGGAAGAATCAATATTGTAAAAATGGCTGTACTTCCCTAAGTAATTTACACAATCAACGGTATTCCCATCAAACTACCATTGAATTTCTTCATAGAATTGGAAAAAACCACCATGAGCTTCATATGGAACCAAAAGAGAGCCCTCATAGCCAAGTCAATTCTAAGCAAAAAAACCACAGCGGGAGGCATCACACTACCAGACTTCAAACTATACTACAAGGCTACAGTAATCAAAACAGCACGGTACAGGTACCAAAACAGATATATAGACCAATGGAAGAAAACAGAGGCATCGGAGGCAACACAACATATAAACAACCATATAATCTTTGATAAACCTGAAAAGAAGAAGCAATGGGGAAAGGATTCCCTGTTTAATAAATGGTGTTGTGAAAACTGGCTAGCCATGTGCTGAAAGCAGAAACTGGACACCTTCCTGACACCTTACACTAAAATTAACTCCAGATGGATTAAAGACTTAAACATAAGACCTGACACCATAAAAACCCTAGAAGAAAATCTAGGCAAAACCATTCAGGACATAGGAGTAGGCAAGGACTTCATGAACAAAACACCAAAAGCATGGCAACAAAAGCCAAAATAGATAAATGGGACCTAATCAAACTCCACAGCTTCTGCACGGCAAAAGAAACAGTCACTAGAGTGAATCGACAAACGTCAGAATGGGAAAAAAAATCTTTGCCGTTTACCCATCTGACAAAGGGCTGATATCCAAAATTTACAAAGAACTCAAACAGATTTACAGGAAAAAAACCAACAAGCCCATTCCAAAACTGGCAAAGGACATGAACACACACTTTACAAAGAAGATATACATGAGGCCAACAAACACATGAAAAAATGCTCATCATCACTGGTCATTAGAGGGATGCAAATCAAAACCACATTGAGATACCATCTTATGCCAGTTAGAATGACGATTATTAAAAAATCTGGAGACAGCAGATGCTGGAGAGTATGTGGAGAAATAGGAACACTCTTACACTCTTGGTGTAAGTGTAAATTAGTTCAACCATTGTGCAAGACAGTGTGGCGATTCCTCAAAGACCTAGAAATAGAAATCCCATTTGACCCAGCAATCCCATTACTGGGTATCTATCCAAAGGACTATAAATCGTTCTACTATAAGGACACATGCACACGAATGTTCATTGCAGCACTGTTTACAATGGCAAAGACCTGGAACCAACCCAAATGCCCATCAATGATAGACTGGACTGGGAAAATGTGGCACATATACACCATGGAATATTATGCAGCAATCAAAAATGACGAGTTTGTGTCCTTTGTAAGGACATGGGTGAATCTGGGGAACATCATTCTCAGCAAACTGACAGAAGAACAGAAAAGGATATACCGCATATTCTCACTCATAGGGGGGTGAGAAAAATCAGAACACATGGACACAGGGAGGGGGTCTACTACACACTGGGGACTATTGGTAGAGTGGGGGAAGGACAGCGTGGAGGCTGGGGAGTAATAGCCTTTGGATAAATGCCAAGTGTGGGTGAAGGGGGGGAAGTCAGCAAAACACACTGCCATATGTGTACCTATGCAACTACCTTGCACGTTCTGCACATGTACCCCAAATCTTATAATGCAATAAAAATTAATAAAAATTTAAAAATAAATAAATAAAAAAGAAACTGAAAACCTTGAAAAAAGTTTTGAACAAAGATTCGAGGAATTGATAACAAGAATGTACAACTTTGAGAGGAATATGAATGAATTGAAGGAGCTTAAAAACACAACACGAGAACTTCACGAAGCATGCACAAGTTTCAACAGCTGAATTGACCTGGCAGAAGAAAGAATATCAGAAGTCAAAAATCAAATCAATTAAATAAAAAGAGAAACCAAGATTAGACTAAAAAGCACAAAGAGGAATAAACAAAATTTCCAAGAAATGTGGGACGATGTGAAGAGACCTAACGTACATTTGATAGGCGTACCAGAATGTGATGAAGGGAATAAATCCAAGCTGGAAAGCACTCTTCAGGATATTATCCATGAAACTTTTTCCAACCTAGCAAGGCAGGCCAATACTCAACTCCCGGAAATACAGAGAACACCACAAATATATTCTGCAAGAAGAGCAACCCCAAGGCACATAATCGTCAGATTCACCAGTGTTGAAATGAAGAGAAAATACTAAGGGCAGCCAGAGAGAAGGTCAGGTCACCCACAAAGGAAGCCCATCAGACTCACAGCAGATCTCTCGGCAGAGACTCTACAAGCCAGAAGAGAGTGGGGCCAATATTCAACATCCTTAAAGAAAGAACTTTCAACCCAGAATTTCATATCCAGCCAAACTGAGCTTCATAAGTGAAGGAAGAATAAAATCCTTCACGAACAAGCAAGTACTCAGAGATTTTGTCACCACTAGGCCTGCTTTACAAGAGCTCCTGAAGAGGCACTACACATAGAAAGAACAACCAGTACCAGCCATTCTAAAACATACCAAATGCTAAAGAGCATCAACAAAATGAAGAATGCATGAACCAAGGGCAAAACAGCCAGCTAGCATCAAAATGGCAGTATCAAATTCACACATAACAATATTAACCCTAAATGTAAATGGGCTAAATGCACCAATCAAAAGACACAGACTGGCAAATTGGATAAAAAACCAAAACCCATCAGTGTGCTGTATCCAGGAAACCCACCTCACATGCAAAGATACACAAAGGCTCAAAATAAAGGGATGGAGGAAGATTTACCAAGCAAATGGAGAGCAAAAAAAGCAGGAGTTGCAATTCTCATCTCTGATAAAATAGACTTTAAAGCAACAAAGATCAAAAGAGACAAAGAAGGTCATTACATAATGGTAAAAGGATCGATACAACAAGAAGAGCTAACGATTCTAAATATATATGGACCCAATACAGGAGCACCCAGATATATAAGGCAAGTTCTTAATGACTTACAAAGAGACTTAGACTCCCACACAATAATAGTGGGAGACTTTAACACTCCACTGTCAATAGCAGACAGATCAACCAGACAGAAAATTAACAAGGATATCCAGGACTTGAACTCAGACCTGGAACAAGCAAACCTGATAGAAATTTACAGAACTCTCCACCCCAAATCCACAGAATATACATTCTTCTCAGCACCACATCACACCTACTCCAAAATTGACCACATAATTGGAAGTAAAGCACTCCTCAGCAAATGCAAAACAACTGAAATCATAACAAACAGTCTCTCAGACCATAGTACAATCAAGTTGGAACTCAGAATTCAGAACTCAGAACTGGAAACTGAATAACTGGCTCTTGAATGTTGATTGGATAAACAACGAAATGAAAACAGAAATAAAGAAGTTCTTCGAAACCAACGAGAATGAAGACACAAGATACCAGAATCTCTGGGACACATTTAAAGCAGTCTATAGAGGAAAATATATAGCAATAAGTGCCCACATAAGATGAGTGGAGAGATCCAAAATTTACACTCTATTGTCAGAATTAAAAGAGCTAGAGGAGCAAGATCAAAAATACTAAAAACCTAGCTGAAGACAAGAAATAACTAAGGTAAGAGCAGAACTGAAGGAGATAGAGACAAGAAAAACCCTTCAAAAAAATTAATAAATCCAAGAGCTGGTTTTTCGAAAAGATCAACAAAATAGAGAGACCACTAGCCAGACTGATAAAAAAGAAGAGAGAGAACAACTAAATGGATGCAATAAAAAACGATAAAGAAAAAATCACCACAGATTCCACAGAAATTCGCACCATCATCAGAAAATACTACAAACAACTCTATGCACACAAACTAGTAAACCAGGAAGAAATGAATAAATTCCTGGACACCTGTGTCCTCCCATGCCTAAACCAGGAGGAAGCTGAAACTATGAATAGACCAATAACAAAGTCTGAAGTCGAGGGAGCAATTAAGATCCCACCACACAAAAAAAGCCCTGGTACAGATAAGTTCATTGCTGAATTCTACCAGACACACAAAGAGGAGCTGGTACCATTCCTCCTGAAACTATTCCAAATAATCCAAAAAGAGGGAACGCTTCCCAAATCATTTTATGAGACCAACATCATCCTGAAACCAAAACCTGGCAGAGACTCAACAAGAAAAGAAAAGTTCAGGCCAATATCCTTGATGAACATAGATGCAAAAATCTTCAATAAAATACTGGCAAACCAATTACAACAGCACATTAAAAAATGTATCCATCATGACAAAGTAGGATTCATCCCAGGCATGCAAGGCTGGTTCAACATACACAAGTCTATAAACATCAATCACCACATTAACAGAACCAAAAATAAAAACCACATGATTATCTCAATTGACTCAGAGAAGGCATTTGAAAAAATTCAACAGCACTTTATGCTAAAAACTCTCAATAAACTCGGTATTGATGGAACATATCTCAAAACTATTTATGACAAACCAAAAGTCAATATTATACTTAATGGGCAAAAACTGAAAGCATTCCCTTTGAATCTGGCACAAGACAAGGATGCCCTCTCTCACCGCTCCTATTCAACATAGTACTGGAAGTTCTAGTCAGAGCAATCAGGCAAGAAAAAGAAATAAAGGGTTATTCGAATATGTAATAAGGAAGCCAAATTGTCTCTATTTGCAGATGACATAATAGTATACCTAGAAGACCCCATCGCCTCAGCCCAGAAGCTCCTGAAACTGATAAGCAACTTCAGCAAAGTCTCAGGATATAAAATCAATGTGCAAAAATCACAAGCATTCCTATACACCAATAACAGACTTAAAGAGAACCAAACCAAGAATGAACTGCCATTCACAATTGCTACAAAGAGAATCAAATACCTAGGAATACAACTTACAAGGAATGTAAAGGACCTCTTCAAGTAGAACTACAAACCACTGCTCAATGAAATAAGAAAGGACACAAACAGATGGAAAAATATTCCATGTTCATGGTTAGAAAGAATCAATATTGTGAAAATGGCTATACTGCTCAAAGTAATTAACGGAATCAATGCTATCCCCATCAAGCTACCATTGAATTTCCTCGCAGAACTGGAAAAAACCACCATGAAGATCATATGGAACCAGAAGAGAGCCCGCATAGCCAAGTCAATTCTAAGCAAAAAGAACACAGCGGGAGGCATCACACTACCAGACTTCAAACTATACTACAAGGCTAAAGTAATCAAAACAGCATGGTACTGGTACCAAAACAGAGATATAGACCAATGGAAAAGAACAGAGGTATCAAAGGCAAATCAACATATCTATAACCACATAATCTTTGATAAACCAGGCAAAAACAAGCAATGGGGAAAGCATTCCCTGTTTAGCAAATGGTGTTGAAAAAACTGGTTAGCCATGTGCAGAAAGCAGAAACTGGACCCCTTCCTGACACCTTACACTAAAATTACCTCCAGATGAATTAAAGACTTAAACATAAGACCTGGCACCATAAAAACCCAGAAGAAAATCTAGGCAAAACCATTCAGGACATAGGAGTAGGCAAGGACTTCATGAACAAAACACCAAAAGCATTGGCAACAAAAGCCAAAATAGACAAATGGGACCTAATCAAACTCCACAACTTCTGCATGGCAGAAGAAACAGTCCCTAGAGTGAATTGGCAACCATCAGAATGGAAAAAAATCTTTGCAGTTTACACATCTGACAAAGGGCTGATATCCAGAATTTACAAAGAACTCAATCACATTTACAGGAAAAAAACAAACACGCCCAATCAAAAATGGGCAAAGGATATGAACAGACACTTTACAAAATAAGACATACATGAGGCCAACAAACATATGAAAAAGTGCTCATCATCACTGGTCATGAGAGAGATGCAAATCAAAACCACATTGAGATACCATCTCACGCCAGTTACAATGGCGATCGTTAAAAAATCTGGAGACAGCAGATGCTGGAGAGGATGTGGAGAAATAGGAACACTCTTACACTGTTGGTGGGAGTGTAAATTAGTTCAACCATTGTGGAAGACAGTGTGGCGATTCCTCAGGGACCTAGAAATAGAAATTCCATTTAACCCAGCAATCCCATTACTGGGTATATATCCAAAGGACTATAAATCGTTCTACTATAAGGACACATGCACACGAATGTTCATTGCAGCACTGTTTACAATAGCAAAGAACTGAAACCAACCCAAATGCCCAACGATGATAGACTGGACAGGGAAAATGTGGCACATATACACCATGGAATATTATGCAGCAATCAAAAATGATGAGTTTGTGTCCTTTGTAAGGACATGGATGAATCTGGAGAACATCATTCTCAGAAAACTGACACAAGAACAGAAAAAGAAATACCACATATACTCAGTCATAGGTGGGTGAGAAAAATGAGAACACATGGACACAGAGAGGTGGTCTACTATACACTGGGGTCTATTGGGGGGAATGGGGGAGGGACAGTGTGGGGGGCTGGGGATGGATAGCCTGGGGATGAATGCCAAGTGTGGGTTAAGGGGAAGAAGGCAGCAAAACACACTGCCATGTGTGTACCTATGCAACTATTTTGCACGTTCTGCACATTTACCCCAAAACCTATAAGGCAATAATAATTAAAAAAAAAAAAAAGTAATGTAGCTTGACAAAGAGCTCACACAGAAGCAACCCACCAAGACTGCCAGCCATGGGCAGAATGAGCTCCTGGGCTCTGTGTGTGTGTGTGTGTACACACGCACGTGCATGCACGCTCCTGGGCTGCATGTGTGTGTGTGTGTGTGTGTATGTGTGTGTGTGTGTTACACAGAACAGCCCCTGGGCTCATGAGGCCAGGCCTGGGAGACTGAGCCCAGCCCAGGGGCCTCTGGGGGCCTGGTTGCCCGCAAGGTGGGGCTGCCCCCTTCAGGCCAGCTAGAGGAGGTGCCTCCATCTCTACAGGCACACACACACTCTGGGTGGCATCTGTCCAGCTAGAGGAGGTGCCTGCCTCCTGCATTTTACAGGCGGCATCCAGCACAGGACCTGGCCTGCTTATTCCCATGGATAGCGCCATGTCCTCTGTCAGATGCATATTGGGCACTTGCATAGAAATTGTGAAGAGAGACCACTGGTATCCTTCCCCTGGTTCTCCCCAATGGTAACCGATTGTCAAACTCTGGGATGATATGACAGCCAGGAAGTTTTCATTGATACTCTCCACTGACCTTGTTACAGGCACTCATGTGTGTGGAGGGGTGTTTAGTTCTATGGGAGCTTTATGTGTCCACTGCCACAATCAGGATACTGGACATTTCCATCAGCACAGGGCCCCTCATGCTGCTGCTGCATAGACACAGCCCATCCCAGGCACCCATTAATCTGCTCTCCAGCTCTCATTCTGTCTTTTTGAGGATCCCATTTACCTGGAATCTTACAGCAGGTAACTATGAAATTCACTTTCTTACTCAGCAGAATTCCCTAGGGAGCTACCCCAAAGGACCAATAGTTCCACGGATCAGTGGTTCATGACTTTTCACTTCAGCAGAGTATTCCACTCCACAGATACAGTACAGTGCACTTCACTGTTCACCATGGAAATGGGCTGTTTCCAGCTTCTGGCTGTTACAAATGAAACTGCTATAAGCATTAATGTCCATGTCTTTTGTGAACATAAGTTTCATACCTCTAGGAAATATGCCTAAGAAAGTGCAGACTGGGTCATAGGGGAACTGCATGTTGATTTCGTAAAAATCTACAAACTGTCTTCCAGAGGGGCTGTGCCAGCAGGTACATTTATACCCTCACCAACGGTGGGAAGTGATGCAGCTTCTCCACACCCTCACAGGCATTTGTAGTTGGCACAGATTGTTTATTTTTGTTTTGTTTTGTTTAAGATGGAGTTTTGCTCTGTAGCCTAGGCTGGATTGCAGTGGTGCAGTCACAGCTCACTGCAACCTACATCTTCCCAGGTTTAAGCAATTCTCCTGCCTCAGCCTCCTGAGTAGCTGGGATTACAGGCACATGCCATCATACCTGGCTAATGTTTGTATTTTTAGTAGAGACAAGGTTTCACCATGTTGACCAGGCTGGTCTCGAACTCCTGACCTCGTGATCCTCCCGCCTCAGCCTCCCAAAGTGCTGGGATTACAGGTGTGAGCTACCACACCCAGATGTCACGGTTTTTTTTTTTTTAATTTTTATTGCATTATAGGTTTTGGGGTACATGTGCAGAACGTGCAAGATAGTTGCATAGGTACACACATGGCAGTGTGTTTTGCTGCCTTCTTCCCCTTCACCCACACTTGATATTCATCCCCAGGCTATCCCCCCCAGCCCCCCCCGCTGTCCCTCCCCCATTTTTCCCAACAGTCCCCAGTGTATAGTAGACCGCCTCTCTGTGTCCATGTGTTCTCATTTTTTTCTCACCCACCTATGAGTGAGTATATGCAGTATTTCTTTTTCTGTTCTTGCGTCAGTTAGCTGAGAATGATGTTCTCCAGATTCATCCATGTCCTTACAAAGGACACAAACTCATCATTTTTGATTGCTGCATAATATTCCATGGTGTATATGTGCCACATTTTCCCAGTCCAGTCTATCATCGATGGGCATTTGGGTTGGTTCCAGGTCTTTGCTATTGTAAACAGTGCTGCAATGAACATTCGTGTGCATGTGCCCTTATAGTAGAACGATTTATAGTCCTTTGGATAGATACCCAGTAATGGGATTGCTGGGTCAAATGGAATTTCTATTTCTAGGTCCCTGAGGAATCGCCACACTGTCTTCCACAATGGTTGAACTAATTTACACTCCACCAACAGTGTAAGAGTGTTCCTATTTCTCCACATCCTCTCCAGCATCTGCTGTCTCCAGATTTTTAATGATCGCCATTCTAACTGGTGTGAGATGGTATCTCAATGTGGTTTTGATTTGCATCTCTCTAATGACCAATGATGATGAGCACTTTTCATATGTTTGTTGGCCTCATGTATGTCTTCTTTTGTAAAGTTTCTGTTCATATCCTTTGCCCATTTTGAATGGGCTTGTTTATTTTTTCTGTAAATCTGTTTGAGTTCTTTGTAAATTCTGGATATCAGCCCTTTGTCAGATGTGTAAACTGCAAAGATTTTTCCCATTCTGATGGTTGCCGATTCACTCTAGTGACTGTTTCTTTTGCCGTGCAGAAGCTGTGGAGTTTGATTAGGTCCCATTTGTCTATTTTGGCTTTTGTTGCCAATGCTTTTGGTGTTTTGTTCATGAAGTCCTTGCCTACTCCTATGTCCTGAATGGTTTTGCCTAGATTTTCTTCTAGGGTTTTTATGGTGTCAGGTCTTACGTTTAAGTCTTTAATCCATCTGGAGTTAATTTTAGTGTAAGGTGTCAGAAAGGGGCCCAGTTTCTGCTTTCTGCACATGGCTAGCCAGTTTTCCCAACACCATTTATTAAATAGGAATCCTTTCCCCATTGCCTGTTTTGTCTGGTTTATCAAAGATAATATGGTTGTAGATATGTTGTGTTGCCTCCGATGCCTCGGTTCTGTTCCATTGGTCTATATCTCTGTTTTGGTACCAGTACCATGCTGTTTTGATTACTGTAGCCTTGTAGTATAGTTTGAAGTCTGGTAGCGTGATGCCTCCGCTGTGTTCTTTTGCTTAGAATTGACTTGGCTATGCGGGCTCTTTTTGGTTCCATATGAAATTCATGGTGGTTTTCCAGTTCTGTGAAGAAATTCAATGGTAGTTTGATGGGGATAGCATTGATTGTGTAAATTACTTTGGGCAGTATAGCCATTTTCACAATATTGATTCTTCTAACCACGAACATGGAATGTTTCTCCATCTGTTTGTGTCCTCTCTTATTTCGTTGAGCAGTTGTTTGTAGTTTTCCTTAAAGAGGTCCCTTACATTCCTAGTGAGTTGTATTCCTAGGTATTTTATTTTCTTTGTAGCAATTGTGAATGGCAGTTCGTTCTTGATTTGGTTCTCTTTAAGTCTGTTATTGGTGTATAGGAATGCTTGTGATTTTTGAACATTGATTTTATATCCTGAGACTTTGCTGAAGTTGCTTATCAGTTGCAGGAGCTTTTGGGCTGAGGTGATGGGGTCTTCTAGGTATACTATCATGTCGTCTGCAAATAGAGACAATTTGGCTTCCACCTTTCCTATTTGAATACCCTTTATTTCTTTTCTTGCCTGATTGCTCTGGCTAGAACTTCCAGTACTATGTTGAATAGAAGTGGTGAGAGAGGGCATCCTTGTCTAGTGCCGGATTTCAAAGGAATGCTTCCAGTTTTGCCCATTAAGTATGATATTGGCTGTTGGTTTGTCATAAATAGCTTTTATTACTTTGAGATATGTTCCATCAATACCAAGTTTATTGAGGGTTTTTAGCATAAAGGGCTGTTGAATTTTGTCAAATGCCTTCTCTGCATCAATTGAGATAATCATGTGGTTTTTGTTTTTGCTTCTGTTTATGTGGTGAATTACATTTATAGACTTGCGTATGTTGAACCAGCCTTGCATCCCTGGGATGAATCCTACTTGATCATGATGGATAAGTTTTTAATGTGCTGTTGCAATCGGTTTGCCAGTATTTTATTGAAGATTTTGCATCTATGTTCATCATGGATATTGGCCTGAAGTTTTCTTTTCTTGTTGAGTCTCTGCCAGGTTTTGGTATCAGGAAGATATTGGTCTCATAAAATGATGTGGGAAGGATTCCCTCTTTTTGATTATTTGGAATAGTTCCAGAAGGAATGGTCCCAGATCCTCTTTGTTTGTCTGGTAGAATTCAGCTATGAACCCATCTGGACCAGGGCTTTTTTGTTTGGTAGGCTCTTTATTGCTGCCTCAACTTCAGACCTTGTTATTGGTCTATTCATAGTTTCTGCTTCCTCCTGGTTTAGGCTTGGGAGGACACAGGCGTCCAGGAATTTATCCATTTCTTCCTGATTTACTAGTTTGTGTGCATAGAGTTGTTTGTAGTATTCTCTGATGATGGTTTGAATTTCTGTGGAATCTGTGGTGATTTCCCTTTATCGTTTTTATTGCATCTATTTGGTTGTTCTCTCTTTTCTTTTTATCAGTCTGGCTAGTGGTCTGTCTATTTTGTTGATCTTTTCAAAAACCAGCTCTTAGATTTATTGATTTTTGAAGGGTTTTCTTGTCTCTATCTCCTTCAGTTCTGCTCTGATCTTAGTTATTTCTTGTCTTGGCTAGGTTTTGAGCTTTTTGATCTTGCTCCTCTAGCTCTTTCAATTTTGACGATAGGGTGTCAATTTTGGATCTCTCCACTCTTCTCATGTGGGCACTTATTGCTATATATTTTCCTCTACAGACTGCTTTAAATGTGTCCCAGAGATTCTGGTACGTTGTGTCTTCATTTTCATTGGTTTCAAAGAACTTCTTTATTTCTGCCTTCATTTCATTGTTTATCCAATCAACATTCAAGAGCCAGTTGTTCAGTTTCCATGAAGCTGTGCGGTTCTGAGTTATTTTCTGAATTCTGAGTTCCAACTTGATTGCACTATGGTCTGAGAGACTGTTTGTTATGATTTCCGTTGTTTTGCATTTGCTGAGGAGTGCTTTACTTCCAATTATGTGGTCAATTTTGGAGTAGGTGTGATGTGGTGCTGAGAAGAATGTATATTCTGTGGATTTGGGGTGGAGAGTTCTGTAAATGTCTATCAGGTTTGCTTGTTCCAGGTCTGAGTTCAAGTCCTGGATATCCTTGTTAATTTTCTGTCTGGTTGATCTGTCTGCTATTGACAGTGGAGTGTTAAAGTCTCCCACTATTATTGTGTGGGAGTCTAAGTCTCTTTGTAAGTCATTAAGAACTTGCCTTATATATCTGGGTGCTCCTACATTGGGTCCATATATATTTAGAATCGTTAGCTCTTCTTGTTGTATCGATCCTTTTACCATTATGTAATGACCTTCTTTGTCCCTTTTGATCTTTGTTGCTTTAAAGTCTATTTTATCAGAGATGAGAATTGCAACTCCTGCTTTTTTTGCTCTCCATTTGCTTGGTAAATCTTCCTCCATCCTTTTATTTTGAGCCTTTGTGTATCTTTGCGTGTGAGGTGGGTTTCCTGGATACAGCATACTGATGGGTTTTGGTTTTTTATCCAATTTGCCAGTCTGTGTCTTTTGATTGGTGCATTTAGCCCATTTACATTCAGGGTTAATATTGTTATGTGTGAATTTGATACTGCCATTTTGATGCTAGCTGGCTGTTTTGCCCGTTGGTTCATGTACATTCTTCATTTTGTTGATGGTCTTTAGCATTTGGTATGCTTTTAGGATGGCTGGAACTGGTTGTTTCTTTCTATGTGTAGTGCCTCTTTCAGGAGCTCTTGTAAAGCAGGCCTAGTGGTGACAAAATCTCTGAGTACTTGCTTGTTCACAAAGGATTTTATTTTTCCTTCACTTATGAAGCTCATTTTGGCTGGATATGAAATTCTGGGTTGAAAGCTCTTTTCTTTAAGGTTGTTGAATATTGCCCCCCTCTCTCTTCTGGGTTGTAGAGTCTCTGCCGAGATATCAGCTGTGAGTCTGATGCACTTCCCTTTGTGGGTGAGCTGACCTTTCTCTCTGGCTTCCCTTAGTATTTTCTCCTTCGTTTCAACCCTGGTGAATCTGACGATTATGTGCCTTGGGGTTGCTCTTCTTGCGGAGTATCTTTGTGGTGTTCTCTGTATTTCCTGGAGTTGAGTATTGACCTGTCTTGCTAGGTTGGGAAAATTTTCCTGGATAATATCCTGAAGAGTGTTTTCCAGCTTGGATTCATTCTCTTCATCACATTCTGGTACACCTATCAAACGTAGGTTGGGTCTCTTCACATAGTCCCACATTTCTTGGAGATTTTGTTCATTCCTTTTTGTACTTTTTTCTTTAATCTTGGTTTCTCGTTTTATTTCATTGAGTTGATCTTCAACTTCTGATATTCTTTCTTCTGCTTGGTCAATTCGGCTGTTGAAACTTGTGCATGCTTGAAGTTCTCGTGTTGTGTTTTCAGCTCCTTCAATTCATTCATATTCCTCTCTAAGTTGTCCATTCTTGTTATCAATTCCTCGAATCTTTTTCAAATCTTTTTCAAGGTTCTTAGTTTCTTTGCACTGGTTTAGTACATGTTCCTTTAGCTCACTGAAGTTTCTCATTATCCACTTTCTGAAGTCTGATTCCGTCATTTCATCACATTCATTCTCCGTCCAGCTTGTTTCCCTTGCTGGTGAGGAGTTTTGGTCCTTTTTTGGAGGTGAGGTGTTTTGGTTTCGGGTGCTTTCTTCCTTTTTTTGCTGGTTTCTTCCCATCTTTATGGATTTATCCACGTGTCATTTTTGTAGTTGCTGATTTTTCAATTGGGTCTCTGTGTGGACGCTGAGATCGTTGATGATGAAGTATTTCTGTTACTTAGTTTTTTCTCTAATGGTCTATCCCCTCTGCTGTATGAGTGCTGAGGTCCACTCCAGGCCCTGCTTGTCTGGGGTATACCTGCAGCAGCTGTGGAACAGTGAGGGATGATACAAGTTTCTTCTGCTGCTGTCCTTGTTCCAGAATGATGGCAGCCAAATGTCAGTCTGATTAGTCCTTTTCTGGGGTGACTTCTTGGATATACAGGGGTCAGGGAGCTGCTTGAGGAGACAGTCTGTGCTTTATAGGAGCTCCAGTGCTGAGCTGTGAGCTCCATTGTTCATTCAGCGTTGTTGGGAGCTTGTTTATGTCTGCTGCTATAGAACTCATAAAACACCACCCTTTTTTTTTTCTCCCCCCCTTAGATGCTCTGTCTCAGGGAGTTGGGGCTTTCTTTATGAGTATCTGTTGCACTGTCCTGCCCCACTAGGTGGCAGTCTATTCACTATTTGCCTGCCAGGGCTCTGAACTGCTAGCGCGGGTCCGCCCTTTTTCTGCTGGGCTCCCTTCAGCTGTGGAGCGCAGAGTCTCTCTGTTATGGCAGGTTGCCTCGGCAATGGCAGGCCACGTCAGTACTGGGCGGTACTTCAGTGGGGGTGGACTGCGTCAGCAATGGTGGACGCCCCTCTCTCACCGGGCTGCACCGTCCTGGATGCTGGCAGTGAAACTCTCAGCCTGAAGCCTCTCCAGTCTCCGCCATGCTTGTCCCCGTGAGCGTGGAACCCGCCGAGCCCGATCACCCAGCTCCCTGCCTCAGAGTCCGTCCTCTCTCTCTCTCTTCCTCTCCCCAAGCTGAAAGGTCGACTCTCTCACTGGCGCCCCAGTAGCCTGCCGATAGGGCACTGGGATTCGTGCGATCTCCCATGCCGCTGCCCACTACCCCGTCTCAGATCACGCTTCCAAGGAAACTCCTGGTCTGGCTCATTGTCCAAGTTTCATTCAATCAGATGAACATGCCAATCTGCCCTTCCAAATCTCAGGTTGCCAGTTTAACAGGGCACCCAGACCAGTGAGTTTCGCGCCAGGTCCCACTGCGGCGCTGGCCAAAGAGGCAGCGGGAGCCAGCTGCGTTAGCCAGCTGCTAGCGTCCCGTTTCTCTCCCACACCTGGGACTTTCAACGCTCTGTGGTCATTAAAGGAACATCCGAGAATGTGGCTGGGACTCACCCTCTGCGACTTCACTGAGAGCTGCAATCCTGAGTCGCCTCTACGATGCCATCTTGCCTCTCGACGTCACTGTTTTTTATATTAGCCATTCTGATAGATGTCCAGTGATGTGCCATTGTGGATTTAATTTGCATTTTCTTTTAATTACGTTGAACATTGATGTTGTTTATTTGCCATGTGTATATACTCTTTGATGAAATTGCATTTCATCTTTTGCCCATTTTGTTTTTTGTTTTAATTTAACAAATATTTTAAATATAAATAATTTATTATTTTTGCCGATGGAGGCAAAAAGCCTCTAAAGGTCCTGAGAACATGTGCTCCTGCCCACTCTCTAACTGGATTTTTAATGTTGAGTTTTGAGAGTTCTTTATTTCTTTTAGGTATAACTCCTTCGCAAATATAGTTTACAGATATACCCTTCCAGTCTGCAGCTTATCTTTTCATCCTCTTCACGTGGATTTTTGCAGAGTAAAACTTTTAAATTTGAAGTCCTATTTATCAGTATTTCTTTTGTGGATCATGCTTTTGGTGTCAAATCTGAGAACTCTTTGTCTACCCATAGATTCTGAAGATTTGCCTCATGTATTTTATGTGCTTTATAGTTTCATAGTTACATTTAAGCCTGTGATCTATTTTACATTATTTCTTGTGTGACATGAGATTTCAGTTCAGATTTAGATTTTTGCCTGTGGCTGTGCAGTTACTCCAGCACCATTTGTTAAAAGGGCTGCCTTTTCTCTACTGAAGCATGTAGTGCTACACATGTCCCTCTTGGCACTGCTGTAGCTGAATCCCATATATTTTCAGGAGTGGTGGCTCAAGCCTGTAATCCCAGCACTGGAAGCCGAGGCGGGTGGATCACGAGGTCAGCCTCAAAGTAGCTGGGATTACATGGTGAAACCCTGTCTCTACTAAAATACAGAAAATTAGTAGGGCATGGTGGCACGTGCCTGTAAT
>CM038392.1:212717389-212728685 GCA_021498475.1 Saguinus midas
GACTTTCAACGCTCTGTGGGCATAAAAGGAACATCCGAGAATGCGGCTAGGACTCACCCTCTGTGCCTTCTCTGAGAGCTGCAATCCTGAGTCGCCTCTACGATGCCATCTTGCCTACTCCCCCTATTTTTTTTATTTTTTTAAATTTTTATTGCATTATAGGTTTGGGGTACATGTGCAGAGTGTGCAAGATAGTTGCATAGGTACACATATGTCAGTGTTTTTTGCTGCCTTCCTCTCCTGCACCCACACTTGGCATTTATCTCCAGGCTATCCCTCCCAGCCCCACACTGTCCCTCCCCCCTTTCCCCAATAGACCCCAGTGTGTAGTAGACCCCCTCCCTGTGTCCATGTGTTCTCATTTTTATCAGCCGCCTATGAGTGATAATATGCGATATTTGATTTTCTGTTCTTGTGTCAGTTTGCTGAGAATGATGTTCTCCAAATTCATCCATGTCCTTACAAGTAACACAAACTCATCATATTTGATTGCTGCATAATATTCCATGGTGTATATGTGCCACATTTTCCCCAGTCCAGTCTATCATCGATGGGCATTTTGGTTGGATCCAGGTCTTTGCTATTGCAGACAGTGCTGCAATGAACATTCGTGTGCATGTGTCCTTATAGTAGAACGATTTATACTCCTTTGGATATATACCCGGTAATGGGATTGCTGGGTAAAATGGAATTTCTATTTCTAGGTCCCTGGGGAATCGCCACACTGTCTGCCACAATGGTTGAACTAATTTACACTCCCAACAACAGTTTAAGAGTGTTCCTATTTCTCCACATCCTCTCTAGCATCTGCTGTCTCCAGATTTTTTAATGATCGCCATTCTAACTTGCGTGAGATGGTATCTCAATGTGGTTTTGATTTGCATCTCTCTAATGACCAGTGATGATTAGCATTTTTTTATGTGTTTGTTGGCCTCATGTATGTCTTCTTTTGTAAAGTGTCTGTTCATATCCTTGGCCCATTTTTGAATAGGCTTGTTTGTTTTTTTTCTGTAAATCTGTTTGTGTTCTTTGTAAATTCTGGATATCAGCTTTTGTCAGATGGGTAAACTGCAAAGATTTTCTCCCATTCTGATGGTTGCCGATTCACTCTAGTGACTGTTTCTTTTGCTGTGCAGAAGCTGTGGAGTTTGATTAGGTCCCATTTGTCTATTTTGGCTTTTGTTGCCAATGCTTTTGGTGTTTTGCTCATGAAGTCCTTGTCTTCTTTTATGTCCTGAATGGTTTTGCCTAGATTTTCTTCTAGGGTTTTTATGGTGTCAGGTCTTATGTTTAAGACTTTAATCCATCTGATGTTAATTTTAGTGTAAGGTGTCAGGAAGAAGTCCAGTTTCTGCTTTCTGCACATGGCTATCCAGTTTTCCAAACACCATTTATTTATCAGGGAATTCTTTCCCCATTTCGTGTTTTTGTCTGGTTTATCAAAGGTTATATGATTGTAGATATGTTGTGTTGCCTCCGAAACCTCTGTTCTGTTCCATTGGTCTATATCTCTGTTTTGGTACCAGTACCATGCTGTTTTGATTACTGTAGCCTTGTAGTATAGTTTGAAGTCTGGTAGTGTGATGCCTCCCGCTGTGTTCTTTATGCTTAGAATTGACTTGGCTATGCGGGCTTCCTTTTGGTTCCATATGAAGTTCACGGTGGTTTTTTCCAGTTCTGTGAAGAAATTCAATGGTAGTTTGATGGGGATAGCATTGATTGTGTAAATTACTTTGGGCAATATAGCCATTTTCACGATTTTGATTCTTCCTAACCACGAACATGGAATGTTTCTCCATTTGTTTGTGTCCTCTCTTATTTCGTTGAGCAGTGGTTTGTAGTTTTCCTTGAAGAGGTCCCTTATTTTCCTTGTGAGTTGTATTCCTAGGTATTTTATTTTCTTTGTAGCAATTGTGAATGGCAGTTCGTTTTTGATTTGGTTCTCTTTTAGTCTGTTATTTGTGTATAGGAATGCTTGGGATTTTTGCACATTAATTTTATATCCTGAGACTTTGCTGAAGTTGCTTATCAGTTTCCTTTTGGGCTGAGGTGATGGGGTCTTCTGTCGTCTGCAAATAGAGACTTTTCCACCTTTCCTATTTGAATACCCTTTATTTCTTTGTCTTGCCGGATTGCTCTGGCTAGAACTTCCAGTACTATGTTAAATCGGAGCGGTGAGAGAGGGCATCCTTGTCTAGTGCCGAATGTCAAAGGGAATACTTCCAGTTTTTGCCCATTCATTATGATATTGGCTGTTGGTTTGTCATAAATAGCTTTTATTACTTTGAGATATGTTTCATCAATGCCAAGTTAATTGAGGGATTTTAGCATAAAAGACTGGTGAATTTTGTCAAATACCTTCTCTGCGTCGATTGAGATAATCATGTGGTTTTTGGTTTTGCTTCTGTTTATGTGGTGAATTACATGTATAGACTTGCATATGTTGAACCAGCCTTGCATCCCAGGATAAATGGATAAGTTGTTTAATGTGCTGTTGCAATTGGTTTGCCAGTATTTTATTGAAGATTTTTGCATCTAAGTTCATCATAAATATTGGCCTGAAGTTTTTCTTTCTTGTTGAGTCTCTGGCGGATTTCGGTATCCGGATGGTGTTTGTCTCATAAAATTATTTGGGAAGGGTTCCCTTTTTTTGAATTATTTGGAATAGTTTCAGAAGGAATGGTACTAGATCCTCTTTGTGTGTCTGGTAGAATTCGCCTTTGTGTCTGGTAGAATCTGGACCTGGGCTTTTTTTGTGTGGTAGGCTCTTAATTGCTGCCTCAACTTCAGACCTTGTTTTTGATCTATTCATTGTTTTGGCTTCCTCCTGGTTTAGGCTTGGGAGGACACAGGCATCCACGAATTTATCCATTTCTTCCTGGTTTACTAGTTTATGTGCATAGAGTTGTTTGTAGTATTCTCTGATAATGGTTTGAATTTCTGTGGAATCTGTGGTGATTTCCCCATTATCGTTTTTTATTGCATCTATTTGGTTGTTCTCTCTTTTCTTTTTTTTCAGTCTGGCTAGTGGTCTGTCTATTTTGTTTATCTTTTCTCTATCTCCTTCAGTTCTGCTCTGATCTTAGTTATTTCTTGTCTCCTGTTTTGATGTTGCTCCTCTAGCTCTTTCAATTTTGCTGATAGGGTGTCCATTTTGAATCTCTCCACTCTTCTCATGTGGGCACTTATTGCTATATATTTTCCCCTACAGACTGCTTTAAATGTGTTCCAGAGATTCTGGTATGTTTTGTCTTCGTTCTTGTTGGTTTTGAAGAACTTCTTTATTTCTGCCTTCATTTCATTGTTTATCGAATCAACATTCAAGAGCCAGTTATTCAGTTTCCATGAAGCTGTGCGGTTCTGAGTTATTTTCTGAATTCTGAGTTCCAACTTGATTGCACTATGGTCTGAGAGAATGTTTGTTATGATTTCAGTTTTTTACATTTGCTAAGGAGTGCTTTACTACTACTTATGTGGTCAATTTTGGATTAAGTGTAATGTGGTGCTGAGAAGAATGTATATTCTGTGGATTTGCGGTGGAGAGTTCTGTAAATATCTATCAGGTTTTCTTGTTCCAGGTCTGAGTTCAAGTCCTGGATATCCTTGTTAATTTTCTGTCTGATTGATCTGTCTGCTATTGACAGTGGAGTGTTAAAGTCTCTGTGTGAGTCTAAGTCTCTTTGTAAGTCATTAAGAACTTGCCTTATATATCCGGGTGCTCCTGCATTGGGTCCATATATATTTAGATTCGTTAGGTCTTCTTGTTGTATCGATACTTTTACCATTATGTAATGACCTTTTTTGTCCCTTTTGATCTTTGTTGTTTTAAAGTCTATTTTATCAGAGATGAGAATTGCAACTCCTTCTTTTTTTTTGCTCTCCGTTTGCTTGGTAAATCTTCCTCCATCCCTTTATTTTGAGCTTTTGTGTATCCTTGCATGTGATGTTGGTTTCCTGGATACAGCACAGTGATGGGTTTTGTTTGTTTTATCCAATTTGCCAGTCTGTGTCTTTTGATTGGTGCATTTAGCCCATTTACATTTAGGGTTAATATTGTTATGTGAGAATTTGATACTGCCATTTTGATTCTAGCCGGCTGTTTTGCCCATTGGTTCATGCAGATTCTTCATTTTATTGATGCTCTTTAGCATTTGGTATGCTTTTAGAATGGCTGGTACTGGTTGTTTCTTTCTATGTGTAGTGCCTCTTTCAGGAGCTCTTGTAAAGCAGGCCTAGTGGTGACAAAATCTCTGAGTACTTGCTTGTTCATGAAGGATTTTATTTTTTCTTCACTTAAGAAGCTCAGTTTGGCTGGATATGAAATTCTGGGTTGAAAGTTCTTTTCTTTAAGGATGTTGAATATTGGCCCCCACTCTCTTTTGGCTTGTAGAGTGTCTGCCGAGAGATCTGCTGTGAGCCTGATGGGCTTCCCTTTGTGGGTGACCCGACCTTTCTCTCTGGCTGCCCTTAGTATTTTCTCCTTCATTTCAACCCTGGTGAATCTGACGATTATGTGCCTTGGGGTTGCTCTTCTTGCAGAGTATCTTTGTGGTGTTCTCTGTATTTCCTGGAGTTGAGTATTGACCTGTCTTGCTAGGTTGGGAAATTTTCCTGGATAATATCCTGAAGAGTGTTTTCCAGCTTGGATTCATTCTCTTCATCACATTCTGGTACACCTATCAAACGTAGGTTGGGTCTCTTCACATAGTCCCACATTTCTTGGAGATTTTATTCATTCCTTTTGAGCTTTTTCTTGATCTTGGTTTCTCGTTTTATTTCAATGAGTTGATATTTGACTTCTGATATTCTTTCTTCTGCTTGGTCAATTCGGCTGTTGAAACTTGTGCATGCTTCGAAGTTCTCGTGTTGTGTTTTTCAGCTCCTTCAATTCATTCATATTCCTCTCTAAGTTGTCCATTCTTGTTATCATTTCCTCGAATCTTTTTCAAATCTTTTTTCAAGGTTCTTAGTTTCTTTGCACTGATTTAGAACATGTTCTTTTAGCTCACTGAAATTTCTCATTATCCACTTTCTGAAGTCTGATTCCGTCATTTCGTCACACTCATTCTTTGTCCAGCTTTGTTCCCTTGCTGATGCGGAGTTTTGGTCCTTTGTAGGAGGTGAAGTGTTTTGGTTTCGGGTGTTTTCCTCCTTTTTGCGCTGGTTTCTTCCCATCTTTATGGATTTATCTGCCTGTCGACTTAGTAGTTGCTGATTTTTCAATTGGGTCTCTGTGTGGACGCTGAGATTGTTAATGATGAAGTATTTCTGTTACTTAGTTTTCCTTCTAATGGTCTAGCCCCTCTGCTTTATGAGTGCTGAGGTCCACTCCAGGTCCTGCTTGTCTGGGGTACACCTGTACCAGCTGTGGAACAGTTAGGGATGCTACCAGTGTCTTCTTCTGCTATTTTTGTTTCAGAATGATGCTCGCCAAATGTCAGTCTGATTAGTCCTTTTTGGGGTGATGACTCTTTGGATATACAGGGGTCAGGGAGCTGCTTGAGGAGATGGTCTGTGCTTTATAGGAGCTCAGTGCTGAGCTGTGGGCTCCGTTGTTCATTCAGCGTTTTTGGGTGGATGTGTTTATGTCTGCTGCAACAGAACTCATAACTCCCCCCCTTTTTTTTCCCCTTAGATGCTCTGTCTCAGGGAGTTGGGACTTCTTTTATGAGTATCTGTTGCACTGTCCTGCCCAGCTAGGAGGCAGTCTATTCACTATTTTCCTGCTGGGGCTCCGCTCTGCTAGTGCGGTTCTGCCATGTTGCTGCGGGGCTCTGTTCTGCTGTGGCTTGCTCCACCCTGCTGTGGCTTGCTCAGCCCTGCTGGCGGAGTCTTTCTGTTATGGCAGGTTGCCTGGCAACAGCAGGCTGCGTCAGCCCTGGGTGGTACTTCAGTAGCGGGGGATTGCGTCAGTAGTGGTGGACGCGCCTCCCGCACCGGGCTGCACCGTCCTAGATGCCGGCAGCAAAACTCTCAGCCCTGAGTGCCTCCAATCGCTTCCCTGCTTGTCCCCATCAGGGTGGGACCCGCCGAGCCCGATCACCCAGCTCCCTGCCTCAGAGTCCGTCCTCTCTCCCTCTCTTCCTCTCCCCAAGCTGCACAGTTGACTCTTTCACTGTCTCCGCAGTAGCCTGCTGATAGGGCACTGGGATCCGTGTGATCTTCTGTGCTGCTGCCCACTGCACCGGCTCCGATCACGTTTCCCAGAAATCTCCTGGTCTGGCTCATTGTCCAAGTCCCATTAAATCAGATGGACATGCCAATCTGCCCTTCCAAATCTCAGATTGCCGGTTTAACAGGGCACCCAGACCAGTGAGTTTTGTGCCCGGTGCCACTGCACTGTGGAACCGGCTGAAGCAGCCGCGCGAGCGGGCTGTGCTTGTGTCCTGTGTCTCTCCCACACCTGGGACTTTCAACGTTCTGTGGGCAAAAAGATCTGTCTGAGAATGCGGCTAGGACTCACCCTCTGCTCCTTCACTGAGTGCTGCTATCCAGAGTCGCCTCTAACGACGCCATCTTGGAAGTCTCCGTTGGGACAATATATATTAAATTTTCTGCTGTAACCCTGGTATCACCATCCTGGGCTGATTATTTCCTTCATTTTTGTCCTAGCATCAGGTTTTCTCTATGTTCTGATTCTTTCCACTGAAGCTTGAAGTTGCTCAAAGAAACATTACTCCTTATATATTCTTCAGAAAAAGACTCTTTAACCCGGCACGGTGGCTCACGCCTGTAAACCCAGTACTTCGGGAAGCCGAGGCAGGCGGAGAACAGCCTGACCAAGAAGGCGAAATGTGTCTCTAGTAAAAATACAAAAGAGTACCCGGATGTGGCGGCGCCGCCTGTATTCCCAGCTATTCCAGCTACTCTGGGGCTGAGGCGAGAGAATTGCTTCAACCTGTGCAGCGGAGTTTGGCAGTAAGGCAAGACCGTGCCTCTCCTGTGTATCCTCCTCTCTCCTGTGTGTATGACCCTCTCTCCTGTGTGTATCTCTCTTTATCCTGTGTGTATCTTCCTCTCTCCTGTGTATCCTCTCTCCTGTTTGTATCCTCCTCTCCTGTGTATCCTTCTCTCCTGTGTGTATTCCTCTCTCCTGTGTGTATCACACCTTCTCCTGTGTGTATCCCCCTCGCCTGTGTGTATCCCCTTCTCCATTGTTTGTTTCCCTCTCTTCTTTGTGTATACTCCTTTCTCCTGTGTGTAGCCTTCTCTCCCCTGTGTGTATCCTCCTCTCTCCTGTGTGTATCCCCTCTCTTCTTTGTGCATCTGCCTCTCTCTTGTGTGTATCCCCTCTCTCCTGTGTATCCTCCTCTCTCCTGTGTATATCTTTACCTCTCCTGTGTGTATCCACCTGTCTCCTATGTGTATCCTTCTCTCTACTGTGTGGATCCTCTCCTTTCCTGTGTGTATCCTCCTGTCTCCTGTGTGTATTCTCCTTTCTCTTGTGTGTATCCTCCTTTCTCCTTTGTGTATCCTCCACTCTCTTGTGTGTATCCCCATCTTTCCTGTGTGTATCCTCCGTTATCCTGCGTGTATCTTCCTCTGTCCTGTGTGTATCCTCCTCTCTCCTGTTTGTATCCTCCTCTCTTCTGTGTGTATCCCCATCTTTCCTGTGTGTATCCTCCTCTCTCCTGTGTGTATCTTCCTCTCTCCTGTGTGTATCCTTCTCTCCTGTGTGTATCCTCGTCTCTTCTCTGTGTATTCTTTCTTCCTGTGTGTATACCCCTCCCTTCTGTGTGTATCTCTCTTTATCCTGTGTGTATTCCCCACTTTCCTGTGTGTATCTTCCTTTCTCCTGTGTGTATGTGCCCGCTCCTGTGTGTATTCTTCTCTTCATTTGTGTATCCACTTCTTTCCTGTGTGTATCCCCCTCTCTTCTTTGTGCATCTGCCTCTCTCTTGTGTGTATATCCCTCTCCTGTGTGTATTTCGTTCTCCTGTTTGTTTTCTCTTCTCTACTCTGTGTATCCCCATCTCCTGTGTGTATGACCCTCTCTCCTGTGTGTATCCCCCTCTCTTCTGTGTGTATCCTCCTCTCTTTTGTGTGTAACCTTCCCTCTTCTGTGTGTATCCCGCTTCCCCTGTGTGTATCCTTCTCTCTCCTGTGTATCCTCTTCTTTCCTGTGTGTATTTTCTTCTCTCCTGTGTGTATCCCCTTGTCTCCTGTGTGTACCCTCTCTCCTGTGTGTATCCTCCTCTATTTTGTGTGTATCCTGCTCTCTTCTGTGTGTATACCCCTCTCTCCTGTGTGTATCCTTATGCCCTGTATGTATCCTCCCCTTTTCTGGTGTATCTTCCTCTTTTGTGTGTATCCCCCTCTTCTGTGTGTATGCTCTTGTCTCCTTTGTGTATCCTCCACTGTCCTGTGTGTATTCTCCTCTCTCCTGTGTGTATCCTCCTCTCTCCTGTATTTATCCCTGTCCCCTGTGTGTATCCCTCTGTCTCCTGTGTGTATCCTCTCTCTCCTATGTGTATCCTTCCCTCTTTTGTGTGTATCCTCCTTTCCTCTGTGTGTATCTTCCTCTCTCCTGTGTATCCTCCACTCTCTTGTGTGTATCTTCCTCTTTGTGTTTATTCCCCTCTCCTGTGTGTATCCTCCTCTCTCCTGTTTGTATCCTCTCATCACCTGAGTGTATCCTCTCTCTCTTGTGTGTATCTTCCTTTCACCTCTGTGTATTCTCCAGTCTCCTTTATGTATTCTTCTCTCTCCTGTATTTATCCCCTCTCCTGTGTGTATCCCCACTCTCCTGTGTGTATCCTCCTCTCTCCTGCGTGTATCATCCCCTCTCCTTTTTCTATGCCCCTCTCTTCTGTATGTATCCCCTCTCCTGTGTTTTCCCCTTTCTCCTGTGTGTATCTCCTCTCTAGTCTGTGTATCCTTCTCTCCTGTGCCTATCCCCTCTCTTCTGTGTGTATCCCCTTCTCCTGTGTGTATCCTTTCCTCTTCTGTGTATCTTCCTCTCTCCTGTGTGTATCTTCCTCTCTCCAGTGTGTATCCTCCTCACTCCTGTGTGTATCCTTCTACCACTCTGTGTATACCCCTCTCTTTTGTGTGTATCCCCACCCTCATGTTTGTGTGCCCCACTCTCCTGTGTGTATCTTCCTTTCTCCTCTGTGTATCACTCTCTCCTGTGTATATGCTCCTCTCTCCTGTGTGTATCCTCCACTTTCCTGTGTGTATCCTCCTTTCTCCTGTGTGCATCTCCCTCGCTCTTGTGTGTATTTCTTTCTCCTGTGTGTATCCCTTTCTCCTTTGTGTATCCACCTCTCTCCTTTGTGTAACCCCCTCTTCTGTGTGTACGCCCCACTCTCCTGTGTGTATCCTCCTCTCACCTGTGTGTATTTTTTCTCCTTTGTGTATCCTTCTCTCTCCTGTGTGTATCCCACTTTCTCCTGTGTATACTTCTCTCTCCTGCGTGTATCCTCCTCTCTCCTTTGTGTATCTTTCTCTCTCCTGTGTGTATCCCCCTCTCTCCTGTGTGTATGCCCCTCTCTCTTGTGTGTATTCCCCTCTCTCCTGTGTGTATTCCACCCTCCTGTGTATACTTTTCTCTCCTGTGTGTATCTCCCTCTCTCCTGTGTGTATCCCCTCTTCTGTGTATCCTCTCTCCTGTGTGTATTTCCCTGTCTCCTGCATGTATCCAACGCTTTTGTGTGTACCCCCTCTCTTCTGTGTATCCGCCACTCCTGTGTGTATCTCCTTCTTTTCTGTGTGTATCTTCCTCTCTCCTCTCTATATCTTCCTCTCTCCTTTGTGTATCTTCCTCTCTACTGTGTGTATCAACCCTCTCCTGTGTGTATCATTCTCTCTCCTGTGTGTATCCTCCTCTTTCCTGTGTGTATTCCCCTTTCTCCTGTGTGTATCCCCTCTCCTGTGTGTATTCCTCTCCTGTGTGTATCCCTTTCTCTTTTGTGTATCCCCCTCTCTCCTCTGTGTATCCTCACTTTTCTGTGTTTATGCCCCTCCCTCCTGTGTGTATCCTCCTCTCACCTGTGTGTATTTCTCTCTTCTGTTTGTATCACCTTTTCCTGTAAGTATCCTCCTCTCTTCTGTGTGTCCTTTTCTACTGTGTTTATCTCCATTTTATGTGTGTATTCCCCTTCCCTCTGTGTATTCCTCTCTCCTGTGTGTATCCTCCTTTCTCCTGTGTGTATCCTTCTCTCTTCTGTGTGTATCCTCCTCTCTCCTTTTTGTATCCTCCTTTCTTCTGTGTGTATTCCCAACTTTTCTGTGTATATCCTCCTGTATTCTGTGTATATTCCCTCTCTCCTGTGTGTATTTCCTCTCCTGTGTGTATCCCTCTCTCCTCTGTGTATCCTCCTCTCTCCTGTGTGTATCCTCTTCTCTCCTTTGTTTATCCCCATCTCTTTTGTGTGTATCCTCCTTTCTCCTGTGTGTAACTTTTCTCTCTCCTATGTGTATGCCCCTCTCTCCTTTGTGTATCTTCCTCTCTCCTGTGTGTGTATCCCCTACAAGAAGAAGAAAATAGTCAAGATGATAGAGTCAAGTTATGTTATGTGGTCACTCGTTCAGAATCTCACTGAAGAATACACCTTTGGATATAGAGTCCAAGTCATATGGCACTCAATCACAGCATTAGATAATGCACAAAGGGGCAATAGTAAGGAGTCTATTTCATATGGCCTCATTGAGCTTCAGTGTGTAATAAAGAGCTGTGGGTAGTCAGGACCCTATTTAAGGTAGCCCCAAATTAAGCAGCTCCGTGAATGATACACACGTGTCAGAGTCAGGAGACTATTTGATATACACCTCAGAAACTTTTCAATACTGCACATGTGGTGAATAATCAAAGTCTGTTTCATATGGTGATTTGTTTGGAGAATCAAAAATAAACACCTGTTGAGTAAAATGGGTTCTATTTCATAAGGCCACTCTTTCAATGTTTTGAATAATATGTATATCTGATAAGTCAGGAATCTCTTTCACATGGCCACTCGTTCAGGGCCTGTGAATATACTCCCCTCAAAAATTCAAGGATCTACTTCAAATGCTACATTCAGTCTCTGTAAGTAATGAACACCTGGAATACACCTGAGTCTCTTTTTGACATAGTCAGAGTCTCAATAATACACACCTGGGAAGAGAGTCTACTTCATGTACTCATTTAGAGCCTCAGTGAATAATGCACACCAGGGTAATAGTCGAGCATTTTTATATGGCCACTCATTTTGTGCCTCACTGAGTGATATACACCTGAAGAATCCTCAGGATCTATTTGATACTACCACTCATTTAGAACCTTATTGAATAATTCACAATGGAATAGTCAGGTGTC
>CM038392.1:212728785-212763821 GCA_021498475.1 Saguinus midas
GATGTGTTTTCACATTCGACACTAAATGGGAGTATATGCTTTAATTAGAAATAGCTGGTTCTAAAACCAATACGGAGCTAAATGACACAATGTTTTTCAAAGTGTGCATTCAACCTACAGAGTTAAACTCATGTGTTTTTGTTGCACTTTGGAAAGGCTTTCTGTGGAGAATCTCAAAACAGGCATTTCCAGCGGAATTTCCGCATATTACAAAATAGCAGTAAAACTGATTCTAAAACACAGAAGAAACGTATCCTTAAATCTGCCCTGCTGTGGGTTTGTTCAACTACATGAGTTAAATCTGTCTTTAGATTCAGGAATTAGAAACACGTTTCTGGTAAAAGCTGTGTTTGGACATTCCGCAGTGAATGGGAGTATATGCTGTAATGAGAAATATCTGGTTCTAAAATCAAAATGAGGCAATCTAACAGAATGGTTATCAATGTGTGCTTTCAACTTACAGAGTTAAACTCATGTGTTTATTCGCAAGTTTTGAAAGGATTTCTATGGAGAATCTCAAAACAGGCATTTCCAGAAGAATTCCCGCATATAACAAAATAGCAGTAAAACTGTTTCTAAAAAACAGAAGAAACTTATCCTTTATTCTGCTCTGCTGTGCGTTTGTTCAACTACGTGACTTTAATCTGTCTTTAGATTAAGGAGTTAGAAACACGTTTCTGGTAAAAGCTCCATTTGGACATTCCACAGTGAATTGGAGTATATGCTGTAATGAGAAATATCTGGTTCTAAAACCAAAACTGAGCTTTCCAACAGAATGGTTGTCAATGTATGCATTCAACTTTCAGAGTTTAACTCATGTGTTTATGCGGCAGTTTGGAAAGTCTTTCTGTGGAGAATCTCAAAACAGGCATTCTTAGCAAAATTCCCGCATATAAGAAAATAGCAGGGAGGAGGCAAGATGGCGTCGTAGAGGCGACTCAGGATTGCAGCTCTCAGTGAAGGCGCAGAGGGTGAGTGCTAGCCGCATTCTCGGATGTTCCTTTTATGCCCACAGAGCGTTGAAAGTCCCAGGTGTGGGAGAGACACGGGACGGGAGCGCACCTGGCTAACGCAGCCAGCTCCCGCCGCCTCTTCGGCCAGCGCCGCAGCAGGACCTGGCGCAAAACTCACTGGTCTGGGTGCCCTGTTAAACCGGCAATCTGAGATTTGGAAGGGCAGATTGGCATGTTCATCTAATTGAATGGGACTTGGACAATGAGCCAGACCAGGAGTTTCCTGGGAAGCGTGATCTGAGCCGGGTAGTGGGCAGCCACGGGAGATCACGGATCCCAGTGCCCTATCGGCAGGCTACTGGGGCGCCAGTGAGAGAGTCGACCTTTCAGCTTGGGGAGAGGAAGAGAGAGAGAGAGGACGGACTCTGAGGCAGGGAGCTGGGCGGGTCCCATGCTCACGGGGACAAGCAGGGCGGCGACTGGAGGTGCTTGGGGCTGAGAGTTTTGCTGCCGGCATCTAGGACGGTGCAGCCCAGTGAGGGAGGGGCGTCCACCATTGCTGACGCAGTCCACCCCCACTGAAGTACCGCCCAGGACTGACGCAGCCTGCCGTTGCCGAGGCAACCTGCCATAACAGAGAGACTCCGCCCACAGCAGAAGGGAGCCCAGCAGCAAGGCGGACCCGCGCTAGCAGGTCAGAGCCCGGCAGGCAAATAGTGAATAGACTGCCACTAGTGGGCAGGACAGTGCAACAGATACTCATAAAGAAAGCCCCAACTCCTGAGACAGAGCATCTAAGGGGGAAAAAAGGGTGGTGTTTTATGAGTTCTATTGCAGCAGACATAAACAACCTCCCAACAACCCTGAATGAACAACGGAGCTCACAGCTCAGCACTGAGCCCCTATAAAGCACAGACTGTCTCCTCAAGCAGCTCCCTGACCCCTGTATATCCAAGGAGTCACCCCAGAAAAGGACTAATCAGACTGACATTTGGCTGGCATTATTCTGGAACAAGGACAGCAGAAGAAGAAACTGGTATCATCCTCATGTCCTGCAGCTGCTGCAGGTATACCCCAGACAAGCAGGGCCTGGAGTGGACCTCAGCACTCATACAGTAGAGGGGATTGACCATTAGAGGGAAAACTAAGTAACAGAAATACTTCATCATCAACAATCTCAGCATCCACACAGAGACCCAATTGAAAAATCAGCAACTACTAAGACGACAGGCGGATAAATCCATAAAGATGGGAAGAAACAAGCGCAAAAAGGAGGAAAGCACCCAAACCAAAACACCTCACCTCCAAAAAGGACCAAAACTCCTCACCAGCAAGGGAACAAAACTGGACAGAAAATGAATGTGACTAAGTGACGGAATCAGACTTCAGAAAGTGGATAATGAGAAACTTCAGTAAGTTAAAGGAACATGTACTAAACCAGTGCAAAGAAACTAAGAACCTTGAAAAAAGATTTGAAAAAGATTCGAGGAATTGATAACAAGAATGGACAACTTAGAGAGGAATATGAATGAATTGAAGGAGCTGAAAACACAACACGAGAACTTCAAGCATGCACAAGTTTCAACAGCCGAATTGACCAAGCAGAAGAAAGAATATCAGAAGTTGAAGATCAACTCAATGAAATAAAACGAGAAACCAAGATTAAAGAAAAAAGTACAAAAAGGAATGAACAAAATCTCCAAGAAATGTGGGACTATGTGAAGAGACCCAACCTACGCTTGATAGGTGTACCAGAATGTGACGAAGAGAATGAATCCAAGCTGGAAAACACTCTTCAGGATATTATCCAGGAAAATTTCCCAACCTAGCAAGACAGGTCAATACTCAACTCCAGGAAATACAGAGAACACCACAAAGATACGCAAGAAGAGCAACCCCAAGGCACATAATCGCCAGATTCACCAGGGTTGAAACGAAGGAGAAAATACTAAGGGCAGCCAGAGAGAAAGGTCAGGTCACCCACAAAGGGAAGCCCATCAGACTCACAGCAGATCTCTGGCAGAGACTCTACAAGCCAGAGAGAGGGGCCAATATTCAACATCCTTAAAGAAAAGAGCTTTCAACCCAGAATTTCATATCCAGCCAAACTGAGCTTCATAAGTGAAGGAAAAATAAAATCCTTCACGAACAAGCAAGTACTCAGAGATTTTGTCACCACTAGGCCTGCTTTACAAGAGCTCCTGAAAGAGGCACTACACAGAAAGAAACAACCAGTTCCAGCCATCCTAAAAGCATACCAAATGCTAAAGACCATCAACAAAATGAAGAATGTACATGAACCAACGGGCAAAACAGCCAGCTAGCATCAAAATGGCAGTATCAAATTCATAACAATATTAACCCTGAATGTAAATGGGCTAAATGCACCAATCAAAAGACACAGACTGGCAAATTGGATAAAAACCAAAACCCATCAGTGTGCTGTATCCAGGAAACCCACCTCACATGCAAAGATACACAAAGGCTCAAAATAAAAGGATGGAGGAAGATTTACCAAGCAAATGGAGAGCAAAAAAGCAGGAGTTGCAATTCTCATCTCTGATAAAATAGACTTTAAAGCAACAAAGATCAAAAGGGACAAAGAAGGTCATTACATAATGGTAAAAGGATCGATACAACAAGAAGAGCTAACGATTCTAAATATATATGGACCCAATGTAGGAGCACCCAGATATATAAGGCAAGTTCTTAATGACTTAAAGAGACTTAGACTCCACACAATAATAGTGGGAGACTTTAACACTCCACTGTCAATAGCAGACAGATCAACCAGACAGAAAATTAACAAGGATATCCAGGACTTGAACTCAGACCTGGAACAAGCAAACCTGATAGACATTTACAGAACTCTCCACCCCAAATCCACAGAATATACATTCTTCTCAGCACCACATCACACCTACTCCAAAATTGACCACATAATTGGAAGTAAAGCACCTCAGCAAATGCAAAACAACGGAAATCATAACAAACAGTCTCTCAGACCATAGTGCAACTGTTGAACTCAGAATTCAGAAAATAACTCAGAACCGCACAGCTTCATGGAAACTGAACAACTGGCTCTTGAATGTTGATTGATAAACAATGAAATGAAGGCAGAAATAAAGAAGTTCTTTGAAACCAACGAGAATGAAGACACAACGTACCAGAATCTCTGGGACACATTTAAAGCAGTCTGTAGAGGAAAATATATAGCAATAAGTGCCCACATGAGAAGAGTGGAGAGATCCAAAATTGACACCCTATCGTCAAAATTGAAAGAGCTAGAGGAGCAAGATCAAAAAGCTCAAAACCTAGCCAAAGACAAGAAATAACTAAGATCAGAGCAGAACTGAAGGAGATAGAGACAAGAAAACCCTTCAAAAATCAATAAATCTAAGAGCTGGTTTTTGAAAAGATCAACAAAATAGACAGACCACTAGCCAGACTGATAAAAAGAAAAGAGAGAACAACCAAATAGATGCAATAAAAACGATAAAGGGAAATCACCACAGATTCCACAGAAATTCAAACCATCATCAGAGAATACTACAAACAACTCTATGCACACAAACTAGTAAATCAGGAAGAAATGGATAAATTCCTGACGCCTGTGTCCTCCCAAGCCTAAACCAGGAGGAAGCCAAACTATGAATAGACCAATAACAAGGTCTGAAGTTGAGGCAGCAATTAAGAGCCTACCACACAAAAAAGCCCAGGTCCAGATGGGTTCACAGCTGAATTCTACCAGACACACAAAGAGGATCTGGTACCATTCCTTCTGAAACTATTCCAAATAATCCAAAAAGAGGGAACCCTTCCCAAATCATTTTATGAGACCAACATCATCCTGATACCAAAACCTGGCAGAGACTCAACAAGAAAAGAAAACTTCAGGCCAATATCCATGATGAACATAGATGCAAAATCTTCAATAAAATACTGGCAAACCGATTGCAACAGCACATTAAAAACTTATCCATCATGATCAAGTAGGATTCATCCTGGGATGCAAGGCTGGTTCAACATACGCAAGTCTATAAATGTAATTCACCACATAAACAGAAGCAAAACAAAACCACATGATTATCTCAATTGATGCAGAGAAGGCATTTGACAAAATTCAACAGCCCTTTATGCTAAAACCCTCAATAAACTTGGTATTGATGGAACATATCTCAAAGTAATAAAAGCTATTTATGACAAACCAACAGCCAATATCATACTTAATGGGCAAAACTGGAAGCATTCCCTTTGAAATGGGCACTAGACAAGGATGCCCTCTCACCACTTCTATTCAACATAGTACTGGAAGTTCTAGCCAGAGCAATCAGGCAAGAAAAAGAAATAAAGGGTATTCAAATAGGAAAGGTGGAAGCCAAATTGTCTCTATTTGCAGACGACATGATAGTATACCTAGAAGACCCCATCACCTCAGCCCAAAAGCTCCTGCAACTGATAAGCAACTTCAGCAAAGTCTCAGGATATAAAATCAATGTTCAAAAATCACAAGCATTCCTATACACCAATAACAGACTTAAAGAGAACCAAATCAAGAACGAACTGCCATTCACAATTGCTACAAAGAAAATAAAATACCTAGGAATACAACTCACTAGGAATGTAAGGGACCCTTTAAGGAAAACTACAAACAACTGCTCAACGAAATAAGAGAGGACACAAACAGATGGAGAAACATTCCATGTTCGTGGTTAGGAAGAATCAATATTGTGAAAATGGCTATACTGCCCAAAGTAATTTACACAATCAATGCTATCCCCATCAAACTACCATTGAATTTCTTCACAGAACTGGAAAACCACCATGAATTTCATATGGAACCAAAAAGAGCCCGTGATAGCCAAGTCAATTCTAAGCAAAAGAACACAGCGGGAGGCATCACGCTACCAGACTTCAAACTATACTACAAGGCTACAGTAATCAAAACAGCATGGTACTGGTACCAAAACAGAGATATAGACCAATGGAACAGAACAGAAGCATCGGAGGCAACACATATCTACAACCATATTATCTTTGATAAACCAGACAAAACAGGCAATGGGGAAAGGATTCCTATTTAATAAATGGTGTTGGGAAAACTGGCTAGCCATGTGCAGAAAGCAGAAACTGGACCCCTTCCTGACACCTTACACTAAAATTAACTCCAGATGGATTAAAGACTTAAACGTAAGACCTGACACCATAAAACCCTAGAAGAAAATCTAGGCAAAACCATTCAGGACATAGGAGTAGGCAAGGACTTCATGAACAAAACACCAAAAGCATTGGCAACAAAAGCCAAAATAGACAAATGGGACCTAATCAAACTCCACAGCTTCTGCACGGCAAAAGAAACAGTCACTAGAGTGAATCGGCAACCATCAGAATGGGAAAAAATCTTTGCAGTTTACACATCTGACAAAGGGCTGATATCCAGAATTTACAAAGAACTCAAACAGATTTACAGAAAAAAAACAAACAAGCCCATTCAAAAATGGGCAAAGGATATGAACAGAAACTTTACAAAAGAAGACATACATGAGGCCAACAAACATATGAAAAAGTGCTCATCATCATTGGTCATTAGAGAGATGCAAATCAAAACCACATTGAGATATCATCTCACACCAGTTAGAATGGCGATCATTAAAAAATCTGGAGACAGCAGATGCTGGAGAGGATGTGGAGAAATAGGAACACTCTTACACTGTTGGTGGGAGTGTAAATTAGTTCAACCATTGTGGAAGACAGTGTGGCGATTCCTCAGGGACCTAGAAATAGAAATTCCATTTGACCCAGCAATCCCATTACTGGGTATCTATCAAGGACTATAAATCGTTCTACTATAAGGACACATGCACACGAATGTTCATTGCAGCACTGTTTACAATAGCAAAGACCTGGAACCAACCCAAATGCCCATCGATGATAGACTGGACTGGGAAAATGTGGCACATATACACCATGGAATATTATGCAGCAATCAAAAATGATGAGTTTGTGTCCTTTGTAAGGACATGGATGAATCTGGAGAACATCATTCTCAGCAAACTGACACAAGAACAGAAAAAGAAATACCGCATATACTCACTCATAGGTGGGTGAGAAAAATAAGAACACATGGACACAGAGAGGCGGTCTACTATACACTGGGGACTGTTGGGGGAAATGGGGGAGGGACAGCGGGTGGGGCTCGGGGTATAGCCTGGGGATAAATACCAAGTGTGGGTGAAGGGGAGGAAGGCAGCAAAACACACTGCCATGTATGTACCTATGCAACTATCTTGCACGTTCTGCACATGTACCCCAAACCTATAATGCAATAAAAATTAAAAAAAAAATAGCAGTAAAACTGTTTCTAAAACACAGAAGAAATTTATCCTTCAATCTGCTCTGCTTTGCGTTTGTTCAACTACCTGAGTTAAATCTGTCTTTAGATTCAGAAGTTAGAAACACGCTTCTGGTAAAACTTTATTTGGACATTCCACAGTGAATTGGAGTATATGTTTTAATGAGAAATATCTGGTTCTAAAACCAAAACTGAGCTATCCAACAGAATGGTTGTCAATGTATGCATTCAACTTACAGAGCTAAACTCATGTGTTTATGTGGAAGTTTGGAATGGCTTTCTGTGGAGAATGTCAAAACAGGCATTTCCAGCAGAATTCCCGGTTATATCACAACGGCAGTAAAACTGTTCCTAAAACACAGAAGAAACATTTCCTTCAATCTGCTCTGCTGTGAGTTTGTTCAACTACGTGAGTTAAATCTCTCTTTAGATTCAGGAGTTAGAAACACCTTTCTGGTAAAAGCTACGTTTTCACATTTGACAGTGAATGGGAGTATATGCTGTAATGACAAATAGCTGGTTCTAAACCCAAAACGGAGCTATCTAACAGAATGGTTGTCAATGTGTGCATTCAACTTACAGAGTTAAACTCATCTGTTTATGCGGCAATTTGGAAAGTCTTTCTGTGGAGAATCTCAAAACAGGCATTTCCAGCAGAATTCCCGCATATAACAAAATAGCAGTAAAACTGTTTCTAGAACACAGAAGAAACTTGTCTTTCAATCTGCTCTGCTGTGCGTTTTTTCAACTAAGTGAGTTAAACCTGTCTTTTGATTCAGGAGTTAGAAACACGTTTCTGGTAAAAGCTGCGTTTGGACATTCCACAGTAAATGGGAGTACATGCTGTAATGAGAAAATCTTGGTCTAAAACCGAAAGGAGCTATCTAACAGAATGGTTGTCAATGTATGCATTCAACGTTCAGAGTTAAACTCATTTTTTTAATGCGGCAGTTTGGAAAGGCTTTCTGTGGAGAATCTCAAAACAGGCATTTCCAGCAGAATTCCCGCATATAACAAAATAGCAGTAAAACTGTTCCCAAAACACAGAAGAAATGCATCCTTCAATTTGTTCTGCTGTGCGTTTGTTCAACAAAGTCAGTTAAATCTCTTTAGATTCAGGAGTTAGAAACACGTTTCTGGTAAAAGCTGCATTTGGACATTCCACAGTGAATGGGAGTATATGCTGTAATGAGAAATATATGGTTCTAAAACCGAAACGGAGCTATCTAACAGAATGGTTGTCAATGTGTGCATTCAACATACAGAGTTAAACTCATGCGTTTATGCTTAAGTTTGGAAAGGCTTTCTGTGGAGAATCTCAAATCAGGCATTTCCAGCAGAATTTCAGCATATAACACAATAGCAGTAAAACTGTTTCTAAAACACAGAAGAAACGTATCCTTCAATCTGCTTTGCTGTGCGTTTGTTCAAGTAAGTGAGTTAAATCTGTCTTTAGATTCAGGAGTTAGAAGCACGTTTCTCGTAAAAGCTGTGTTTGGACATTCCACAGTAAATGGTTGTATATGCTGTAATGAGAACTTTCTGGTTCTCAAACCAAAACGGAGCTATCTAACAGAATGGTTGTCAATGTGTGCATTCACCTTACAGAGTTAAACTCATGTACTTATGCGGCAGTTTGGAAAGGCTTTCTGTGGAGAATCTCAAAACAGGCATTTCCAGCAGAATTCCTGCATATAACAAAATAGCAGTAAAACTGTTCCTAAAACACAGGAGAAACGTATCCTTCAACCTGCTCTGCTGTGGGTTTGTTCAATTAACTGAGTTACATCTCTCCTTAGATTCAAAAGTTAGAAACCTGTTTCTGGTAAAAGCTGCGTTTGAACATTCCCAAGTGAATGGGTTTATATGCTGTAATGAGAAATATCTGCTTCTAAAACAAAAAAGGAGCTATCTAAGAGAAAGTTTGTCAGTGTGTGCATTCAACTTACAGAGTTAAACACATGTGTTTTTGTGGCAGTTTGGAATGGCTTTCTGTGGAGAATCTTAAAACAGGCATTTACAGCAGAATTCCTGCATGTAAGAAAATAGAAGTAAAACTGTTCCTAAAACACAGAAGAAACGTATTTTTCAATTGGCCCTGCTTTGCCTTTGTTTAACTAAGTGAGTTAAATCTCTCTATAGATTCAGGAGTTAGAAACACGTGTCTGGTAAAAGCTGCATTTGGACATTCCACAGTGAGTGGGAGAATATGCTGTAATGAGAAATATCTGGTTCTAAAACCAAAACAGAGCTATCTAAGAGAATGGTTGTCAATGTGTGCATTCAACTTACAGAATTTTACTCATGTGTTTATGCGACAGTTTGGAAAGTCTTTCTGTGAAGAATCTCAAAACAGGCATTTCCAGCAGAATTCTCGCATATAACAAAATAGCAGTAAAGGTATTCCTAAAACACAGAAAAAACGTATTCTTCAATCTGCTCTGCTGTGTCTATTTTCAACTAAGTGAGTTAAATCCGTCTTTATATTCAGGACTTAAAAACACGTTTCTTGTAAAATCTGCGTTTGGACATTCCCGAGTGAATGGGAGTATATGCTGTAATGAGAAATATCTGGTTCTAAAACCAATTCAGAGCCATCTAACAGAATAGTTGTCACCTATTTCTGTGGAGAATCTCAAAACAGGCATTTCCAGCAGAGTTTCAGCATATAACAAAATATCAGTAAAACTGTTCCTAAAACACAGAAGAAACGTATTCTTCAATCTGCTCTGCTTTGCGTTTGTTCACCTAAGTGAGTTAAATCTCTCTGTAGATTCAGGAGTTAGAAACACGTTTCTGGTAAAATCTGCATTTAGACAATCCGCAGTGAATGAAAATGTATGCTGTAATGAGAACTATCTGGTTCTAAAACCAAGATGGAGCTATCTAACAGAATGGTTGTAATTGTGTGCATTCATCTTACAGAGTTAAACTCAGGTGTTTATGCAGCATTTTGAAAACGCTTTCTGTGGAGAATCTCAAAACAGGCATTTCCAGCAAAATTCCCGCATATAACAAAAAGCGGTAAGACTGACTCTAAAACCCTGAATAAACGTATCCTTCAATCTGCTCTGGTCTGCATTTGTTCAAGGAATTGTGTTAAACCTATCTTTAGATTCAGGAGTTAGAAACACGTTTCTAGTAAAACTGCGTTTAGATATTCCTGAGTGAATTGGAGCACATGCTGCAATGAGAAATATATGATTCTAAAACCAAAACGGAGCTGTCTAGCAGATGCTAGAGAGGATGTGGAGAAAGAGGAACACTCTTACACTGTTGGTGGGAGTGTAAATTAGTTCAACCGTTGTGGAAGACAGTGTGGCGATTCCTCAAGGATGAGAAATAGAAATTCCATTTGACCCAGCAATCCCATTACTTGGTATATATCCAAAGGACTATAAATCGTTCTACTATAAGGACACATGCACAAAAAATGTTCATTGCAGTAATGTTTGCAATAGCAAATACCTGGAACCAACCCAAATGCCCATTGATGATAGACTGGACTGGAAAAATTTGGCACATATACACCATGGAATATTATGCAGCAATCAAAAATGATGAGTTTTTGTTTTTTGTAAGGACGTGGATGAATCTGGAGATCATCATTCTCAGCAAACTGACACAAGAACAGAAAAAGAAATGCCACATATTCTCACTTATAGTCAGGTGAGAAAAATGAGAACATATGGACACAGGTAGGGGGTCTACTACACACTGGGGTCTATTGGGGGAAATGGGAGAGGGACAGCAGGGTGGGCTGGGGAGGGATAGCCTGGGGATAAATGCCAAGTGTGGGTGAAGGGGAGGAAGGCAGCAAAACACACTGCCATGTGTGTACCTATGCAACTATCTTGCACGTTCTGCACATGTACCCCAAACCTATAATGCAATAAAATTTTTTTTAAAAAAAGGAGCTGTCTAACAGAATGGTTGTCAATGTGTGCATTCAACTTACAAAGTTAAACTCATGTGTTTATGCAGCAGTTTGGAAATGCTTTCTGTTGAGAATCTCAAAACAGATATTTCCAGCAAAATAGCCGTATATAACAAAAAGCGGTAAGACTGCCTCTAAAACACAGAGGAAACTTATTTTTCAATCTGCTCTGCTGTGCGTTTGTTCAAATAATTGAATTAAACCTATCTTTAGATTCAGGAGTTAGAAACACGTTTCTAGTAAAAGCTGCGTTTGGATATTTCTGAGTGAATGGGAGAACATGCTGTAATGAGAAATATCTAGTTTTAAAACTAAAACGGAGCTGTCTAACAAAATGGTTGTCAACGTGTGCATTCAACTTACGGAATTAAACTCATGTGTTTATTCAGCAGTTTGCAAAAGCTTTCTGTGGAGAATCTAAAAATAGGTATTTCCAGCAAAATACTCACATATAACGAAAAGCGGTAAGACTGCCTCTAAAACACAGAAGAAACGTATCCTTCAATATGCTCTGCTGTGCGTTTGTTCAACGAATTGATTTAAACCTATCTTTAGGTTCAGGAGTTAGAAACACGTTTCTAGTAAAAGCTGCGTTTGGATATTCCTGAGTGAATGGGAGCACATGCTGTAATGAGCAACATCTGGTTCTAAAACCAAAACGGAGCTATCTAACGGAATGGTTGTCAATGTGTGCATTCAACTTACAAAGTTAAACTCACGTTTCTTCTAGGAGCTGCGTTTGGACATTGCAATGTGAATGGGAATGCATTGTGTATTGAGAAATATTTGTTTCTAAAAGGAAAACGGAGCCTTATAACAGAATGGTATTAAATGTTTGCATTCAACTTACAGAGTTGAATTGATGTGTGTTTGCAGTTGTTTGTAATCCCTTTCTGTAAATAATCTAATATAGGACATTTCCAGCCAAATAGCAACATATATAAGAAATAACGTTACGACTGCATTTAAAATACAAAAAAAAAAAAACACGTATTTTTGAAACTGCTTTGCTGTGTTCATTGAACTAAGAGAGTTGAATGTATGTTTAGATTCAGAAAGTTAGAAACACGTTTCTTCTGGGTGCTGTATTTGGACATTGCAGAGTGAATCGAAGTACATCCTGTATTGAAAAATATCTGTTTCTAAAAGAAAAACGGATCTATCTAACAGAGTGGTCTTCAATGTGTGCACTAAACTTACAATGATAAACTGATGTGTGTTTGCAGCAGTGTGTAAAGCCTTTCTGTAAGGAATCTAAAAACGGACATTTCCATTGAAATCCCAGCATATATAAAAAATAGCAGTAAGACTTCGTCTAAAACACAAAACTACGTATCTTTCAGATTGCTCTCCTGTGTCTTCGTTTAACTAAGGAAGTTCAATATATGTTCAGATTCAGCGAGTTAGAAATGCGTTTCTTCTAGGAGATGCGTTTGCACATTGCAGAGTGAATGGAAGTACATGCTCTATTGAGAAATATCTGTTTCTAAAACGAAAACCTAGCTATCTAACAGAATAATCTTCAAAGCGAGCATTCAACTTACAAACTTAAAGTGATGTGTGTTTGCAGCTGTTTGTAAACCCTTTCTGTAAAGAATCTAAAAACGGATAATTTCAGCCAAATACTAGCATGTATTGGAAATAGAAGTAAGACTGCATCTAAAACACTAAACAAACATATTTTTCAAAGTGCTCTGCTGTGCGTCTGTTCAACTAAGAGAGTAGAATATATGTTTAGATTCATCGAGTTAGGAACACATCTTTTCTAGGATCTCCGTTAGGAAATTGCAGAGTGAATGGTCGTACATGCTGTATTAAGAAATATCTGCTTCTATTAGGTCCCATTTGTCTATTTTTCCTTTTTTTGCCAATGTTTCTGGTGTTTGGGTCATTAAGTCCTTGCCTACTCATATGTCGTGAGTGGTTTTGCCTAGATTTTCTTCTAGGGTTTTTATAGTGCCAGGTCTTATGTTTAAGTCCTTAATCCATCTGGAGTTAATTTAATGTAAGATATCAGGAAGGGATCCAGTTTCTTCTTTTTCTTTCAATGTTCACAGAGCAGTATTGATTTACTTTTATTATTTGTTTATTTTTATTTTTACTGCATTTTAGGTTTTCATGTACATGTGCAGAACGTGCAAGATAGTTGCATAGGTACACACATGGCAGTGTGTTTTGCTGCCTTCCTCCGCTTCACCCAAACTTGGCATTTCTCCCCAGGATATGCCTCCCCAGCTCCCCCTCTGCAGTCCCTCTCCTATTTCCCCCAATAGAACCGAGTGTGTAGTACCCCCTTTTCTGTGTCCATGTGTTCTAATTTTTTCTCACCCACCTATGAGGAAGAATATGTGGCATTTTATTTTCTGTTCTTGTGTCAGTTTGCTGAGAATGATGTTCTCCAGATTCATCCATGTTGTTACAAAAAAAAACCGAACTAATCATTTTTGATTAATTTCTGAATTATATTCCACGGTGTGTATGTGCCAAAATTTCCCAGTCCAGTCTATCATCAATGGGCATTTGGGTTGGTTCCACGTCTTTGCTATTGAAAACAGTGCTGCAATGAACATTCGTGTGCATGTGTCCTTATAGTAGAACGATTTATAGTCCTTTGGATATATACCCAGTAATGGGATTGCTGGGTCAAATAGAATTTCTATTTCTAGGTCCTTGAGGAATCGCCACACTGTCTTCCACAATGGTTGAACTAATTTACACTCCCACCAAAAGTGTAAGAGTGTTCCTCTTTCTCTGCAACCTCTCCAGCATCTGTTTTCTCCATTTTAATGATCGCCGTTCTAAGTGGCGTGACATGGTATCTCAAAGTGGTTTTGATTTGCATCTCTCTAATGACCAGTGATGATGAGCATTTTTTCATGTGTTTGTTGGCCTCATGTATGTCTTCTTTTGTAAAGTGTCTGTTTATATTTTTTGCCCATATTTGAATGCGCTTGTTTTTTTATTCTTCTGTAAATCTGCTTGAGTTCTTTGTAAATTCTGGATATCAGCCCTTGTCAGATGGGTAAACTGCAAAGATTTTTCCCATTCTGTCGGTTGCCGATTCACTCTAGTGACTGTTTCTTCTGCTGTGCAAAAGCTTTGGAGTTTGATTAGGTCCCATGTGTCTATTTTTGCTTTTGTTCTCAGTGCTTTTGATGTTTCGGTTATAAAGTCTTTGCCTATTCCTATGTCCTGAATGGTTTTGACTAGATTTTCTTTTAGGGTTTTTATGGTGCCAGGTCTTATGTTTAAGTCTTTAATCCATCGAGAGTTAATTTTAGTGTAAGGTGTCAGGAAGGGGTCCAGTTTCTGCTTTCTGCACATGGCTAGCCAGTTTTTCTAACACCATTTATTAAACAGGGAATCCCTTCCTTATTGCTTGTTTTTTTCTGGTTTATCAACAATTATATGGTTGTAGATATGCTGTGTTGCCTCCTCTGCCTCTGTTCTGTTTCATTCATCTATATCTCTGTTTTGGTACCAGTACCATGATGTTTTGATTACTGTAGCCTTGTAGTATTGTTCGAAGTGTTGTAGTCTGTTGCCTTCTGCTGTGTTCATTTTGCTTAGAATTGACTTGGCTATGCAGTCTCTCTTTTGGTTTCATATGAAGTTCAAGGTGGTTTTTCCCAGTTTTGTGAAGAAAGTCAATGGTAGCTTGATGTGGATAGCATTGATCCTGTAAATTACTTTGGGCAGTATAGCCATTTTCACGATATTGATTCTTCCTAAGCATGAACATAAAATGTTTCTGCATCTGTTTGTGTCCTGTCTTATTTCGTTGAGCAGTGGTTTGTAGTTTTCCTTGAAGAGGTCCCTTACATTTCTTGTAAGTTGTATTTCTAGGTATTTTATTGTCTCTGTAGCAATTGTGAATGGCAGTTCATTTTTGATTTGGCTCTCTTTAAGTTTGTTTTTGGTGTATAGGAATGCTTGTGATTATTTCATATTGATTTTATATCCTGAGACTTTGCTGAAGTTGCTTATCAGTTTCAGGAGTTTTTGGGCTGAGGTGATTGGATCTTCTAGATGTCATGTCGTCTGCAAATAGAGACAATTTGGCTTCCTCCTTTCCTATTTGAATACACTTTATTTCTTTTTCTTGCCTAATTTCTCTGGCTAGAACGTCCAGTACTATATTGAATAAAAGTGGTGAGAGAGGGCATCCTTGTCTAGTTCCAGATGTCAAATGGAATGTTTTCATTTTTTGCCCATTCACTATGATATTGGCTGTTGGTTTGTCATAAATAGCTTTTATTATTTTGAGATACGTTCCATCAATACCGAGTTTATTGAGGGGTTTTAGCATAAAGGGATGTTAAATTTTGTCAAATGCCTTCTCTGCATCAATTGAGATAATCATGTGGTTTTTGTTTTTGGTTCTGTTTATGTGATGAATTACATTTACAGAATTGCATATGTTGAACCAGCCTTGTGTCCCCGAGATGAATCCTACTTGATCATGATGGATAAGGTTTTTGATGTGCTGTTGCAATCGGCTTGCCAATATTTTATGAAGATTTTTGTATCTATGTTCATCATGGATATTGGCCTGAAGTTTTCTTTTCTTGTTGAGTCTCTGCTGGGTTTTCGGTATCAGGATGATGTTGGTCTCATAAAATGATTTTGGAAGGGTTCCCTGTTTTTGGATTATTTAAAATAGTTTCAGAAAGAATGGTACCATCTCATCTTTGTGTGTCTGGTAGAATTCGGCTGCTAACCCATTGGGACCAGGGCTTTTTTTGTGTGTTAGGCCCTTAATTGCTGCCTTGACTTCAGACCTTGTTATTGGTCTATTCATTGTTTTGACTTCCTCCTGGTTTAGGCTTGGGAGGACACAGGTGTCCAGGAATTTATCCATTTCTTTTAGGTTTACTAGTTTAGGTGCATAGAGTTGTTTGTAATATTCTCTGATAATGGTTTGAATTTCTGTGGAATCTCTGGTGATTTCCCCTTTATCTTTTTTTATTGTGTCTCTTTGGTTCTCTGCATGGCAAAAAAAAGTCACTAGAGTGAGTTGGCAATTAACAGAATGGGAAAATTTTTTTGCCCTTTACCCATCTGACTAAGGGCTGATATCCAGAATTTACAGAGAACTCAAACAGATTTACAAGAAAAAAACAACCAAGCCAATCCAAAAATGGGCAAAGGATATGAACAGACACTTTACAAAAGAAGACATACATAAGGCCAACAAACACATAAAAAATGCTCATCATCTCTGGTCATTAGAGAGATGCAAATCTAAACCACATTGAGATACCATTTCACGCCAGTTAGAATGGTGATCATTAAAAAATCTGGAGACAACAGATGCTGGAGAGGTTGTGGAGAATTAGGAACACTTTTACACTCTTGGTGGGAGTGTAAGTTAGTTCAACCATTGTGGAAGACAGTGTGGTGAGTCCTCAGAAACTTAGAAATAGAAATTTCATTTGACCCAGCAATCCCATTACTTGGTATATATCCAAAGGTCTATAAATCGTTCTACTATAGGGACACATGCACTCGAATGTTCATTGAAGCACTGTTTACAATAGCAAAGACCTGGAACCAACCCAAATGCCCATCGATAATAGACTGGTCTGGGGAAATGTGGCACATATACACCATGGAATATTATGCAGCAATCAAAAATGATGAGTTTGGGTCTTTTGTAGGGACATGGATTAATCTGAAGAACATCATTTTCAGCACACTGACACAAAAACAGAAAATGAATCATGGCATATTTTCCCTCATAGGCGGGTGATAAACAGTAAGAACATATGGATGCAGGGAGGGGAGTACTACACAATGGAGTTTATTTGAGGAAATAGGGGAGGGACAGCGGGGGGGAGCTGGGGAAGGATAGCATGGGGAGAAATGCCAAATGTGGGTGAAGGCATGGAAGGCAGCAAAACACACTGCCATGTGTGTACCTATGGAACTATCTTGCATGTTCTGCACATGTACCCCAAAACCTAAAACACAATAAAAAATAAAAAAATTAAAAAAAGAAATATCTGCTTCTAAAACAAAAACAGAGCTATTTAACAGAATGGTGTTCAATGTGTGCATTCAACTTACAGAGTTAAACTGATGTGTGTTTGCAGCAGTTTGTAAACCCTTTCTGTCAAATATCTAAAAACGGACATTTTCAGCCAAATTCCAGCACATATAAGAAATAGCAGTGAGACTGCATCTAACACAGAAAACAAACCTATTTTTCAAACTGCTCTGCTGTGTGTTTGTTCAACTAAAAGTGTTGAATATCGGTTCAGATTCAATGAGGCTCTGAAGGAGGGGCCATATGAAATTTACTCTATACAATTCCACATGTGTTAATTTTTTTGTTATAATCGGAAAGGGGATTGATAGGAAATAGACTCCTCAGGAATCCAAGGCATACATAATTCAGTGGGGCTTATAATAGGTGTTCATATTAAATAGAATTCTGACTATTCTCCACGTGTGCATCATTCAGTGAGGCTCTGAATGAGTGAGCATATAAAATAGACCATTGACTATATCTCAGGTGTCTATTATTTACAGTAGAATCATCAGTACTCCCCAGGTGTGCATTATTCACTGAGATTCTGAATAATTGGCAATATGAAATAAACTCTTGACAATTCCACAGGTGTGTATCATTCAGTCAGGCTCTAAATGGGTGGCCATATGAAAGAATCCTCACTTATTCACCGGTGTGCATTACTCCATAAGATTGTGAATTAGTGACCATATGACTATTCCACAAGTGCGTAAAATTCATTGTGGCTCTGAGTGGCCACGTTAAAGAGATTCCTAAATATCTGCAGGGAGTTCTTTACTCAGAGAGTCTCTGAATGAATGGCTATATCAATTAGGCTGCTAACTACAACACAGGAGTGCATTATTCAGTTAAACTCTGCATAAAAGGCCAGATAAAACTGTCTCCTGACAATTCCCTAGGTGTTTATTATTCACTGAGCTTCTGAATGTGTGGCCAATTGAAACACACTCCTGACTATTCTCCAGGTGTGTGTTAATTACTGAAGTTCTGTATGAGCTGCCATACGAAATAGACTCCTAACAATTCCCCAGGTGAGCACTACTCCCAGAGGCTCTCACTGAGTGGCCATAGGAAATAGACTCCTGACTCTACCCCATGTGTGTATTATTCAGAGAGGCTCTGTTCATATGAAATACACTCCTGTCTATTCCCCAGGTGTGCATTATTCACTGAGGCTGTGAATGAGTTTCAATATGAAATACCCTCCTGACTATTCTCCAGGTGCATTTTATTCACATGGGCTCTGAATGAAAGGCCGTATGAAACAGACTCCTTACTTTTCCACAAGTGTGTATTATTCACTGATGTTCTGAATGTGTCAACAAAGAGCATAGACACATGGCTACCCCACAAGTGTTGGTTGTTCTCTTTTCTTTTTTATCAGTCTGGCTAGTGGTCTCTTTTGTTAATCTTTTCGAAAAACCAGCTCTTGAATTTATAATTTTTTGAAGGTTTTTTTGTGTCTCTATCTCTTTCAGTTCTGCTCTGATCTTACTTATTTCTTGTCTTATGCTAGGTTTTGAGTTTTTTCGATTTTGCTCCTCTAGCTCTTTCAATTTTGATGCTATGGTGTCAATTTTGGATCTCTCCACTCTTCTCATGTGGGCACTTATTGCTATATATTTTCCTCTGGAGACCACTTTAAATGTGTCCCAAAGATTCTGGCATGTTGTGTCTTCATTCTCGTTGGTTTTGAAGAAATTCTTTATTTCTGCCTTCTTTTCATTGTTTATCCAATCAACATTCAAGAGCCAGTTGTTCAGTTTCCATGAAGCTGTGCCGTTCTGAGTTAGTTTATGAATTCTGAGTTCTAACTTAATTGCACTATGGTCTGAGAGACTGTTTGTTATGATTTCAGTTGTTTTGCATTTGCTGAGGAGTGCTTTACTTCCAATTATGTGGTCAGTTTTGGAGTAGATGTGATGTGGTGGTGAGAAGGATGTATATTCTGTGGATTTGAGATGGAGAGTTCTGTAAATGTCTATCAGGTTTGCTTGTTCCAGGTCTGAGTTCAATCCCTGGATATCCTTGTTAATTTTCTGTCTGGTTGATCTGTCTGCTATTGACAGTGGAGTGTTAAAGTCTCTCACTATTATTGTGTGGGAGTCTAAGTCTCTTTGTAAGTCGCTAATAACTTGCCTTATATATATGGGTGCTCCTGTATTGGGTCCATATATATTTAGGATTGTTAGCTCTTCTTGTTGTATCGCTCCTTTTACCATTATGTAATGACCTTATTTGTGTTTTTTGATCTTTGTTGCTTTAAAGTCTATTTTATCAGAGATGAGAATTGCAAATCCTGCTTTTTTTGCTCTCCATTTGCTTGGTAAATTTTTCTCCATCCCTTTATTTTGAGCCTTTGTGTATCTTTGCATGTGATATGTGTTTCCGGGATGCAGCACACCGATGGGTTTTGTTTTTTTATTCAATTTGCCAGTCTGTGTCTTTTGATTGGTGTATTTAGCCCATTTACATTTAGGGTTAATATTGTTATGTGTGAATTTGATACTGCCATTTTGATGTTAGCTGGCTGTTTTGCCCATTAGTTGAAGCAGATTATTCATTTTGTTAATGCTCTGTTGCATTGGGTATGTTTTTAGAATGGCTCGTACTGGTTTTTTCCTTTCTATGTGTAGTGCCTCTTTCAGGAGTTCTTGTAAAGCAGGGCTGGTGGTGACAAAATCTCTGAGTACTTGCTTGTTGGCAAAGATTTTATTATTTTATTTTTAATTTTTATTGCATTTTAGGTGTTGAAGTACATGTGCAGTACGTGCAAGATAGTTGCATAGGTACACACATAGCAGTGTGTTTGTTGCCTTCCTCCCCTTCACCCACATTTGGCATTTCTTGCAAGGCTATCCCTCCCCAGCTCCCCCCCTCTGTCCCTCCCTATTCCCCTCTATAGACCCCACTGCGTAGTACCCCCTCCCTGTGTCCATGTGTTCTCATTTTCCTCACCTGCCTATGAGTGAGAATATGAGATATGTTTTTACTGTTCTTGTGTCAGTTTGCTGAGAATGATGTTCTCCAGATTCATTCATGTCCTTACAAAGGACACAAACTCATCATTTTTGATTGCTGCATAATATTCCATGGTGTATATGTGCCATCTTTTCCCAGTCCAGGCTATCATCGATGGGCATTTGGGTTGGTTTCAGGTCTTTGCTATTGTTAACAGTGCTGCAATAAACCTTCGTGTGCACGTGTCTCTATAGTAGAATGCTTTATAGTCCTTTGGACATATACCCAGTAATGGGATTGCTGGGACAAATGGAATTTCTATTTCTAGGTCCTTGAGGGATCTCCACACTGTCTTCCACAATGGTTGAACTAATTTACACTCCCACCAACAGTGTAAGAATGTTTCTATTTCTCCACATGCTCTCCAGCGTCTGTTGTCTCCAGATAAGGTTTTATTCTTCCTTCACTTATGAAGCTCAGTTTGGCTGGATATGAAATTCTGGGTTGAAAGTTTTTTTCTTTAGTGATGTTAAATATTTCCCCCACTCTCTTCTGGCTTGTAGTTTCTTCCAAGAGATCTGCTGTGAGTCTAAAAGGCTTCCCTTTGTGGGTGACCCGACCTTTCTCTCTGGCTGCCCTTAGCATTTTCTCCTTCATTTCAACCCTGGTGAATCTGATGAGTTTGTGCCTTGGGGTTGCTCTTCTTGCGGAATATCTTTGTGGTGTTCTCTGTATTTCCTGAACTTGAGTATTGGCCTGCCTTGCTACGTTGGAGAAATTTTCCTGGATAATATCCTGAAAAGTATTTTCCAGCTTGGATACATTCTCTTTGTCACATTCTGGTACACCTATAAAACGTAGGTTAGGTCTCTTCACATAGTCCCACATTTCTTGGAGATTTTGTTTCTTTCTTTTTTTTTTGCACTTTCTTCTCTAATTTTGGTTTCTCATTTTATTTCATTGAGTTGATCTTCGACTTCTAATATTCTTTCTTCAGCTTGGTCAATTCGGGTGCTGAAACTTGTGCATGCTTCCTGAAATTCTCATGTTGTGTTTTTCAGCTTCTTCAATTCATTCATATTCCTCACTAAGTTGTTTATTCTTGTTATCACTTCCTTGAATCTATTTTCAATTTTTTTAAGGTTCTTAGTTTGTTTGCATTGATTTAGAACATGTTCCTTTAGTTCACTGAAGTTTCTCATTATCCACCTTCTTAAGTCTGATTCTGTCATTTTGTCACTCTCATTCTCCATCCAGCTTTGTTCCCTTACTGGTGAGGAGTTTTGGTCCTTTGTAGGAGGTGAGGTGTTTTGGTTTTGGGTGTTTTTCTCCTTTTTGAGCTGGTTTCTTTCCATCTTTGTAAATTTATCCACCTGTCATCTGAGTAGTTGCTGACTTTTGGATTGGGTCTCTGAGTGGACGCCCAGATTGTTGATGATGAAGTATTTCTGTTACTTAGTTTTTCTTCTACCTGTCTAGCCCCTCTGCTGTATGACTGCTGAGGTTTACTCCAGGCCCTGCTTGTCTGGGGTACACCTGTAGCAGCTGCGGAACAGTGAGGGATGCTACCAGTTTCTTCTTCTGCTATCTTTATCCCAGAATGATGCCCGCCAAATGTCAGTCTAATTAGTTTTTTTATGAGGTGACTCTTTGGATACACAGAGGTTCGCGTGCTGCTTGAGGAGATGGTCTGACCTTTATAAGAGCTCAAGTGCTTAGCTGTGAGCTCTGTTGTTCATTCAGTGCTGTTGAGTGTGTGTGTTTAGGTCTGCTGCAGCAGAACTTAGAAAACCCACATTTTTTCCCTCAGATGCTCTGTCTCAGGGAGTTAATGCTTTCTTTATGAGTATTTGTTGCTCTGTCCTGCCCAGCTAGAAGGCAGTCTAGTCACTATTTGCCTGCTGAGGCTCCACCATATTACCGTGGGGTCCACCCTGCTGCCATGGGGCTCCACCCTACTGTCGTGGTCTCCACCCTGCTGGCAGGGTCTCTCTGTTATGGTGGGTTGCTTTTGCCACAGCAGGCTGCTTCAGCAATGGGAGTGTACCTCATTAGGGGTCGAATGCGTCAGTATTGGTGGACACCCTCCCCCACCGAGCTGCCTGTCATTGATTCAGCTGAGCTTACAGTGAAACTCTCAACCCTAAGCGTTTTGAATCACCGTTTTGTTTGTCCCTGTGGGAGTGGGATTCGCTGAGCCTGATCACCTGGCTCCCTGCCTTTGAGTTTTTTTTCTCTTTTTTTTTCAGCTGAACTGTTGACTCTCAGAGGTGTTTCAGTATCCTGCTGATAGGGCACCAGGCTCTGTGTGATTTTCCATGCAGTGACCCACTGCACCAGCTCAAATCAGACTTTCCAGAAATCTCCTGGTTTGGCTCACTGTTCAAGTCCCATTTAATCAGATGGATATGTTAATCTGCCCTTCCAAGTCTCAGACTGCTGGTTTAACAGGGCACCCAGACCGGTGAGTTTTGTGCAGGGTGCCGCTGTGCTGTGGCACCAGCCGAAATGGCCATGCAAGCTGAAAGGGCTGTGCTGGTGTCCCGTGTCTCTCCTACAGCTGGGAATTTCCCCATTCTGTGGGCAACAAAGATCCATCTGAAAATGTGGCTATGACTCACCTTCTGTGCCTTCACTGAGAGCTGCAATCCTGAGTTGTTTCTACTGTGCCATCTTGGAAATCTCCCTATGTGTGGTCATATTAAACAGAATCCTGACTATTCCCAAGGTGTGTATCATTCAGTGAGGCTCTGAGTGTTTCATCATATGAAGAAGACTCCTGAGTACTCAACAGGTGTGAATTATTTACTGAGCCTCTGAATGAGTGGCCATGTGAAATACTCTTTTGACTTTTTTCCAGGTATGTACTATTTGGTGAGGCTCGAAATGAGTGGCCATATGAAACAGACCCCTCAGTACTGGACAGACATGCATTATTCACTGAGGAGCTAAATGAGTGGGCATAAGCAATAGACTCCTGATTATTCCCCAGGTGTGCATTATTCACTGAGGCTCTGAATATGTGGTCATTTGGAATAGATTCCTCACTATTCCCTAGGTGTGTGATATTCACAGAGTCTCCAAATGCATTGCCATTTCAAATAGACTCTTGACTATTCCCAAATTGTGTATTATTCACTGAGGCTCTGAATATGTGGTCATTTGGAATAGATTCCTCACTATTCCCTAGGTGTGTGATATTCACAGAGTCTCCAAATGCATTGCCATTTCAAATAGACTCTTGACTATTCCCAAGGTGTGTATCATTCAGTGAGGTGCTGAAAGAGTGGCCATATAAAATAGACTCCTGACTATTCCCAAGGTGTGTATCATTCAGTGAGGCTCTTAATGAGTGTTCATATGAAACTGTCCTGACTATTCCCAAATTGTGTATTATTCACTGAGGCTCTGAATATGTGGTCATTTGGAATAGATTCCTCACTATTCCCTAGGTGTGTGATATTCACAGAGTCTCCAAATGCATTGCCATTTCAAATAGACTCTTGACTATTCCCAAATTGTGTATTATTCACTGAGGCTCTGAATATGTGGTCATTTGGAATAGATTCCTCACTATTCCCTAGGTGTGTGATATTCACAGAGTCCCACATTTTTGAGATTTTGTTTCTTTCTTTTTTTTTTTTCTTTAATTTTGGTTTCTCATTTTATTTCATTGAGTTGATCTTCACTTCTAATATTCTTCAGCTTCATGGGTGTTGAAACTTGTGCATGCTTCCTGAAATTCTCATGTTGTGTTTTCAGCTTCTTCAATTCATTCATATTCCTCACTAAGTTGTTTATTCTGTTATCATTGAATCTATTTTCAATTTTTGTTCTTAGTTTGCATTGATTTAGAACATGTTCTTTATTCACTGAAGTTTCTCATTATCCACCTTCTTAAGTCTGATTCTGTCATTTTGTCACTCATTCTCCATCCAGCTTTGTTCCCTTACTGGTGAGGAGTTTTGGTCCTTTGTAGGAGGTGAGGTGTTTTGGTTTTGGGTGTTTTTCTCCTTTTTGCTGTTTCTTTTCCATCTTTGTAAATTTATCCACCTGTCATCTGAGTAGTTGCTGACTTTTGATTGGGTCTCTGAGGCAGATTGTTGATGATGAAGTATTTCTGTTACAGTTTTTCTTCTATGTCAGTCTGCTGATGACTGCTGAGGTTTACTCCAGGCCCTGCTTGTCTGGGGTACACCCAGCAGCTGTGAACAGTGAGGATGCTACCAGTTTTCTTCTGCTATCTTTATCCAGAATGATGCCCGCCAAATGTCAGTCTAATTAGTTTTTTTTGAGGTGACTTGATACACAGGCAGGTTGCTTGAGGAGATGGTCTGATTTATAAGAGCTCAGTTAGCTGTGAGCTCTGTTGTTCATTCAGGCTGTTGAGGTGTGTGTTTAGGTCTGCTGCAGCAGAACTTGAAAAACCCTTTTTCTAGATGCTCTGTCAGGGAGTTAATGCTTTTGAGTATTTGTTGCTCTGTCCTGCCCAGCTAGAATGTCTCACCATTTGCCTGCTGAGGCTGAATATTAGGGTATGGCCAGCTCATGTGTGGTCTCCATGCTGGAGTCTCTGTTATGGTGGGTTGCTTTTCACAGCAGGCTGTTCAGCAATGAGTACTCATTAGGCAAGGCATATTGGTGGAATCCCCACCAGCTGCCTGTCTGATTCATGAGATGCAAACTCTCAACCCAAGGTTTGAATCATTTTGTTTGTCTGGAGTGGATCGCTTCCTGATCACCTGGCTCCCTGCCTTTGAGTTTTTTCTCTTTTTTTTTCAGCTGAACTGTTGACTCTCAGAGGTGTTTCAGTATCCTGCTGATAGGGCACCAGGCTCTGTGTGATTTTCCATGCAGTGACCCACTGCACCAGCTCAAATCAGACTTTCCAGAAATCTCCTGGTTTGGCTCACTGTTCAAGTCCCATTTAATCAGATGGATATGTTAATCTGCCCTTCCAAGTCTCAGACTGCTGGTTTAACAGGGCACCCAGACCGGTGAGTTTTGTGCAGGGTGCCGCTGTGCTGTGGCACCAGCCGAAATGGCCATGCAAGCTGAAAGGGCTGTGCTGGTGTCCCGTGTCTCTCCTACAGCTGGGAATTTCCCCATTCTGTGGGCAACAAAGATCCATCTGAAAATGTGGCTATGACTCACCTTCTGTGCCTTCACTGAGAGCTGCAATCCTGAGTTGTTTCTACTGTGCCATCTTGGAAATCTCCCTATGTGTGGTCATATTAAACAGAATCCTGACTATTCCCAAGGTGTGTATCATTCAGTGAGGCTCTGAGTGTTTCATCATATGAAGAAGACTCCTGAGTACTCAACAGGTGTGAATTATTTACTGAGCCTCTGAATGAGTGGCCATGTGAAATACTCTTTTGACTTTTTTCCAGGTATGTACTATTTGGTGAGGCTCGAAATGAGTGGCCATATGAAACAGACCCCTCAGTACTGGACAGACATGCATTATTCACTGAGGAGCTAAATGAGTGGGCATAAGCAATAGACTCCTGATTATTCCCCAGGTGTGCATTATTCACTGAGGCTCTGAATATGTGGTCATTTGGAATAGATTCCTCACTATTCCCTAGGTGTGTGATATTCACAGAGTCTCCAAATGCATTGCCATTTCAAATAGACTCTTGAAAATTTTCCAGGGTTGCACTATTTCATGAGGCTCTGAATGAGTGGCTACATGTAATAGACTCGTCACTGTTTCCCTGGTGTGTATTATTCACTGAGGCTCTGAAAGAGTGAACAAATAAAATAGATTTCTGACTATTTCACAGGTGTGCATTATCCAGTGAGGCTCTTAATGAGTGTTCATATGAAACTGTCCTGACTATTCATGTGTGTACATTCAGGAGGCTAAAGAGTGGCATATAAAAAGACTCTGACATTCCCAAAGTGTATTATTCACTGAGGCTCTGAATGAGTGGCCATATAAAATAGACTCCTGATTATTCTACAGGTGCATATTATCCACTGAGGCTATGAATGAGTGTCCAAATCAAATAGACTCCTGGCTACTCCACAGGTACGCATTATTCACTGAGGTTCTGAATGAATGTCAATCGGAAATAGACTCCAAATTTTTCTACATGTGTGTCTTATTTAGTCAGGCTCAGAATAAATGGCCATGATAATTAGATTTCTTATTATCCCACACATGTGTATTATTTACTGAGGCTCTGAATTTGTGGCTACATGAAAGAGACTCCTGACTATTCCACATTATTCAGTGACACTCTGAAAGAGAGGCCACATATAAAAGACTACTGACTATTCCACAGGTGTGCATTATTCAGTAAGACTGAATGAGGAGATAAAACAGAATCCTGACTATTTCCCCAGGTGTGTACGTATAGTGAGGCTCTCAATGAGTGGCCATATGAAAGAGACTTCCAACTATTCTGCACGTGTGTATTATTCCATGAGGCTGTGAAAGAGTGGCCATGTGAAATAGGCTCCTGAAAATTCCCCAGGTTTGTAATATTCAGTGAGGTTCTGAATGAGTTTCCATATGAAATACTCTTCTTTTAGCTGGTGTGCATTATTTATTGAGGCTCTGAATGAGTGGCCATTAAAAAGAGACTCCAGAGTATATCACAATTGTGTAATATTCAATGTGGCTGTGAAAGAGTGGCCACATGAAATGGACTCCTTATTACTCCACATGGGTACATTATTCACTGATTGTCTAAATGAGTAGCCATATGACATAGATTCCTAATTATTTTCAAGTGTGCATTATTAAAAGAGGTTCTGTATAAGTGTCCATAGCAAATAGACTCCTGACACTCTTCCAGGTGTGTATTATGCAGTGAGGCCCAGAATGAGAGGTCATATGAAATAGACTCCCAACTATCACCCAGGTGTGTATGATTTGGGCAGGCAAAGCAAGGCAAGGCAAATCCAAATAAGGAAAGGCAAGACAAGGCAAACTCAGGCAAGGAAAATCCAGGCAAAGCAACGGAAGGCAAAGCAAAGCAAGGCAAGGAAAATACAGGCAAGGCAAATCCAAGCAAGAAAAATCCAGGCAAGGCAAGGCAAGGCAAATCCAGGCAGGAAAATTTAGAAAAGGGAAGGCAGGGCAAATCCTGACAAGGAAAATCCATGCAAGTCAAGTCAAGGCAAGGCAAGGCAAATCAATGCAAGGCAAATCAACACAAGACAAGGCAAAGAAAATCTACACAAGGCAAATCCAAGCAAGGCAAGGTAAGGTAAACCCAGGTAATGCAAATCAAGGGATAACAAGAAAAGGCAAATATAGTCAAAAAAATTCGATGCAAGGCAATGCAATGGAAATCCAGGCAAGACAAATCCAGGCAATGCAAGGCAAGGCAAGGAAAATTCAGGTAAGGAAAATACAGGCAAAGTAAGGCAAGGCAAATCTAGGCAAGGCAAAACAAGTCAAATCTAGGCAAAACGAAGCAAGGCAAATGCATCTAATGCAAATAGAGGCAAGGAAACACAATGCAAATCCAGAAATGGCAAATCCAGGAAAGGGAATTCAAGGCAAATCCAGGCAATGCAAATCCATGCAAGGCAAATCTAGGCAAGTCAAGGCAAGGCAAGTCAAGGCAAAGCAAATCCAGGTAAGACAAATTTAGGCAAGGAAAGGGAAGGCAAGGAAGGGCAAGGGAAATAAAGGAAATGCAAATTCAGGCAGGCAAGGCAAATTCAGTCAACGCAAGGTAAGGCAAGGAAATGGAAATCCATGACAGGCAAATCCAGCCAAGACAAGGCAAACAAGCAAATTGAGGCAGAAAAAATGCTGACAATGCAAGGCAAAAAAGGCAAATTCAGGCAAGGCAAATCCAGGCAACGCAAGGCAAGGCAAAACAAAAATATATAGGGAAGGCAAAATTAGGCAAGGCAAGGCAAATACAGAAAAGTCAAATGCAGGCAAGTCAAGGCAGGGCAAGTCAAATCCAGGCAAAATCAGGCAAGGTGAAAAAAAATACAGGCAAGGCAAATCCAGAAAAGGCAAGTCAAAACAAAACAAATCCAGGCAAGGCAAAACAAGACAAATCCAGACAAGGTAAAACAAGGCAATGCAAATCCAGACAAGTAAAATCCAGGCAAAGCAAGCCAAGGCAAGAATAATCCAGGCAAGGCAGATCCATGAAAGACAAGTCAAGGCATGGAAAATTAAGGCAAGGCAAATCCAGTCAAGCCAAAGCAAGTTATGGCAAATCCAGGCAAGACAAGGCAAGGCAAGGCAAATGCAGGCAAAGCAAATTCAGGCAAGGCAAGGCAAGGCAATTCAAATCCAGGCAAGGCAAATTTAGGCATGGCAAGGGAAGGCAAATTCAGGCTAAACAAATAGAGGCAAGCCAAAACAGAAGAAGTCAAATCAATGCAAGGCAAATCCAGGCAATGCAAGGCAAGGAAAATACAGGGAAGTCAAATTCAGGCAAGGAAAGTAAAGGCAAGGCAAAAATAGAAAAGGCAAATGCAGGCAAGGCAAGTAACAGCATGGCAAATCCAGGCAAAGCAAAACAAGGAAAGGCAAATCTAGGCAAGGCAAAACCATGGAAGGCAAAACAAGGCAAGGCAAGGCAAATCCAGGTAAAGGAAATACAAGAAAGACAGGGTAAGAAAAGGCAAATTTAGGGAAGGCAAATTTAGGCAAGAAAAAACAAGGCAAGAAAAATCCAGGCAAAAACAATTACAAGCAAGGCAAGGCAAGCCTAATCAAGGGAAGAAAAATTCAGGCAAGGCAAATCCAGCTAAGACAAAATAAGGAAAGGCAAATCCAGGCAAAGTAAGCCATGGCAAGGCAAGATAAATCCAGGCAAGGCAAAGGAAGGCAAGGCAAATCAAATCCACGCAAGGCAAGGCAAAGCAAGACAAATCCAGGAAGGCAAGTCCAAGCAAGGCAAGGCAAAAAAAATCAAGGCAAGATAAGTTCAGGCAAGGCAAATCCAGGGAAGGCAAATCTATGCAAGGCAAGGCAAAACAAATCCATAAAAGAAAAGGCAAGACAAGGCAAAACAAATTTAGTCAAGGCAACTCCAGGTAAGGCAAATCCAGAAAAATTAAGGCAAAGCAAATCCAGGCAAGGCAATCCAGGCAAAACAAGGCAAGGCAAAGCAAATCCTGGCAAGGTAATTTCAGTCAAGTCAAGGCAAGGCAAAGCAAATTTAGGCAAGGAAAGCAAGGCAAGGCAAATTCGGACAAGACAAGGCAAGACAATTGCAGTCAAGGCAAATCCAGGCAATGCAAGGCAAGGCAAATCCAGGCAAGAAAAATCCAGGAAAGTTAAGACAAGGCAAATGTAGGCAAGAAAAATTCAGGCAAGGTAAATGCAGATAAGGCAAGGCAAAGCAAATACAGTCAAGGGAATTTCAGACAAGGCGAGGCAGTGCAATTCTAGTCAGAGTAAATCCAGCAAGCGAAATCCAGTCAACCCAGGCAAAGCAAATCCAGGCAAGACAAGGCAAGGCAATTCCAGGAAAGGCAAATTCAAACAAGGCAAGGCAAGACAAATCCAGAAAAGTCAAGTCAAGGCAAATCTAAGAAAGAGAAATCCAGCAAGGCAAGTCAAAGCAAATCCAGTCAAGAAAAATTCAGGCTAGGCGAGGCAGCACAATTCTAGGCAGTGCAAGGCAAGTAAATGCAGGCAAGGCAAATCCAGGCAAGGAAAGGCAAAACAAGGCAAATCCAGGCAACAATAACAGTGGAAAGGAAAGGAAAGGCAAGAAAAATTCTGAAAAGGCAAATCGAGGCAAGGCACGGCAAGGAAAATCCAAGCAATGCAAATACAAACAAGGCAAGGAAAGGCAAAAGAAATCCCAGCAAGGCAAATCCAGATAAGAAAAAAAGGGCAAGGCAAGGCAAATTTATGGAAGGCAAATTCAGGCAAGGCAAGGCAAATCCAGGTAATGTAAATCCAGGCAAGACACGGAAAGGCCAGGCAAATACAGGCAAAAAAAATTCAGGCAAGGCAAATATAAAAAAGGCATGGCAAGGCAAAGAAATCCAGGCAAGGCAAATCCAGGTAACAAATGAAAGGCAAGGCCAGACAAATCCAGGCAAGGCAAATTTAGGCAAGGCAAGTAATATCCAGGCAAGGCAAATGCAGAAAAGCAAGGCAAGGCAATGCAAATTCATGTAAGGCAAATCCAGATAAGGAAGGCAAGGAAAGGAAAATCTAGGCAAGAAAAATCCAGGCAACAAAAACAAAAGCAAGGCAAGAAAAATCTAGGCAAGAATAATCGAGGCAAAACAAATCCAGGCAATGCAAACCGAGGCAATGCAAGGCAAAGCAAGCCAAATCCAGGCAAGAAAAATCCAGGCAAGGCAATGCAAATCAAGAAAAATCCAGAAAAGGCAAATCGAGGCAAGGGAAGGCAAAGCAAGGATAATTCAGGTAAGGCAAATCAAGGAAAATCAAGGCAAGACAAAGCAATTCCAGGAAAGGCAAAGCAAGGCAAGGGAAAACAAATCCATGCAAGGCAAATCTAGGCAAGTCAAGGCAAGGCAAGTCAAGGCAAAGCAAATCCAGGTAAGACAAATTTAGGCAAGGAAAGGGAAGGCAAGGAAGGGCAAGGGAAATAAAGGAAATGCAAATTCAGGCAGGCAAGGCAAATTCAGTCAACGCAAGGTAAGGCAAGGAAATGGAATCCATGACAGGCAAATCCACCAAGGCAAAACAAGCAAATTGAGGCAGAAAAATGCTGACAATGCAAGGCAAAAAAAGGCAAATTCAGGCAAGGCAAATCCAGGCAACGCAAGGCAAGGCAAAACAAAAATATATAGGGAAGGCAAAATTAGGCAAGGCAAGGCAAATACAGAAAAGTCAAATGCAGGCAAGTCAAGGCAGGGCAAGTCAAATCCAGGCAAAATCAGGCAAGGTGAAAAAAAATACAGGCAAGGCAAATCCAGAAAAGGCAAGGCAAAACAAAACAAATTTAGGGAAGGCGAGGCAAGGCTGGGAAAACCCAGGAAAGGCAAATCCATGCATGGCAAGGCAAATTCAGGCAAGGCAAGGAAAGGCAATGGGAATCCAGGCAAAAAAAAATCCAGGAAAGGCTAAACAAGGCAAGGCAAATCCAGGAAAAGCAATTACAGGCCAGGCAAGGCACAGCAAGGCACATCGAGGTAAGGCAAATGTAGGAAAGACAAAACAAAGTAAGGCAAATTTAGACAAGGCAAATTCAGCTAAGGCAAGGCAAGGCAAGGCAAATCCAGTCAAGGCAAATCCAGGCAAGGCAAGGAAAGGCAAGGCAAGGCAATGGGAATCCAGGCAAAAAAAATTCAGGCAAGGCAAAACAAAAAAAGGCAAATCCAAGCAAAACAATTACAGACAAGGCAAGACAAGGCAAGCAAATCGAGGCAAGACAAATTCAGGCAAGATAAAACAGGGCAAGGCAAATTCAGGCAAAGAAAATCTAGCCAAAACAAGGAAAAATAAGGCCAATCCAGGCAAGGAAAATCCAGGCAAGGGAAAAAAAAGGCAATGAAAATCCAGGCAAGGCAAAACAAGGCAAGGCAAATCCAGGCAAAACAATTACAGGCAAGGCAAGACAATCAAGGTAAATCAAGAAAAGGCAAATTCAGACAAGAGAAAACAGGGCAAGGCAAATTCAGGCAAGGCAATTTTAGCTAAGGCAAGGCAAGGCAAGGCAAGGCAAGGCAAATCCAGATAAGGCAAATTCAGAAAAGGCAAATTAAAACAAGGCAAGTAAAATCCAGGCAAGGCAAGGCAAGCCAAATCCAGGCAGGGCACATCCAGGCAAGGCAAGGCAATGCAAGGCAAGGCAATTTCAAGAAAGAGAAATCGAAGCAAGGCAAGAAAAGGCAAGGCAAATCTAACAAAGGCAAATCCAGGCCAGGAAAGGCAAATCCAGGCAAGGCAAAACAAATTTATGTAAGCCACGGAAAGCCAAGGCAAATCCAGGCAAGGCAGGGAAAAAAAGGCAAATCCAGGCAAGGCAAATTCAGGTCAGGCAAAGCAAGGCAAGACAAACCTATGTAAGAAAAATTCAGGCAATGCAAATCCAGGCAAAACAAGGCAAGGCGAATCCAGGCAAGGCAATTTCAGTCAAGGGAAATGAAAAGGCCAATCCGGACAAAACAAATACAGGCAAGGAAAGTCAAGGAACAACAAATCCAGGCAAGGCAAGTTTAGGCAGGACAAAGGAAGGCAAATCCAGGCAAGAAAAGGCAAGAGAAATTCAGGCAAGGTAAATCTAGGCAAGTCAAGGCAAGGCAAATTTAGGCAAAACAAATCCAGGAAAGGAAAGGCAAAACAAATCCAGGCAAAAGAAATCCAGGCAAACCAAGGCAGTGCAATTCCAGGAGAGGCAAATTTAGGCAAGACAAGGCAAGGCAAATGCAGGCAAGGCAAGGCAAGGTAAGGGAAATCTAGGCAAGGCAGGAAAAAACATGGCAAGGCAAAACAAGGTGAATACAGGCAAGGCTAACTCTGGCAAGGCAAGGCAATTCAAGACAAATGCATGCAAGGCAAATCCAGGTAAGACAAAGGAAAACATATTCTGGCAAGGCAAATCAAGGAAAGTCAATGAAAGACAAATCTAGGCAAGGCAAGCCAAGGCAAATTCAGGCAAGGCAAATGCAGGCAAAGCAAGGCAAGGCTAGGCAAATCCAGGAAAGGCAAATGCAGGCAAAGCAAGGCAAGTCAAGTCAAATCTAAACAAGGCAAATCGAGACAACACATGGCAAAGCAAGACCATTTTAAGAATTGCAAATCCAGGCAAAATTAGGCAAATCCAGGCAAGGCAAATTCAAACGATGCAAAGCAAGGCAAATCTCGGCAAGGGAAGAAAAAACAAAACAAATCCAGGCAAGAAAAGGCAAGGCAAGGAAAAGCCAGGAAAGGAAAAGCCAGGAGAGGCAAGGCAAGTCTAGGTAAAGCAAATCAAGGCAAAGAAAGGCAAGGCAAAACAAATTCAGGCAAGGCCAATCCAGGCAAGGCAAGGCATGACAAGGCAAATTCAGGCAAGGCAAATCCAGAAAAGTCAAGGCAAGGCAAGGCAAATTCAAGCAAGGAAAGGCAAGCCAAAGCAAACCAAGGCAAGGAAAATTCAGAAAAGGCAAGGCAAGGCAAGACAAATACAGGCAAGGCAAGGCAAGGCAATCCCAGGCAAAGAAATACAAGGCAATGCAAGTCAAAAGCAGGTAAGGCAAATCCAGGCCAGGCCAGGCAAGGCAAGGCAAGGAAAGCAAAGGCAAATCCAGGCAAGTCAAATGTATGCAAGGCAAGGCAAGGCAAATCAAGGGAAAAACAAATCCAGGCAAGTCAAGGTTATGCAAGAAAAATTCAGGGAAGGCAAGTTATAGCAAATCCATTCAAGGAAAATACAGGCAAGGCAATTAAAGACAAGATCAGGCAAGGCAAATCCAGGCAAGGTACATCCAGGAAAAACAAGGCAAGCCAAGGCAAATACAAGCAAGGCAAGGCAAAGAAAAGAAAATCTAGGCAAGGCACATCCCGGCAAAGAAAGGAAAGTCAAGGCAAATCCAGGCAAGGTAAGGCAAGGCAAGACAAATCCAGGCAATGAAATACATGGCCATGCAAGGCAAATCCAGGCGAGGAAAAACGCAGGCAAAGCAAATCCAGAAAAGTCAAGGCAAGGCAAGGCAAATCCAGGCAAGGCCAATCCAAGCAAGAAAAGGCAAGCCAAAGTAAACCAAAGCAAAAAATATCCAGGAAAGGCAAACAAGGTAAGACAAATCCAGGCAAGGCAAGGCAAATTTACACAAGGCAAACCCAGGCAAAGAAATACAAGGCAATGTAAGGCAAAGGCAGGTAAATGCAAATGAAAGGCAAATCCAGGCCAGGTCAGGCCAGGCAAGGCAAGGCAAGGAAAGGCAAATCGAGGCAAGCCAAATGTATGCAAGGCAAGGAAAGGCAATGCAAATCAAGGCAAAAAAATTCAGGCAAGTCAATGCAATGCAAGAAAAATTCAGGGAAGGCAAGTCATAGCAAACCAGGCAAGAAAAATCCAGGCAAGACAATTAAAAACAAGATCAGGCAAGGCAAATCCAGGCAAGGTACATTCCAGGAAAAAAAAAAAGGCAATCCAAGGCAAATACAGAAAAGGCAAGGCAAGGCAAAGGAAAGCAAATCCAGGCAAGGCACATTCTGGCATAAAAAGGCAAGTCAAGGCAAATCCAGGCAAGGCAAAGCAAAACAAGACAAATCCAGGCAATGAAATATACGGCCATGCAAGGCAAATCAAGGTAAGGAAAAACCCAGACAAGGCAAATCCAGGCAAGGCAAGTCCACACAAGGCAAGGCAAATCCAGTCAAGAAAATTTCAGGCAAGGCAAATCCAAGTAACGCAAAGCAAGGCACATCTAGGCAAGGGAAAAAAATAACAGAACAAATCCAGGCAAGAAAAGGCAAGGCAAGAAAAATTCAGGAAAGGCAAATACAGGCAAGGCGAGGCAAATCTAGGCAAAGCCAATTCAGGCAACAAAACGTAAGGCAAGGCATATTCAGGCAAGGCCAATCCAGGCAAGGAAAGGCAAAACAAAACAAATTTAGGCAAGGAAAATCCAGAAACGTAAAGGCAAGGCAAGGCAAATCCAAGCAAGAAAAGGCAAGCCAAAGGATTCAGCAGCAGCTTGACAGCCTGGAGAAGAACAGCGCTTCTGGAGAACAGGGAGAAAGAAATTCACTACCAGTAAGTGGCCAGTGCTTGGCTCTTGTTCTTTTTTGAGATGGAGTTTCACTCTTGTTTCCCAGGCTGGAGTGCAATGGTGCAAACTCGGCTCACCACAACCTCCCTTCCTGGGTTCAGGCAATTCTCCTGCCTCAGCCTC
>CM038392.1:212763921-212904986 GCA_021498475.1 Saguinus midas
AGATTCTGGTACGTTGTGTCTTCATTCTCATTGGTTTCAAGAACTTTTTATTTCTGCTTCATTTCATTGTTTATCCAATCAACATTCAAGAGACAGTTGTTCAGTTTCCATGAAGCTGTGCAGTTCTGAGTTATTTTCTGAATTCTGAGTTCCACCTTGATTGCACTATGGTCTTAGAGACTGTTATGATTTCTTTGCACTGATTTGGAACATGTTCTTTTAGCTCACTGAAATTTCTCATGATCCGCTTTCTGAAGTCTGATTCTATCATTTCGTCACACTCATTCTCCATCCAGCTTTGTTTCCTTGCTGGTGAGGTGTTTTGGTCTTTTTTAGGAGGTGAAGTGTTTCAATTTCGGGTGTTTTCCTCCTTTTTGCGCTGGTTTCTTCCCATCTTTATGGATTTATCCACCTGTTGTCTTATCAGTTGCTGATTTTTCAGTTGGGAGGATGTGTTTATGTCTGCTGCAACAGAACTCATAAATCACCCCCCTTTTTTTCCCTCTTAGGTGCTTTGTCTCAGGCAGTTGTGGCTTTCTTTATGAGTATCCGTTGCACTGTTCTGCCCAGCTAGGTGGCAGTCTATTCACTATTTTCCTGCCGGGGCTCCGCCCTGCTAGCGCAGGTCCGCTCTGTTGCCGCAGGGCTCCGTGCTGTGGCTTGCTCCGTCCTGCTGTGGCTTGCTCTGCCCTGCTGGCGGAGTCTCTCTGTTAATGTAGGTTGCCTCAGCAACAGCAGGCTGTGTCAGTCCTGGGTGGTACTTCAGTAGGGGGGATTGGGTCAGCCGTGGTGGACACCTCTCCCGCACTGGGCTGCACCGTCCTAGATGCTGGCAGCAAAACTTTCAGCCCCCAGCGCTTCCAATCGCCGCCCTGCTTGTCCCCGTCAGGGTGGGACCAGCCTAGCCCGATCACCCAGCTCCCTGCCTCAGAGTTCGTTCTCTCTCTCTCTCTCTCTCTCTTCCTCTCCCCAAACTGAACGGTTGACTCTCTCACTGGTGCCCCAGTTGCCTGCTGATAGGGCACTGGGATCCGTATGATTTCCTTTGCCGCTGCCCACTGCATGGGCTCAGATTACGATTCCCAGGGATCTCCTGGTCTGGCTCATTGTCCAAGTCCCATTCAATCAGATGAACATGCCAATCTGCCCTCCACCTCAGATTGCTTTAACAGGGCACCCGGACCAGTGAGTTTTGTGCCCGGTGCAGCTGCACTGTGGAACTGGCCAAAGCAGCTGCGTGGGCCGGCTGTGCTAATGTCCCGTGTCTCTCCCACACCTGGGACTTTCAACGTTCTGTGGGCAAAAACGATCTCTCCAAGAATGCGGCTAGGACTCACCCTCTGCGCCTTCACTGAGAGCTGCAATCCAGAGTCGCCTCTATGATGCCATCTTGGAAGTCCCTCTTCGCCTTACCTTGACTAGATTTGCCTTGCCTTTCCTTGTCTTGCCTGGATTTGCCTTGCCTTTATTTTCCATGCCTTGCCTTACCTTGCCTAAATTTGCCTTGCCTGAATTTGCCTTGCTTGCTTTGCCTAGATTTGCTTGACTGGATTTGCCTTGCCTTACCTTGCCTGGATTTGCCTTGCTTGGATTTGCCTTGCGTTGCCTTGCCTAAATTTGCATAGCCTGGATTTGCCTTGCCTTGCCTTACCTTACCTGAATTTGCCTTGTTTGGATTAACCTTGCCTTGCCTGGCCTTGCCTGCATTTGACTTACTTGTATTTGCTGTGCCAGGCCTGGATTTGTCTAGCCTGTATTTGCATTGCCTTTTGTTTCCATGCCTGTATTTGCCTTGCCATGTCTTGCCTACATTTGCCTTGCCTAGATTTGCCTTGCCTTTCTTGCTTTGCCTGGATTTGCCTTGCCTGGATTTGCCTTACCTTGCCTTGCCTGGATTTGCCTTGCTATGCCTTTCCTTGCCTGGATTTGCCTTTCCTTGCCTTGCCTTGCTCTGCCTGGATTTGCCTTACCTCTACTTTTTTTCCTTGCCTTACCTTGCCTGGATTTGCCTTGTTTGTATTTGCCTTGCCTTCCCTTGCCTGGATTTGCCTTGCCTTAATTTGATTTGTGATGCCGTGCCGAGAATTTTCTTACCAAGGTATGCTTTGCCTTCTTGTGCCTGGATTTACCTTGCCAAGATTTGCCTTCCCTTACGTTGCTTTTCTTGGAATTGCCTTGCCTTAATTTGCCCTGCCTAAATTTGCCTTGCCATGTTTTGCCTTGCCTTGCCTTGCTTGGATTTGACTTGCCTTGTTTTTTCTTGCCTGGATTTGCCTTGCCTGGATTTATCTTGCCTTTCCTTGCCTTGATTGTGTTTGCCTTGCCTGCATTTGCCTTTCCTTGACTTGCCTTGCCTGGAATTGCCTTGCCTGTATTTGATTTTTCTTGTTTTGCGAGGATTTGAATTGACTGGATTTGTCTTGCTTGCCTTGCCTGAATTTGCCTTGCCTTTCCTTGCCTGGATTTGCCTTACTTTGATTTGCCTTTCCTTTTCTTGCCTTGACTGAATTTGCCTTGCCTTGTGTTGCCTTGCCATGCGTGTATTTGCCTTGCCTAGATTTGCCTTGCCTTGCCTTGCCTTGCTTGGATTTGCCTTTTCTCGATTTGCCTTGTTTTGCCTTGCCTGGATTTGCCTTTCCCTGACTTGACTTGCCTGCATTTGCCTTGAGTTGCTTGTTTGGATTTCTCTGGCCTGGATTTGACTTTCCTGACTTGCGTTGCCTTGCTTGAATTTTCCTTGCCTTTATTTGCCTTGCCTTGTGTATTTAGATTTGCTTGACTGGATTTGCCTTGCCTTACCTTGCCTGGATTGGACTTGGTAGAATTTGCCTTGCCTTGCCTAAATTTGCATAGCCTGGATTTGCCTTGCCTGGCCTTACCTGGATTTGCCTTGTTTGGATTAACCTTGCCTTGCCTGGCCTTGCCTGCATTTGGTTTACTTGATTTGCCGTGCAATGCCTGGATTTGCCTAGCCTGTATTTGCATTGCCTTTTGTTTCCTTGCCTGGATTTGCCTTTCCTTGTCTTGCCTGGATTTGCCTTTCCTTGCCTTGCCTGGATTTGCCTTTTCTTACATTGCCTGGATTTTCCATGCCTGGATTTGCCTTACCTTGCCTCTCCTTCTCTGGATTTGCCTTGCCTAGATTTGCCATGTCTTGCCTACATTTGCCTTACCTGGATTTGCCTTGCCTGGATTTGCCTTTTACCTTGCCTTTCCTGGATTTGCCTGCCTTGTCTTGCCTTGCTTTGCCTAGATTTGCATTGCCTTGCCTTGTCATGCCTGGATTTTGTTTGCCTTGATTTTCCTTTTCTTACATTTCCTTGCCTTGCCTGAATTTGCCTTGTATTGCCTTGATTCAGATGCCTTACCTGGATTTGCCTATCCTTGTCATGCATGGATTTTCTGTACCTGGATTTTACTTTCCTTGTCTTGCCTTGCCTGGATTTGCCTCTCCTTGCCTTGCCTTGCCTGGATTTGTTTTGTCTTGCCTTGCCATGCTTAGCCTGGATTTGCCTTGCCTGGGTTTGCCTTGCCCTAATTTTCCTTGCCTAAATTTGCCTTGCCATGCCGTGCCTGAATTTGCCTGGCCTTAATTTTGCCTTGCCTTGACTTGCCTGGATTTGCCTTGACTGGATTTGCCTTGCCTAGATTTGTCTTACCTTGTTTTGTCTAGCCTAGATTTGCTTTGCCTGATTTGCCTTGCCTATTTGCCTTGCCTTGCCTGTATTTGCCTTTCCTTGCCTTGCCTGATTTGCCTTGCCTATTTGCCTTGCCTTTTTTTGCCTTGCCTTTCCTTGCCTTGCCTTTTGCCTTGCCTTTTTTTGCCTTGCCTTGTCTTGCCTTAACTGGATTTGCCTTGCCTGGATTTTATTTTTTTGGATTTGCCTTGCCTTGTCTTGCCTTGCCTTGCCTTGCCTCGACTTGTCATTTTTAAATTTGCCTTGCATTTCTTCTCCTGGATTTGCCTTGCTATGCCTTGCCTCAACTGGATTTCCCTGGCCTTGCCTTGCCTTGACTGGATTTGCCTTGCCTAGATTTTTTTTGTCTTGTTTTGCCTTGCCTGTTATTTTCTTCCCCAGAAGTTGCCTTGCCTTCCCTTGTCTGGATTTTCCTTGCCTAAATTTGCCTTGCCTTGCCTTGCCTATTTGCCTTGCCTTGCCTGAATTTGCCTTGCCTGGTTTTGCCTTGCCTTTCCTTGCCTTGCCTTGCCTGGATTTGCCTTGTTTGCCTTGCCTTACCTGGATTTGCCTTTTGCCTTGCCTGGTTTTGCCTTGCCTTTTGCCTTGCCTGATTTGCCTTGCCTTTTGCCTTGCCTAGATTTGCCTTGCCTGTATTTGCCTTGCCTTACCTGGATTTGCCTTTACCTTGCCTGGATTTGCCTTGACTCTCCTTGCCTTGCTGTATTTGCTTTTCCTGAATTTTTTTGTTGCCTTGCCTTCTCTTGTCTCGCCTGGATTTCACTTTTCTGAATTTTCCTTTTCTTGCCTTGCTTTGATTAGCCTCACTTGAATTTTCCTTGCCTTGCCTTGCCTGTATTTGCCTTTCCTTGCCTTTCCTTGCCTGGATATGCCTTGCCTGGATTTGCCTTGCCTGAATTAACCTTGCCTTGTTTAGCGTTGCCTGTGTTTGCTTTGCCTGTATTTGACTTACCTTGCCTTGCCTTGCCTTAGTTTGCCTTGCCTTGCCTTGTGTGGATTTACATTGACTGGATTTGCATTGCTTTGCCTTGCCTGGTTTTGCCTTGCCTGGATATGCATTGCCTGGATTTGCCTTGCCTTGCCTTGTCTAAATTTGCCTTGCTTTGATGTGCCTTTTCTTGTCTTGCCTTAACTGGATTTGCCTTGACTTCCTTGCCCTACGTGGATTTGCCTTGCCTAGATTTGACTTGCCTTGCCTTGCCTTGATTTGCCTTGCCTTGCTTTGCCTGGATTCGCTTATTCTCGATTTGCCTAGTTTTGCCTTGCCTGGATTTGTTTTTCCTTTATTGCCTTGCCTGGATTTGCCTTGCTTTGACTTGCCTCCTTCTCTAGATTTCCTTTGCCTTGCCTTTTTTTTTTCTGAATTTGCCTTGGCTTTATTGGCCTTGTCTGGCCTTGCCTAGCCTGGATTTGCCTTGTATTGCCTTGACTTTATTTGCCTCACCTAGATATGCCTTACCTTGCGTTGCCTGGATTTGCCTTGCCTTGCCTTTCCTCGTTTTGCCTTGCCTGAATTTGCCTTACTTTGCCTTGCCTTGTTTGGTTTTGCCTTGCCTAGATTTGCCTTGCCTCTCCTGGATTTTCCTTGCCTTATGTTGCTTGTATTTTTCTTGCCTGGATTGTCTTTGCCTTCTCTTGCCTGAATTTGCCTTGCCTTGTCTTGCCTTGCCCCGAATAAATTTGCCTTGCTGAAATTTGCCTTAATTTGCCTTTCCTGGATTTGCCTTGTTTGAATTTGCCTTCCCTTGTCTTAAATAGATTTATTTTGACTTGAATTTTTTAGATTTGTCTTGCTATGTTTTGCCTTGCCTGGATTACCTTGTTTTGCCTTTCCATGCCTTGCCTGGATCTGCCTTAAATCTATTTTTTTGCCTTGCCCTACCTTGCCTGGATTTTCCTTGCTTGTATTTGCCTTGGTTTTCTTGCCTGGATTTGCCTTGCCTGGATTTGATTTGTGATGCCTTGTTTGAAATTGCCTTGCTAGGATATGCCTTGCTTTGTTTTGGCTGAATTTGCTTTGCTTTTCCTTACCTGGATTTGCCTTTTCTGGATTTATTTGGCCTTGCCTTGCCTTGATTCTGTTTGCCTTGCCTGGATTTGCCTTTTCTGGGTTTGATTTTTCTTGTTTTGTGAGGATTTGAATTGACTGGATTTGCTTTGCCTTGCCTTGCCGGGATTTGCCTTGTCTTGTTTTGCCTGGCCTAGCCTTGCTTCAATGTGCTTTGCCCTGTCTTGCCTTGACTGAATTTGCCTTTCCTTTCCTTTCCTTGTGTGTATTTACCTTGCCTAGATTTGCCTTTCCTTGCCTTGCCATGCCTGGATTTTTATACCTTGCCTTGCTGGGATTCTCCTTGCCTCAATTTGCCTTGTTTTGCCTTGCCTAAATTTGCATTGTTTTTTCTTGCCTGGATTTAACTTGGCTGGGTGTGTTTTTACTTGCCTTGTCTGGATTTGTCTTGCTTTGTCTTTCCTGGACTCACCTTGCCTGGATTTGCCTTTCCTTGCCTTTCCTTCCCTTGCTGGATTTGCCTTGCTTGGATTTGCTTTGCCTTGCCTTGTCTGGATTTGCATTATCTTGCCTTTCCTGGATTGGTATTTTCCGGATTTGCCTTTCCTTGCCTTGTCTTGCCTGAATTTTTTTTGCTTGAATTTGCCTTTCCTTGCCTTTTCTTGCCTGGATTTCCTTCCCTGGATTTGCCTTGCCCTGATTGACTTGCTTGGATTTGCCTTGACCTGGCTTCACCTGCATGAATTTTCCTTGTCTTGACTTGCCTGGCTTTGCCTGGCCTGGATTTGTCTTGCTTTCTCTTGCCCTTACTGAATTTGCATTGTCTGCATTTGCCTTGCCTTGCCTTGCTTTTTCTGTATTTGCCTAGCCTGAATTTGCCTTGCCTTGCCTTTTCTTGCCTTGACTGGATTTGCCTTGTTTTGCCTTGCCTGAATTTGCCTTGTTTTGCCTTGCCTGGATTTGCCTTGCCTTGCTTTGCCTGGATTTTTCTTGCCTGGATTGCCTTGCCTTGCCTTCCTGGATTTGTCTTGCTTTCCTTGCCTTGACTGGATTTGCCTTGCCTGATTTGCCTTTCCTGGATTTGCCTTGCATTGCCTTGCCTGGATTTTCCTTGCCTTGTCTTGATTTCCCTTGCCTGGATTTGCCTTGCCTTGCTTGCCTTGCCTGGATTTGCCTTGCCTGGATTTGCCTTGCCTTGCCTTGCCTGAATTTTCCTTGTCTTGACTTGCCTGGATTTCTTGCCTGGATTTGCCTTGACTTTCCTTGCCTGATTTGCCTTTGCCTTGCTTGCCTGGATTTGTCTTTTCTTGCCTTGCCTGTTTTGCCTTGCCTTGCTTGCCTGGATTTGCCTTGTCTTGCCTTGCCTTTTTGCCTGATTTGCCTTTGCCTTGCCTGATTTGTCTTGCCTGGATTTGCCTTGCCTTGCCTTTGCCTGCCTGATTTGTCTTGCTTTGTGATGCCTGGATTTTCCTTGCCTGGATTTGTCTTGTTTTGCCTTGCCTGAATTTTCCTTGTCTGGATTTTTCTTGCCTGGATTTGTATTGCCTTGTCTTGCCTTGACTAAATTTGCAAATTCTGCATTTGACTTGTCTTGCCTCTCCTTGCCTGCCTTTGCCTCGTCTAGATTTTTTCATGTCTTGCCTACATTTGCCTTCCCTGGATTTGCCTTGCCTTGCTTGCTTTTCCTGGACTTGCCTTGCCTGGATTTTCCTTGCCTTGCCTTGTCAAGTTTTGCCTTGTCTTGATTTGCCTTGTCTTGCCTGGATTTGCCTTGACTTTCGTTGATTTGCCTTGCCTGGAATTAAATGTGTTGCTTTGCCTTGCCTGGATTTGCCTCTCCTGAATCTGCATTGCCTTGCCTTCCCTCCTTCCCTGGATTTGCCTTATTTTGCCTTGATTTGACTTTACTTTATTGGCCTTGCTTTCCCTTGCCTAGCCCGAATTTGTCTTGCCTGTATTTTCCTTGCCTGAATTTGTCTTGTATTGCTTTGACTGCATTTGCCTTACCTGGATTTGCCTTGCCTTGACTGGATTTGTCTTGCCTAGTTTTGCCTTCCCTTGCTTTTTCTGGCTTTGTTTTGGCTGGATTTGCCTTACCTTGCCTTTTTTTGCCTGGATATGCCTTTCCTAAATTTGCCTTGCCCAGATTTGCCTTGCCTTACCTTGCCTGCATTTGCCTTGCCTGGATTTGCCTTGTCTTGCCTTGCCTTGCCTGGATTTGCCTTGCCTGGATTTGCCTTGCCTTGCCTTTTCTGGATTTGTTTTGGCTGGATTTGCCTTACCTTGCCTTTTTTTGCCTGGATATGCCTTTCTAAATTTGCCTTGCCTTGCTGGATTTGCCTTTTTGCCTTGCCTTTTCTTGCCTGGATTTGTCTTACCTTGCCTTGCCTGGATTTGCCTTGTCTTGCCTTGCCTGGATTTGTCTTGCTTTGTGATGCCTGGATTTTCCTTGCCTGGATTTGCCTCCCTTGCCTTTTCTGGATTTGTCTTGCCTGGATTTGCCTTGACTAAATTCCTAGAATTGATTTGCCTTTCCTTTCCTAAATGTACCTTGACTAAATTTTTCTTGCCTTGCTTTGCGTGGATTTGCCTTGCCTATATTTGCTTTGCCTTGCCTTGCCTGGATTTTCCTTGCCTGGATTTGCCTTACCTTGCCTTGCCTTGCCTGGATTTTCCTTGCCTGGATTTGCCTTGCCTTACCTTGCCTTGCCTTACCTGGATTTGCCTTATTTTGCCTTGATTTGCCTTGCCTTGGAATTCTAGATTTGATTTGCCTGGATTTGCCTGGATTTGCCTTCCTTGCCTTGCCTTTTTGCCTTGCCTTTTTGCCTTGCCTTTTCTTGCCTTGCTTGCCTTGCCTTGCCTTTTCTGGATTTGCCTTGTCTTGCCTTGCCTTGCCTTGACTTTCCTATCTTTACCTTGTCTTTACTTTTTTTGCATTGCCTTACTTTGCCTGAATTTGCCGTTTCTGTGTTTGCCTTTTCCTCTCTTTCCTAGATTTGCCATGCCTGGGTTTGCCTTGCCTTACCTTGCCTGGATTTGCCTTGCAAGAATATGCCTTGCTTTGCATTGCCTTGCCTGGATATGTCTTGCCAGAATTTGCCTTGTTTTGCCTTGCCTGAATTTGCTCACAAGAGGAATAATCAGGAATATTTTTTATGTGGCCTCTCATTTGGAGTGTCACTGAATAACGTGGAGTAGTCAGGAGTCTGTTTCATGTAGCCACATATTCAGAGCCTCAGTAAATAATGCACACCTGTGAAATAGTCAGGAATCTATTATACTTGGTCACTTTTTTAGAGCCACAGTGAATAATGCACACCTGAAGAATAATCAGGAATCTATTTTATTTGGTCACTCTTTCAGAGCCTCAGTGAATAGTGCACACCTGGAGAATTCTCAAGAGTCTATTTGGAATAGCAGTGCATTCGGAGACTCTGTGAATAACACACACTTAGGGAATAGTGAGGAATCTATTACAAATTGCCACATATTCAGAGACTTGGTGAATAATGCACACCTGAAGAATAATCAGGAATCTATTGCTTATGCCCACTCATTCAGCCCCTCAGTGAATAATGTACATCTGTCAAGTACTGAGGGGTCTGTTTCATGTGGCCACTCATTTTGAGCCTCACTGAATAGTACACACGTGAAAAAAAAGTCAGGAGTGTATTTCACATGGCCACTTATTCAGAGGTTCAGTGAATAATTCACAACAGTTGAGTACTCAGGAGTGTTTTTCATATGGCAAATCATTCAGAGCCTCACTGAATGATACACACCTTGAAAATAGGATTCTGTTTAATATGTTTACTCATTATAAGCCTCAGTGAATAACACATGTCTATGGAGTACTGAGGAGACTAATTCATATCACCAATCATTCTGAGATTCCCCGAATAATACAAACCTGTGAAATAATTTAAAGTCTATTTTATATGGCCGCTCATTAGGACCCCCAAGAAATAATACAAAACTGGGGAACAGTCAAGAGTCTATCTCATATGGCCACTCAGAGAATCAGGGAATAATGCACACATGAGGAATATTCAGTGAATATTAGGGGTCTATTTTATATGGCCACTCAGAGCCTCAGTGAATAATGCACACCTGGGGAATAGTCAGGAGTCTGTTTCATGTGGCCACTGATTCAATATCTCACTGAATGATACACACCTGGGAATCGTCAGGATTCTATTTCATATGACCACTCATTCAGAGCCTTACTGAATAATGCACAATGGGGCAATAGTCAGGAGTCTATTTCATATGGCCTCTCATTCAGAGCTTCAGTGAATAATGAACACCTGTGGAGTAGTCAGGACCCTATTTAAGATGGCCACAAATTAAGCACCTCCCTAAATGATACAAACCTCGGAGATAGTCAGGAGTCTATTTGATATGGACACTCATACAGAACCTCTTTGAATAATGCACATGTGGGGAATAATCACTAGTCTATTTCATATGGTGATTCATTTAGAGAATCAATGAATAATGCACACCTGTGGAGTAAAATGGAGTCTATTTCATATGGCCACTCTTTCAGTGTTTCAGTGAATAATGTGTGTGTGTGTGTGTATATATATATATATATGGAATAGTCAGGAATCTCTTTAATATGGCCACTTTTTCAGGGCCTCAGTGAATAATACACCGCTGCAAAATAGTTAAGGGTCTACTTCAAAAGGCTACACATTCAGATTCTTTGTAAATAATGCACACCTGGGGAATAGTCAGGAGTCTCCTTCTTATGCCTACTTATTCAGAGTCTCATTCCATAATACACACCTGGGGAAGAGTTAAGAGTCTACTTCATATAGCCACTCATTTAGAACCTCAGTGAATAATGCACACCTGGGGAATAGACACTAGTCTATTTTATATGGCCACAAAATCAAAGCCTGAGTGAGTAATGCACAACTTTGGAATAGGGAGGAGTCTATTCCATATGCCCACTTAATCAGAGTCTCAGTCAATGAAACACACCTGAGGAATAGTCAGGAATCTATTTTATATGGTCACTAACTCAAAGCCTCAATAAATAATACACACCTGGGGAATAGTCAGAGTCCATCCTATATGGTTACCCAATCAGAGCACTACTGAATGATGCACACCTGGGAAATAGTCAGGAGTCTATTTCATATGACCACTGGTTGAGAGCCTCATGAATAATGCACACCTGGGAAATAGTCAGGAGTCTATTTTATATAGCCACTCATTCAGAGCCTCAGTGAATAATACACACCTGGAATAGTCAGGATTCTATTACATAGGCCCTCTCATTCAAAGCCTCACTGAACAATGCACACCTGTTGGGCACTCAAGAGTCTATTCCATATGGCCACTCATTCAGCACCCCACTGAATAATCCACACGTGGGGAAGAGTCAGGATTCTCTTTAATATGAACATCCATTATGAGTCTCACTGAATTATGTATGCCTTGGAATCCTGAGGAGTCTATTTCCTATCGATGCCCTTTGCAACTCTAACAGAAAAATTAACACATGTGGAAATGTAAGGAGTAAATTTTATATGGCCACTCATTCACAGTCTCAGTGAATAATGCACACCTGGGGAATAGTCTGGAGTCTATTTCATATGGGCATTGATTCAGAGCATCAGTAAAGAATTCCCACCTGTGGAGTGGCCAGGTGTCTATTTGCTTTGGCTACACAGTTAGAACACGAATGAATAATACACACCGGTGGTATAGTCAGGAATCTATTTTATAAGAGCCCTCATTCAGAGTCTGAGTGAATAATACACACCTGGGGAATAGTCAGGAATCTCTTTCATATGGCCACTCATTCAGAGCCTCAGTGAATAATGCACACCTGGGAAATAGTCAGAGTCTATTTCATATGGCCACTCATTCAGAGTCTGAGTGAATAATACACACCTGGGAAATAGTCAGAGTCTATTTCATATGACCACTCATGCACAGCCTCACTGAGTAATACACACCTGGGGAAGAGTCAGGATTCTATTACATAGGCCCTCTCATTCAGAGCTTCATTGAATAATGCACACCTGGAATAGTCAGGAGTCTATTTCATATGGCCACTCATTCAGAGCCTCAGTGAATAATGCACACCTGTGGGATAGTCAGGATTCCATTTCATATGGCCACTCACTCATACCCTCAGTAAATACTGCACAAATGTACAGTACTCACCAGTGTATTTTATATAGCCACTCATTCAGAGATTCAATGAATAATACAAATATGGGGGATAGTCAGCATTTTATTTTATATGACCACTCATGCACAGCCTCACTGAGTAATACACATCTGGGGAAGAGTTAGAGTCTACTTTATAGAGCCACTCATTTACAGTCTCAGTGAATAATGCACACCTAGGGAATAGACACTAGTCTATTTTATATGGCTAGAACATGAAAGCCTGAGTGAGCAATGCACAACTTTAAAATAGTCATATTTTATATGCCCACTTATTCAGAGTTTTAGTCAACACCCACCTGTGGAATAGTTAGCAGTCTATTTTATAGAATCACTTACTCCAAGCCTCATTAAATAATACACACCTGTGGACTAGTCAGGAGACAATTTGATATGGCCAAACGTCCAAAGCCTCAGTGAATAATGCATACCTGGGGAATACTCAGGATGCTGTTACATATGGCCTTTCATTCAGAGCTTCACTGAATAAAGAACACCTGTAGAATAGTCAGAAGTCTATGGCATATAGCCACACATTTGCAGCCTCACTTAATAATATACACATGGGGAAAGTCAGGATTCTATTTCATATGGCCACTCATTCAGAGCCCAACCTAAAAACGAACGCCTGTGGAGTATTCAGGAGTCGCTTTCCGATGGTAATGCATTCAAAGCCTCACTGAGTCATACACACCTACGGAAAAGTCAGGAGTGTATTTCACATGGCCACTCATTCAGTCTCAGTGAAGAATCATATATACCTGGGGAATACTCAGGAGTCTATTTTATATAGCCACTTATTCAGAGACTCACTGAATAATGCACACCTGGGGAATAGTCTGGAGTCTATTTGATATGACATTTCATCCAGTGCCTCAGTGGAAAATGCACACCTGAGGAATCATCAAGAGGCTATAGTCGGGAGTCTATTTCATATGGTCACTTGTTCAGAAACTCACTGAATGATACACACCTTGGGAATAGTCAGAGTCCATGCCATATGGCCACTCAATCAGAGCATTACTGAATGATGCACACCTGGGAAATAGGTTTCTATTTCATATGACCACTGGTTGAGAGCCTCATTGAATAATGCACACCTGGGAATAGTCAGAGTCTATTTCATATGGCCATTCATTCAGAGCCTCAGTGAATAATACACACCTAGGGAATACTCAGGAGTCTATTACATAGGCCCTCTCATTCAAAGCCTCACTGAACAATGCACACCTGTTGGGTACTCAGGAGTGTATTTCATATGGCCACTCATTCAGCACCTCACTGAATGATACACACGTGGGGAATAGTCAGGATTCTATTTAATATGAACACCCATTATGAGCCTCGCTGAATTATGTATGCCTTGGAATCCTGAGGAGTCTATTTCATATGGCCACTCATTCAGAGTCTCAGTCAATAATACACACCTGGGGAATAGTCAGGAGTCTATTTTATATGGCCACTCATTCAGAGCCTCATTGAATAATGCATATCTGGAGAAAAATTTGGAGTCTCTTTCATATGGCCATTCATTCAGAGCATCAGTAAAGAATGCACACCTGTGGAGTGGCCAGGTGTCTATTTGCTTTGGCCACACATTCAGAACATCAGTGAATAATACACACCTGTGGTATAGTCAGGAGTCTATTTTATAAGGGCCCTCATTCAGAGTCTGAGTGAATAATACACACCTGGGGAATAGTCAAAAATCTATTACATATTGCCACTTATTCAGAGCCTCAGTGAATAATGCACACCTGGGAATAGTCAGGAGTCTATTTCATATGGCCACTCATTCAGAGCCTCAGTGAATAAGACACACCTGGGAATAGTCAGGAGTGTATTTCATATGGCCACTCACTCATAGCCTCAGTGAATAATACACACCTAGGGAATACTCAGGAGTCTATTACATAGGCCCTCTCATTCAAAGCCTCACTGAATAATACACACCTGTGGAATAGTCAGGAGTCTATTTTATATAGCCACTCATTCAGAGCCTCAGTGAATAATGAATACCTGTGGAATAGTTAGGATTCCATTTCATACCTCCACTCACTCATACCATCAGCAAATACTGCACAAATGTACAGTACTCACCAGTGTATTTTATATAGCCACTCATTCAGAGATTCAATGAATAATACAAATATGGGGGATAGTCAGCATTTTATTTTATATGACCACTCATGCACAGCCTCACTGAGTAATACACACCTGTGGAATAGTCAGAGTCTATTTTATATAGTCACTTATTCAGAGTCTCAGTGAATAATGCACACCTGGGAATAGACACTAGTCTATTTTATATGGCCAAAAAATGAAAGCCTGAGTGAGTAATGCACAATTTTGAAATAGTCATATTTTATATGCCCACATATTCAGAGTCTCAGTCAACAACACCCACCTGTGGAATAGTCAGCAGTCTATTTTATATAGTCACTTATTCAGAGCCTCATTGAATAATGCACACCTGGGGAATAGTCAGAGTCTATTTTATATGGCCAAACTTTCAGAGCCTCAGTGAATAATGCATACCTGGGGAATACTCAGGATGCTGTTACATATGGCCTCTCATTCAGAGCTTCACTGAATAAGGAACACCTGTAGAGTAGTCAGAAGTCTATGTCATATAGCCACACATTCGCAGCCTCACTTAATAATATACACATGGGGGAAAGTCAGGATTCTATTTCGTATGGCCACTCATTCAGAGCCCAACCTAAAATGCACGCCTGTGGAGTATTCAGGAGTCTCTTTCCTATGGTAACTCATTCAGAGCCTCACTGAATCATACACACCTATGGAAAAGTCAGGAGTGTATTTCACATGGCCACTCATTCAGTCTCAGTGAAGAATCATATATACCTGGAGAATACTCAGGAGTCTATTTTATATAGTCACTTATTCAGAGACTCACTGAATAATGCACACCTGGAATAGTCAGGAGTCTATTTTATATGGCCACTCATTCAGTCTCAGTGAATAATGCACACCTGAGGAATAGTCAAGAGGCTATAGTCAGAGTCTATTTCATATGGTCACTTGTTCAGAAACTCACTGAATGATACACACCTGGGAATAGTCAGAGTTCATGTCATATGGCCACTCAATCATAGCATTACTTAATTATGCACACCTGGGAAATAGGTTTCTGTTTCATATGACCACTGGTTGAGAGCCTCATTGAATAATGCACACCTGGGAATAGTCAGAGTCTATTTCATATGACCACTGGTTGAGAGCCTCATTGAATAATGCACACCTGGGAATAGTCAGGAGTCTATTACATAGGCCCTCTCATTCAAAGCCTCACTGAACAATGCACACCTGTTGGGTACTCAGGAGTGTATTTCATGGCCACTCATTCACAGTCTCAGTGAAGAATCATATATACCTGGGGAATACTCAGGAGTCTATTTTATATAGCCACTTATTCAGAGACTCACTGAATAATGCACACCTGGGAATAGTCTGGAGTCTATTTGATATGACAGTTCATCCAGTGCCTCAGTGGAAAATGCACACCTGAGGAATAGTCAAGAGGCTATAGTCAGTCTATTTTATATGGCCACTCATTCAGAGATTCACTGAATAATACACACCTAGGGAATACTCAGGAGTCTATTTCATATGGCCACTCAATCAGAGCATTACTGAATGATGCACACCTGGGAAATAGGTTTCTATTTCATATGACCACTGGTTGAGAGCCTCATTGAATAATGCACACCTGGGAATAGTCAGGAGTCTATTTCATATGACCACTCATGCACAGCCTCAGTGAATAATACACACCTAGGGAATACTCAGGAGTCTATTACATAGGCCCTCTCATTCAAAGCCTCACTGAACAATGCACACCTGTTGGGTACTCAGGAGTGTATTTCATATGGCCACTCATTCAGCACCTCACTGAATGATACACACGTGGGGAATAGTCAGGATTCTATTTAATATGAACACCCATTATGAGCCTCGCTGAATTATGTATGCCTTGGAATCCTGAGGAATCTATTTCCTATCAACACCCTTTCTGAGTCTAACGGAAAAATTATTACATGCAAAATTGTAAGGAGTAAATTTCATATGGCCCCTCCTTCAGAGCCTCATTGAATAATGCATATCTGGAGAAAAATTTGGAGTCTCTTTCATATGGCCATTCATTCAGAGCATCAGTAAATAATGCACACCTGTGGAGTGGCCAGGTGTCTACTTGCTTTGACCACACATTCAGAACATCAGTGGATAATACACACCTGTGGTATAGTCAGGACTCTATTTTATATGGCCACTCATTCAGAGCCTCAGTGAATAATACACCTGGGAATAGTCAGGAATCTATTATATATTGCCACTTCTTCAGAGCCTCAGTGAATAACACACACCTGGAATAGTCAGGAGTCTATTTCATATGACCACTGGTTGAGAGCCTCATTGAATAATGCACACCTGGGAATAGTCAGAAGTCTATTTTATATGGCCACTCACTGAGACTCCCAGGAATAGTGCACACTTGGGAAATTGTCAGGAGTCTATTTTATATGGCAACTCATACAGAACCTCAGTGAATAAGACACACCTGGGAATAGTCAGGAGTGTATTTCAATTAAGCACACACTAAGAGGCTCATTGAATTATACACAACAGTGAAAAGATCAGGAGTCAATTTCATCTGGCCTCTCACTCAGAGCTTCATTGAATAATGCACTCCTGTGGAATAGTCAGGAGCCTAATTGATATAGCCACTCATTCAGAGCCTCAGTGAATAATGCACACCTGTGGGATAGTCAGGATTCCATTTCATATGGCCACTCACTCATAGCCTTAGTGAATACTGCACAAATGTACAGTACTCACCAGTCTATTTTATATAGCCACTCATTCAGAGATTCACTGAATAATACAAATATGGGGGATAGTCAGCATCCTATTTCATATGACCACTCATGCACAGCCTCACTGAGTAATACACACCATGGGAAGAGTCAGGAGTCTACTATATGTAGCCACTCATTTACAGTCTCAGTGAATAATGCACACCTGGAAAATAGACACTAGTCTAATTTATATGGCCAGAAAATGAAAGCCTGAGTGAGTAATGCACAACTTTGGAATAGTTCTACTCCATGTGCCCACTTATTCAGAGTCTCAGTCAATAATACACACCTGTGGAATAGTCAGAAGTCTATTTTATAGGGTCACTAACTCAAAGCCTCATTAAATAATACACACCTGTGGACTAGTCAGGAGACAATTTGATACGGCCAAACGTCCAAAGCATCAGTGAATAATGCATACCTGGGGAATACTCAGGATGCTGTTACATATGGCCTCTCATTCAGAGCTTCACTGAATAAGGAACACCTGTACAGTATTCAGAAGTCTGTGTCATATAGCCACACATTCGCAGCCTCACCTAATAATATACACCAGGGGGAAAGTCAGGATTCTATTTCGTATGGCCACTCATTCAGAGCCGAACTTAAAAATGCGTGCCTGTGGAGTATTCAGGAGTCTTTCTTTTATGGTAACTCACTATGAGCCTCACTGAATCATACACACCTATGGAAAAGTCAGGGGTGTATTTCCATGGCTACTCATTCAGTCTCCATGAAGAATCATATATACCTGGGGAATACTCAGGAGTCTATTTTATATAGTCACTTACTCAGAAACTCACTGAATAATGCACACCTGGGAAATATTCTGGAGTCTATTTGATATGAAAGTTCATCCAGTGCATCAGTGGAAAATGCACACATAAAAAATCATCAAGAGGCTATAATCGGAGTCTCTTTCATGTGGTCACTCGTTTAGAAACTCAGTGAATGATACAAATCTTCGGAATAGTCAGATTACCTGCCATATATCTATGCAATCAGAGCATTACTGAATGATGCACACCTGGGAAATAGGTTTCTATTTCATATGACCCCTGGTTAAGAGCCTCATGGAATAATGAACACTGGGAATTTAATAAGGAGGCTATGTCATATGAACACTCTTTCAAAGCCTCAGTGAATAATACACACTTATGGAATACTCAGGAGCCTGTTACACAGAATCTCTTATTCAATGCCACACTGAACAATGCACACATGTTGGGTATGCAGGAGTGTATTTTATATGGCCACTCATTCAGCACCTCACTGAATGATACACACGTGAGGAATAGTCCGGATTGTTCTTAATATGAACAAGCATTATGAGCCTCGCTGAATTATGTATTCCTTGAAATCTTGAAGAGTCTATTTTATATCAACCCCCTTTCTGAGTCTAACAGAAAAATGAACACATACAGAATTGTAAGAAGTAATTTTTATATGGCCCATATTTTACCACCTCATTGAATAATGCATATCTGGAGAAAAATTTGGAGTCTCTTTCATATGGCCATTCGTTCAGAGCAGCAGTAAAGAATGCACCCCTGTGGAGTGGCCAGGTGTCTACTTGCTTTGGCCACACATTCAGAACATCAGTGAATAATACACACCTGTGGTATAGTCAGGAGTCTAATCCATAAGGCTCCTCATTCATAGGCAGAGTGAATAATACACACCTGAAGAATAGTCAAGAATCTATTATATATTGCCTCTTATTCAGAGCCTCAGTGAAAAATGTACACCTGGTAAATAGTCAGGAGTTTATTTTATATGGACACATGTTTAGATCCTTTCTGAATAATACACACATTGGGGAAAGTTAGGAATCTCTTTCATATGGCCACCCAGTGAGACTCCCAGGAAATAGTGCTCACTGGGGGAATTGTCAGGAGTCTATTTCATATGGCAACTCATACAGAACCTAAGTGAATCAGACACACTGGGGTAATAGTTAGGAGTTTATTTCAATTAAGGATACACTAAGAAGCTCATTGAATTATACACAACAGGGGAAGAATCAGGAGTCAATTTCATCTGGCCTCTCACTCAGAGCTTGATTGAGTAATTTACTCCTGTTGAATAGTCAGGAGCCTAATTGAAAGAGCCACTCATTCAGAGCTGCAGTGAATAATGCACACCTGTGGGATAGTCAGGAGTCCATTTTATATGGCTACTCACTCATAGCCTCAGTGAATACTGCACAAACGTATAGTACTCACCAGTCTATTTCATTTAGCCACTCAGAGATTCACTGAATAATACAAATATGGGGGATAGTCAGCATCCTATTTCATATGACCCTTCATGCACAGCCTCACTGACTAATATGCACCTGTGGAAGAGTTAGGAGTCTACTTTATATAGCCACTCATTTACAGTCTCAGTGAATAATACACACCTGGGGAATAAACACTAGTCTATTTTATATGGCCAGAAAATGAAAGCCTGAGTGAGTAATGCATAACTTTGGAATAGTCATATTGCATATGCTCACTTATTCAGAGTCTCAGTCAATAAAACACAACTGTGGAATATTCAGGAGTCTATTTTATAGGGTCACTAACTCAAAGCCTCATTAAATAATACACACCAGTGGACTTGTCAGGAGACAATTTGATATGGCCAAACTTTCAAAGCCTCAGTGAATAATGCATACCTGGGGAATACTCAGGATGCTGTTACATATGGCCTCTCATTAAGAGCTTCACTGAATAAGGAACACCTGTAGAGTAGTCAGAAGTTTATGTCATATAGCCACACATTCACAACCTCACTTAATAATATACACATGGGCGAAAGTCAGGATTCTATTTCGTATAACCACTCATTCAGAGCCCAACCTTAAAATGCATGCCTTTGTAGTATTCAGGAGTCTCTTTCCTATGGCAACTCATTCAGAGCCTCACTGAATCATACACACCTATGGAAATGTCAGGAGTGTATTTCACATGGCCACTAATTCAGAGCCTCAGTGAAGAATCATATATACCTGGGGAATTCTAAGGAGTCCATTTTATATAGCCATTTATTCAGTCTCACTGAATAATGCACAGCTGGGGAATAGTCTGGAATCTATTCGATATGACCATTTACCCAGTGCCTTTGTGGAAACTGCTCACCTGAGAAATAGTCAAGTGGCTGTAGTCAGCAATCTATTTTATATGGCCACTTGTTAAGAAACTCACTGAATAATACACACCTGTGGAATTGTCACGAGTCTATTTCATAAGGCTCCTTATTCAGAGCCCTTGTGAATAAAACACACCTGGAGAATAATCAGGAGTGTATCTCATATTGAATCTGATTTAGAGTGTCAATGAATAATGCACACCTGGGTAATAGACGGGAGTGTATTTTATATGAACACCCTCTCAGAGACTCTGAATAATACACACATGGGGTAGAGTCAGGAATCAATTTCACATAACCACTCAGTGAGAGCCTCATGAAGTAGTGCAGACCTGGGGAGTTGTCAGGAGTTTATTTTGTATGGCAACTCATACAGAGACTCAGTGAATAACACACACTTGGGGAATAGTCAGGAGAGTATTTTATGTTGCCCCTCATGCAGAACTTCAAAGAATATTGAACACGTTTGGAATAGCCAGGATTCTCTTTTCTATGGCCACTCATTTAGAGTCTCACTGAATGGTACACAACTGTGAAAGAGGCAGGAGTTTATTTTATATTTTTATTCAGTGAGAGCTGCAGTGAATAACGAACACCTGGGGAATTGTCAGGAGTCTGTTTAACATGACCACTCATTATGAACCTCAGTGCATAATGCACGTCTGTGGAGTACTGAGGAGACTAATTCATATCATCCCCGATTCTGATACTTTCTGAATAATGCACACATGGGGAACAGTCAGAAGTTTATTTCATATGGTCATTCAGTAGGACCCCCACGGAATAATGCACAACAAGGGAATAGTCTGGAGAATATTTTATATGGCCACTCAGAGAATCAGTGAATAATGCCGACTTGGGGAATACTCAGGAGTCTATTTCACATTGCCAATAATTCAGAGCCACACTGAGTAATGCACACCAGGGTAATATTCAGAATCCTCTTTCATATGGCCACTCATTCAGTGCCTCCCTGAATGAAAAACACCTGGGGAATCATCAGCATTCTAATCCATACTACCACTAATTCAGAGCCTTATTGAATAATTCCCAAAGGGGCAATAGTAAGGAGTCTATCATATATAACCTCTCATTCAGAGCTTCAGTGAATAATGAACCCTTATGGAGTAAGATAGCCACGAATTCAGTGCCTCCCTCAATCATACACACCTCAATGATAGAAGTCTATTTTATATGACCTCTCATTCTGGTCCTCACTGAATAATACACACCTGAGGTAGTGTCAGGAGCCTATTTCGTATGGACACTCATACACAACCTCTTTGAATAATGCACAAATGGAGAATAATTAGAAGTTTAAGTAAAATGGCTACTCATTCAGACAATCAGTGAATAACGCACACATGTGGAGTGATAAGTCGTCTGTTTCATATGGCCACTCTTTCAAAGCCTCACAGAATAATGCACACCTGCAGAATAGTCAGAAGTCTCTTTCATATGGCCACTCATAGAGAGCCTCACTGAATGTACACCCTTAAAGGAATAGTCAGGATTCTGTTTTATCCCCTCATTTACAGTGTCACTGAATAATGCGCACCTGTGGAATAGCCATGAGTCTATTTCATGTGACCTCTGATTCAGAGTGTTACTGAATAATGTGGAGTAGTCAGGAGTCCATTTCATGTAGCTACGTATTAGGAGCCTCAGTGGATAATGCAAACCTGTAGGATAGTAAGGAATCTAATTAATATGGCCACTTATTCTGAGTCTCATTGAATAAGAAACACCTGGAGAATAATTTGGAGTCTATTTCAGATGTACATTCATTCAAAGCCTCAGTGAATAATGCACACCCGTGGAGTAGGCAGGAGTTTATTTCACTTGGACACCCATTTATAGCCTCAATGGATAATAAGCACCTGTGGAATAGTCAGAAGTATACTTTATAATGTTACTCATTCAGAGCCTCAGTGGATAATACACACTTGGGGAATAGTGAAGAGTCTATTTTATATGGCCACTCTTTTAGCACATCAGTGAGTGATATATTCCTGGGGAATAGTCAGGACAGTTTCATATGAACACTCATTGAGAGCCTCACTGAATAATGTACACCTGTGGCATAGTCGGAAATCTATTTCATTTGGTCACTCTTTCAGACCCTCAGTGAATAATACACACCTGGGGAAGAGTCAGGAGTCTCTTTCATGTTGCCACTCATTCAGAGCTTCACAGAATAGTGCACACCTTGAGAATTCTCAAGTCTGTTTGGAATGACAATGCATTCGGGGACTCTTTAAATAACACACACCTAGGCAATAGTGAGGAATCTATTTCAAATGGCCACATATTCAGAGCCTCGGTGAATAATGCACACCTGGAGAATAATCAGGAGTATATTGCTTAGGCCCACTTATTTAGCCCGCCAGTGAACAATGCATGTCTGTCGAGTACTTAGGGGTCTGTTTCATATGGCCACTCATTTCGAGCCTTAATGAATAGTACACACCTGGGAAAAAGTCTGGAGTGTATTTCACATGGCCACTCATTCAGAGACTCAGTGAATAACTCATACCTGTTGAGTACTCAGGAGTCTTTTTTAAATGGTGAATCATTCAGAGCCTCACTGAATGATACACACCTTGGGAATAGTCAGGATTCTGTTTAATATGACCACTCATTATGAGGCTCAGTGAATAACGCATGTCTGTGGAATACAGAGGAGACTAATTTATATCAACCCCCATTCTTAGGTTTTCTGAATAATACACACCTGTGGAATAAACAGAACTCTGTTTCATATAATCACTCATTAAGCCCCCAGAAAATTATACACAACTGGGTAATAGTCAGGATTCTATTTCTTATGGTCACTCATTTAGGCCTTCACTGAATAATTCACACGTTTGGAATAGTCAGGATTCTCTTTCATATGGCCACTCATTCAGAGCCTCACTGAATGGTGCACACCTCTGGAATACTCAGGAGTCTATTTCACATTGCAACTCATTCAGAGCCACAGTAAATAATGCACACCTGGGAAGTACTGAGGATTCTATTTCAAATGATCCTTCACTCAGAGCCTCAGTGAAGAATACACACATGGGAAATATTCAAGGGTTTATATCATATGACCACTCATTCAGAGCCTCAGTGAATAATACATGCCTGGGGAATAATCAGTATCTTATCTCATATGACCTGTTATTCAGAGCCAAACTGAATAATACACACCTTGGGAATAGACAGGTTTCTTTTTTATATAAACACTTTTTTAGAGCCTCAGTGAATAGTACACACCAGGGGAACATTGATTAAGTTATTTCATAGTGCCACTTATTCAGAGCCCTTTGAATAGTGCAAGTTTGGGTAATTGTCCGAAGTTCATTTACAGTGTTTTCTCATGCAGAGCCTCATTGAATAACGCATACCTGGAAAAATTTTGGAGTCTTTTTTACATGGCCATTCATTGAGCACATCAGTGAACAATGCACACTTGTGGAGTAGCCATGTGTCTATTTACTTTGGTGACATATTTATAACATTGGTGAATAATACACACCTGTTGAATAGTCAGGAATCTATTTCATATGGTCCCTTATTAAGAGCCCTTTTGAATGACACACACCTGGAAAATAATCAGGAGTATATTACATATTGAAACTCATACAGAGCTTCGGTGAATAATGCACACCTGGGGAATAGGCAGAAGTGTATTTTATATGGACACTCTTTAAGAGCCTCTCTGAATAATACACACATAGAGTGGAGTCAGGAGTCTATCTCATATGGTCACTCTGTGAAAGTCTCAGGAAGTAGTGCATACCTGAAAAATTGTCAGGGTCTATTTTGTATGGCAACTCGTGCACAACCTCAGTAAAGAACACACACCTGGGGAGAGTCAGGAGTGTATTTTAATGGGCCACACATTCAGAAGGTCAATGAATAATACACACCTAGGAAATTGTCAGGAGACAATTTCATCTGGCCTCTCATGCAGAGCTTCACTGAATAATGCACTCCTGTGGAGTAGTCAGCAGCCTAATTGATATAGCCATTCATTCAGAGCCTCTCTGAGTAATAAGCTCCTTGTGAATATTTAGAAATCTGTTTAAGGTGGCCACGCAGAGCCTCACTGAATTGTACACACCTGTGGAATCTTCATATGGAAACTAATTCAGAATCCCATGGAGTATTGCATACCTGTGGATAAGTGAGGATTCTCTTTCATATGGCCACTCATAATGATACACACCTGTGGAATAGTCAAGAGTCTATTTCATATTGCCACTCATTCAGAGCCTCAGAGAATAATACACACCTAGGGTGTACTGAGGATTCTACTGTGAACAATAGACATTTGGGGAATAGTCAATGGTCTATTATATAAAGTCACTCATTCAGAGCCTCACTGAGTGATACACACCTGGGGAATAGTCACAATTCTATTTCACATGAACAGTCATTTACAGCCAAGCTGAATAATGCACAACTTGGAAACAGTCAGGAGTCACTTTCATAGGGACACTGTTTCAGAGCATCATTGTATAATGTACACTGGGAAAATAGTCAAAAGTTTGTTTAACATGACCACTTATTATGAGCCTCAGTGAATAATGCACATCTGTGGAGTACTGAGAACACTAAATCATAACACCCCTGATTCTGAGATTCCCTAAATAATGCACATATGGGGAAAAATCAGAAGTCTATTTCATACGGTCACTCAGTAGGATCCCCACAGAATAATACACAATGGGAAAATAGTCAGGAGTCTATTTTACATGGCCATTCAGACAATCAGTGAATATTACGACTTGCGGAATACTTTGGAGTCTATTTCACATTGCCAGTAATTCAGAGCCACAGTGAATAATGCAGACCAGGGTAATAGTGAGAAGCCTGTTTCATATGGCCACTCATTCAGTGCCTCACTGGATGAAAAACACCTGGGGAATCATCAGGATGCTAATCCATACTACCACTCATATAGAGCCTTATTGAATAATTCACAACGGGGCAATAGTCAGGAATATATATATATATATATATATATATATATATATATATAAATTTTTATTGCATATTAGGTTTTGGGGTGCATGTGCAGAACGTGCAAGATAGTTGCATAGGTACACAAATGGCAGTGTGTTTTGTTGCCTTCCTCCCCTTAACCCACATTTGGCATTTCTCCCCAGGCTATCCCTCCCAAGCTCCCACCCGATGTTTCTCCCATATTCCCCCCAATAGATCCCAGTGTGTAGTACATCCCTCCCTGTGTCCATGTGTTGTCAATTTTCTCACCCGCAAATGAGTGAGAATATGTGGTATTTTCTTTTCTGTTCTTGTGGCAGTTTGCTGAGAATGATGTTTTCCAGATTCATCCATGTCCTTACAAAAAACATAAACTCGTCATTTTTGATTGCTGCACAATATTTCATGGTGTATATGTGCCACATTGTCCAAGTCCAGTCTATCATCAATGGGCATTTGGGTTGGTTTCAGTTCTTTGCTATTGTAACCAGTACTGCAATAAACATTCGTGTGCATGTGTCCTTAGAGTAGGACGATTTATATTCCTTTGGATATATACCCAGTAATGGGATTGCTGGGTCAAATAAAATTTTTATTTCTAGGTCCTTGAGGAATCACCACACTGTCTTCCACAATGGTTGAACTAATTTACACTCCCACCAACAAGTAAGAGTGTTCCTATTTCTCCACATCCTCTCCAGCATCTGCTGTCTCCAGATATTTTAATGATCGCCATTCTAACTGGCGTGAGATGGTATCTCAATGTGGTTTTGATTTGCATCTCTCTAATGACCAGTATTGATGAGCATTTATGCAAGTGTTTGTTGGCCTTATGTATGTCTTCTTTTGTAAAGTGTCTGTTCATGCCCTTTGCCCATTTTTAAATAGGCTTGTTTTTTTTTTTTTTTTTTTTTTCTGTAAATCTGTTTGAGTTCTTTGTAAATTCTGGATATCAGTTCTTTGTCAGATGGGTAAACTTCAAAGATTTTTTCTCAATCTATTGGTTGCCAATTCACCATAGTGACTGTTTCTTTTGCCATGCAGAAGCTGTGGAGTTTGATTAGGTCCCATTTGTCTATTTTGGCTTTTGTTGCCAATGCTTTTGGTGTTTTGGTCATGAAGTCCTTGCCTACTCCTATGTCCTGAATGGTTTTGCTGGGTCAAATAAAATTTTATTTCTAGGTCCTTGAGGAATCACCACACTGTCTTCCACAATGGTTGAACTAATTTACACTCCCACCAACAAGTAAGAGTGTTCCTATTTCTCCACATCCTCTCCAGCATCTGCTGTCTCCAGATATTTTAATGATCGCCATTCTAACTGGCGTGAGATGGTATCTCAATGTGGTTTTGATTTGCATCTCTCTAATGACCAGTATTGATGAGCATTTATGCAAGTGTTTGTTGGCCTTATGTATGTCTTCTTTTGTAAAGTGTCTGTTCATGCCCTTTGCCCATTTTTAAATAGGCTTGTTTTTTTTTTTTTCTGTAAATCTGTTTGAGTTCTTTGTAAATTCTGGATATCAGTTCTTTGTCAGATGGGTAAACTTCAAAGATTTTTTCTCAATCTATTGGTTGCCAATTCACCATAGTGACTGTTTCTTTTGCCATGCAGAAGCTGTGGAGTTTGATTAGGTCCCATTTGTCTATTTTGGCTTTTGTTGCCAATGCTTTTGGTGTTTTGGTCATGAAGTCCTTGCCTACTCCTATGTCCTGAATGGTTGTGCCTAGATTTTTTTCTAGGGTTTTTATGGTGCCAGGTCTTATGTTTACGTCTTTAATCCATCTGGAGTTAATTTTAGTGTAAGGTGTCAGGAAGGGGTCCAGTTTCTGCTTTCTGCACATGGCTAGCCAGTTTTCTTAACACCATTTGTTAAACAGGGAATTCTTTCCCCATTGCTTGTTTTTGTCTGGTTTATCAACGATTATATGCTTGTAGATATGTTGATTTGCCTCTGATGTCTCTGTTCTGTTCCATTGGTCTATATCTCTGTTTTGGTACCAGTACCATGCTGTTTTGATTACTGTAGCCTTGTAGTATAGTTTGAAGTCTGGTAGTGTGATGCCTCCCGCTGTGTTCTTTTTGCTTAGAATTGACTTGGCTATGCGGGCTCTCTTTTGGTTCCATATGAAGTTCATGGTGGTTTTTTCCAGTTCTGTGAGAACATTCAATGGTAGCTTCATGGGCATAGCATTGATTGTGTAAATTACTTTGTGCAGTATAGCCATTTTCACGATATTGATTCTTCCTAACCACGAACATGGAATGTTTCTCCATCTGTTTGGGTCCTCTCTTATTTCGTTGAGCAGTGGTTTGTAGTTTTCCTTGAAGAGGTTTCTTACGTTCCTTGGAAGTTTTATTCCTAGGTATTTTATTCCCTTTGTAGCAATTGTGAATGGCAATTCATTCTTGATTTGGTTCTCTTTAAGTCTGTTATTGGTGTATAGGAATGCTTGTGATTTTTGCACATTGATTTTATATCCTGAGACTTTGCTGAAGTTGCTTATCAGTTGCAGGAGCTTTTGGGCTGAGGTGATGGGGTCTTATAGGTATACTGTCAGGTTGTCTGCGAATAGAGACAATTTGGCTTCCTCCTTTCCTATTCGAAGACCCTTTATTTCTTTTTCTTGTCTGATTGCTCTGGCTAGAACTTCCAGTACTATGTTGAATAAGAGTGGTGAGAGAGGGCATCCTTGTCTAGTGCCACATTTCAAAGGGAATGCTTCCAGTTTTTGCCCATTAAGTATGATATTGTCTGTTGGTTTGTCATAAATAGCTTTTATTACTTTGAGATATGTTCCATCAATACCGAGTTAATTGAGAGTTTTTAGCATAAAGGGCTGTTGAATTTTGTCAAATGCCTTCTCTGCATCAATTGAGATAATCATGTAGGTTTTGTTATTGGTTCTGTTAATGTGGTGAATGACGTTTATAGACTTGTGTATGTTGAACCAGCCTTGCATGCCCGGGAAGAATCCTACTTGATCATCATGGATAAGTTTTTTGATGTGCTGTTGCAATCGGTTTACCAGTATTTTATTGAAGATTTTTGCATCTATGTTCATCATGGATATTGGCCTGAAGTTTTCTTTTCTTGTTGAGTCTCTGTCAGGTTTTGGTATCAGGATGATGTTGGTCTCATAAAATGATTTGGGAACGGTTCCTTTTTTTTGGATTATTTGGAATAATTTCAGAAGGAATGGTACCATCTCTTCTTTGTGTGTCTGGTAGAAGTCGGGTGTGAACCCATCTGGACAAGGGCTTTTTTTGTGTGTGTGGTAGGCTCTTAATTTCTCCCTCGACTTCAGAACTTGTTATTAGTCTATTCATAATTTTGACTTCCTGGTGGCTTAGGCTTGGGAGGACACAGGTGTCCAGGAATTTATCCATTTCTTCCTCGTTTACTAGTTTATGTGCATAGAGTTGTTTGTAGTATTCTCTGATGATGGTTTCAATTTCTGTGGAACCTGTGCTGATTTCCTCTTTATCATATTTTATTGCATCTATTTTGTTGTTCTCTCTCTTCTTGTTTATCAGTCTGGCTAGTGTCTATTTTTTTGATCTTTTCGAAAAACCAGCTCTTGAATTTATTGATTTTTTGAAGGGATTTCGTGTCTCTATCTCCTTCAGTTCTGCTCTGATCTTAGTTATTTCTTGTCTTCGGCTAGGCTTTGAGTTTTTTTTTAATCTTGCTCCTCTAGCTCTTTCAATTTTGACAATAGGGTGTAAATTTTGGATCTCTCAACTCTTTTTATGTGGGCACTTATTGCTATATATTTTTCTCTACAGACTGCTTTAAATGTGTCCCAGAGATTCTGGTATGTTGTGTCTTCATTTTCATTGGTTTTGAAGAACTTCTTTATTTCTGCCTTCATTTCATTGTTTCTCCAATCAACATTCAAGGGCCAGTTGTTCATTTTTCATGAAGCTGTGCGGTTCTGAGTTAGTTTCTGAATTCTGAGTTCTAACTTGTTTTCACTATGATCTGAGAGACTGTTTGTTATGATTTCAGTTGTTTTGCATTTGCTGAGAAGTGCTTTACTTCCAATTATGTGGTCAATTTTGGAGTAGGTGTAATGTGGTGCTGAGAAGAATGTATATTCTGTGGATTTGGGATGGAGAGTTCTGTAAATGTCTATCAGGTTTGCTTGTTCCAGGTCTGAGTTCAAGCCCTGGATATCCTTGTTAATTTTCTGTCTTGTTGATCTGCCTGATATTGACAGTGGAGTGTTAAAGTCCCCACTATTACTGTGTGGGAGTCTAAGTCTCTTTGTAAGTCGTTAAGAACTTGCCTTATATATCTGGGTGCTCCTGCATTGGGTCCACATATATTTAGAATCGTTAGCTCTTCTTGTTGTATCGATCATTCTATCATTATGTAATGACCTTCTTTGTCTCTTTTGATCTTTGTTTTTTTTTTAAGTCTATTTTATCAGAGATGAGAATTGCAACTCCTGCTTTTTTTTGCTCTCCATTTGCTTGGTAAATCTTCCTCCATCCCTTTATTTTGAGCCTGTCTGAATCTTTGCATGTGAGATGGGTTTCCTGGATACAGCACACCGATAGGTTTTTGATTTTTATCCAATTTGCCAGTCTGTGTCTTTTGATTGGTGCATTTAGCCGATTTACGTTTAGTGTTACCATTGTTATGTGTGAGTTTGATACTGCCATTTTGATACTATCTGGCTGTTTTGTCCTTTGGTTAATGCAGATTCTTCATTTGTTGATGCTTTTTAGCATTTGGTATGTTTTTAGAATGGCTGGAACCGGTTGTTTTTTTCTATGTATAGTTCTTCTTTCAGGAGCTCTCGTAAAGCAGGTCTGGTGGCGACAAAATCTCCGAGTTCTTGCTTGTTGGCAAAAGATTTTATTCTTTCTTCACTTATGAAGCTCCGTTTGGCTGGATATGAAATTCTGGGTTAAAAGTTCTTTTCTTTAAGGATGTTGAATATTGGCCCCCACTCTTTTCTGGCTTTTAGAGTTTCTGCTGAGAGATCTGCTGTGAGTCTGATGAGCTTCCCTTTGTGGGTTACCTGACCCTTCTCTCTGGCTGCCCTTAGTATTTTCTTTTTCATTTCAACCCTGGTGAATCTGACGATTATGTGGCTTGAGTTTGCTCTTCTTGCAGAATATCTTTGTGGTCTTCTCTGTATTTCCTAGAGTTGAGTATTGGCCTGCCTTGCTAGGTTGGGGAAATTTTCGTGGATAATATCCTGAAGAGTGTTTTTCAGCTTGGATTCATTCTCTTCATTACATTCTGGTATGCCTATCAAACGTAGGTTACGTCTCTTTACATAGTCCCACATTTCTTGGAGATTTTGTTCATTCCTTTTGGTGCTTTTTTCTCTAATCTTGGTTTCCCTTTTTATTTCATTGAGTTGATCTTCGATTTCTGATATTCTTTCTTCTGCCTGGTCGTCCTTTTCTGAGGTGGCTCTTTGGATATACAGGAATCAGGGAGCTGCTTGAGGAGATGTTCTGTACTTTATAGGAGCTCCAGTTCTGAGCTGTCATCTCCGTTGTTCATTCAGGGTTGCTGGGCGAATGTGTCTGCTGCAGCAAAACTTATAAAAGCCCCTTTTTTTCTGTCAGGTGCTCTGTCTCAGGGAGTTGGGGCTTTCTTTATGAGTATCTATTGCACTGTCCTGTCCAGCTAGGAGGTAGTCTATTCATTATTTGCTGCTGGGGCTCCACCCTGCTAGCGCAGGTCCGCCCTCCTGCCATGGGGCTCTTTTCTACTGTGGTGTGCTCCTCCCTGTTGGTGGCGTCTCTCTGTTATGGCTGGTTGCCTTAGCAACAGTAGGCTGCATCAGCAGTGGGCGATACCTCAGTAGGGGTGGATTGTATTTGTAGTGGCTGACGCCCCTCCCCCACCGAGCTGCACAATTTGGATTCAGCCAAACCCGCAGCAATACTGTGAACCCGAGCGCCTCATATCACCACACTGCTTGTCTTTGTGAGGGTGTGACCCGCCAAGCCCAATCACCTGGCTTCCTGCCTTAAAGTCCCTCCTCTTTCTCTCTCTCTCTTTCTTTCCAAATTGAATGGTTGACTCTCTTACAGACACCCCAGTCGCCTGATGATTGGCCACTGGGATCCATGCGATCTCCCCTGTGTTGGCCCACTGCACCAGCACAAATCGCTCTTCCCAGGAATCTCCTGGTCTTGCTCACCATCCAAGCCCCCTTCAATCAAATGGACATGTCCATCTGCCCTCCCAAAACTCAGATTGCCGGTTTAACAGGGCACCCAGACCAGTGAGCTTTGTGCAGGCTGCCGCTGTGCTGTGGCACTGCACTGGTCAAAACGGCCATGCAAGCGGGCTGCGCTGCTCTCCGGTGTCTCTCCTACTTCTGGGAATTTGCAAGTTCCTTGGGCTACAAAAGTCCATCTGAAAATGCATCTTGGACTCACCCTCTGCGCCTTCACTGAGAGCTGCAATCCTGAGTTGTTTCTATGGCACCATCTTGGAACCGCTCCCCAGGAGTATATTTTATATGGCCTCTCATTCAGAGCTTCAGTTTATAATGAACCCTTATGACTTAGTCAGGACACTGTTTAAGATAGACACAAATTAAGTGCCTCCCCTAATGATACACACCTCAATGATAGAAGTCTATTTCATATGACCTCTCATTTTGTTCCTCACTGAATAATACACACCTGGGGTTGTGTCAGGAATCTGTTTTCTATGGACACTCATACAGGACCTCTTTAAATAATGCACACATAACAAATAATTAGGAGTCTGTGTCATATGGCTATTCATTCAATCAGTGAATAATAGACACATGTGGAGTAATAAAGTGTCTGTTTCATATGACCACCCTTTTACAGCCTCACGGAATAATGAACACTTGGGGAATAGTCAGAAGTCTCTTTCATACTGCCACTCATTGAGAGCCTCACTAAATGTACACTCCTGGGGAAATAGTCAGGATTCTGTTTTATCCTCTCATTCAGAGTCTCACTGAATAATGCACACCTGTGGAATAGCCAGGAGTCTTTTTCATGTGGCCTCTGATTCAAAGTGTCACTGAATAATATGGAGAAGTCAGGAGTCCTTTTTATGTAGCCACATATTTGGAGCCTCAGTGAATAATGCACACCTGTGGAATAGTAAGGAATCTAATTAATATGTCCACTTATTCTGAGACTCGCTGAATAAGACACACCTGGAGAATAATTTGGAGTCTATTTTCGATGGACTTTCATTCAGAGCCACAGTGAATAATGCACACCAGGGTATTAGTCAGAGGCCTCTTTCATATGGCCATTCAATGAGTGCTTCACTGAAGGATACACACCTGTGGAATAATCAGAATTCTATTCCATACTACCACTTATTCAGAGCCTTACTGAATAATTCACAATAAGGCAATAGTCAGGAGTCAACTTTACATGGCCACTCATTCAGTGCTTCAGTGAATAATAAACCCCTATTGGGTAGTCAGGATGCTCTTCAAGATAGCCACGAATTAAGTGCCTCCCTACATGTTACACACCTGGGTGATAGGAGTCTATTTTATATGAGCCCCCATTCTGGGCCTCACTGAAGAATACACACCTGGGAGAGTGTCAGAATTCTATTTGGTATGCACATTCATACAGAACCTCTTTGAATAATGCACACATAAAGAATAAATAGAAGTCTATGTCACATAGCTATTCATTCAGACGATCAGTTAATAATGCACACATGTGAAGTAATGAGGAGTCTGTTTCATATAGCCACTCTTTCACAGTGTCACTGCGTATTACACACTTGTGATATAGTCTGAAGAATATTTCTTATGGCCACTCATTCAGAGCCTCACTGAATAATGCACACCAGGGAAAAGGAGACTATTTCATATGGAAACTCATTCAGAACCTCACTGAATATTACATTTATGGGGAATTGTCAGGAGTCTATTTCATATGGCCACTCTTTCAAAGTTTCACGGAATAATGCACACCTGCGGAATAGTCAGAAGTCTCTTTCACATGGCCACACATTGAGAGCCTTACTAAATGTACACACTTGAAAAAATAGTAAGAAATCTCTTTTATCACCTCATTGAGATTCTCACTCAATAATGCTCACAAGGAAAAGAGTCAGAAGTCTTTTTTATGTGGCATCTAATTCAAAGTATTACTTAATAATGTGGAGTGGTCATTAGGCTATTTCATGTAGCCACATATTAAGGGCCTCAGTGAATAATACACACGTGTGAGATAGTAAGGAATGTAGTTGATATGGCCACTTAATCTGAGATTCACTGAATAATAAACACCTGGAGAATAATTTGGAGACTATTTCGGATGGACAGTCACTCAGAGCCCCAGTGAATAATGCGCACCTGTGGGATAGCCAGGAGTCTATTTAATTTGGCCACTTATTTATAGCCTCAGTGGATAATACACACTTGGGGAATAGTCAAGAATCTATTTTTATGGCCACTCTTTCAGCACCTGACTGAGTGATAAACACCTGAGAAATAGTCAGGACAGTTTCATATGAACACTCATTGAGAGCCTCACTGAATAATGCATAACTGTGGAATAGTCAAAAATCTATTTCATTTGGTCACTCTTTCAGAATCTTAGTGAATTATTCAAGACTGAAAAACAGTGAGGAGTCCATTTTATGTGGCCACTCATTCAGAGCCTCACGGAATAGTGCACACCTGGAAAATTGTCAGGAGTGTATTTGATATTGAAACTCATTTAGGGCCTCGGTGAATAGTGGACACCTGGGAAATAGAAAGATGTCTATTTCATATGGACATTTATTTCAGAGCCTCTCTGAATAATACACGCATTGGGTAGGGTCAAGAGTTTATTTCATATGGCCGCTCAGTGAGAGCCTCAGGGAGTAGTGCACACCTGGGGAATTGTCAGGAGTCTATTTCGTATGGCAACTCATACAGAACCTCACTGAATAACGCACACCTGGGGAATAGTCAAAACTGTATTTCAATTGGCCACACATTCAGAGGTTTAGTAAATAATACTCACTTAGGAAATTGTCAGGAGACAATTTCATCTGGCCTCTCATGCAGAGCTTCACTAAATAATGCACTCCTGGAGTAGTCAGCAGCCTAGTTGATATAGCCATGCATTCAGAGTCTCTCTGAGTAATAAGCTTCGTGCGGATATTCAGGAATCAATTTAAAATGGCCACCTAGAGCTTCACTGAATGGTGCAGAGCTGTGGTATCGTCATATGGCCACTAATTCAGAATCTCATGGAGTAATGTACACCGGTGGATAAGTGACGATTCTCTTTCATATGGCCACTCATTCAGATACTCACTGAATGATACACACCTGTGGAATTGTCAAGACTCTGTTTCATATTGCCACTCATTCAGAGCCCCAGTGAATAACGCACACCTGGGGAGTACTGAGGATTCTATTGCAAACATTAGACACTTTCGGAATAGTCAATGGTCAGTTCTATATGGTCACTCATTCAGAGCCTCAGAGAATAATACACACCTGGGGAATTGTCAGGATTTTTTTTTGTATAACCAGTCATTGAGAGCCAAGCTGAATAATTCTCACCTTGGGAATAGTCAGATGTCTCTTTCATAGGGATACTCTTTCAGAGCCTCAGTGAATAATGAACACATGGGGAACAGTCAGGAGAATGTTTAACATGAAAACTCATTACGAGTCTCAGTAAATAATGCACATGTGTGGAGTACTGAGGAGACTAATTTATATCACCCCATATTCTGAGGCTCCCTGAATAATGCACACATGGGAAACAGTCAGAAGTCTATTTTATATGGTCACTCAGTAGGACCCCCACGGAATAATACAAAATTGGAAAATAATCAGGAGTCTATTTTATATGGCTACTCAGAGAATCAGTGAATAATGCAGACTTGAAAAATACTCTGGACTCTATTTCACATGGCCAGTAATTTAGAGCCACAGTAAATAATGCAAACCAGGGTAATAGTCAGAAGTCCCTTTCGTATGGCCACTCATTCAGTGCCTCACTGAATGATAAACACGTGGGGAATAGTTGGGATTCTATTTTCTTTCTTTTTTTTTAATTTTCAAATTATTATTATTATTATTATTATTATTTTTATTGCATTATATGTTTTGGGGTACATGTGCAGAACGTGCAAGATAGTTGCATAGGTACACACATGGCAGTGTGTTTTGCTGCCTTCCTCCCCTTCACCCACACTTGGTATTCATCCCCAGGCTATCCCACCCCAGCACCACCCGCTGTCCCTCTCCCATTTCCCCCAACAGTCCCCAGTGTATAGTAGACCGCCTCTCTGTGTCCATGTGTTCTCATTTTTCTCACCCACCTATGAGTGAGTATATGCGGTATTTCTTTTTCTGTTCTTGTGTCAGTTTGCTGAGAATGATGTTCTCCAGATTCATCCATGTCCTTACAAAGGACACAAACTCATCATTTTTGATTGCTGCATAATATTCCATGGTGTATATGTGCCACATTTTCCCAGTCCAGTCTATCATCGATGGGTATTTGGGTTGGTTCGAGGTCTTTGCTATTGTAAACAGTGCTGCAATGAACATTGGTGTGCATGTGTCCTTATAGTAGAACGATTTATAGTCTTTTGGATAGATACCCAGTAATGGGATTGCTGGGTCAAATGGAATTTCTATTTCTAGGTCCCTGAGGAATCGCCACACTGTCTTCCACAATGGTTGAACTAATTTACACTCCCACCAATAGTGTAAGAGTGTTCCTATTTCTCCACATCCTCTCCAGCATCTGCTGTCTCCAGATTTTTAATGATCGCCATTCTAACTGGTGTGAGATGGTATCTCAATGTGGTTTTGATTTGCATCTCTCTAATGACCAATGATGATGAGCACTTTTCATATGTTTGTTGGCCTCATGTATGTCTTCTTTTGTAAAGTTTCTGTTCATATCCTTTGCCCATTTTGAATGGGCTTGTTTTTTTCCTGTAAATCTGTTTGAGTTCTTTGTAAATTCTGGATATCAGCCCTTTGTCAGATGTGTAAACTGCAAAGATTTTTCCCATTCTGATGGTTGCCGATTCACTCTAGTGACTGTTTCTTTTGCCGTGCAGAAGCTGTGGAGTTTGATTAGGTCCCATTTGTCTATTTTGGCTTTTGTTGCCAATGCTTTTGGTGTTTTGTTCATGAAGTCCTTGCCTACTCCTATGTCCTGAATGGTTTTGCCTAGATTTTCTTCTAGGGTTTTATGGTGTCAGGTCTTACGTTTAAGTCTTTAATCCATCTGGAGTTAATTTTAGTGTAAGGTGTCAGGAAGGGTCCAGTTTCTGCTTTCTGCACATGGCTAGCCAGTTTTCCCAACACCATTTATTAAATAGGAATCCTTTCCCCATTGCCTGTTTTGTCTGGTTTATCAAAGATAATATGGTTGTAGATATGTTGTGTTGCCTCCGATGCCTCTGTTCTGTTCCATTGGTCTATATCTCTGTTTTGGTACCAGTACCATGCTGTTTTGATTACTGTAGCCTTGTAGTATAGTTTGAAGTCTGGTAGCGTGATGCCTCCCGCTGTGTTCTTTTGCTTAGAATTGACTTGGCTATGCGGGCTCTTTTTGGTTCCATATGAAATTCATGGTGGTTTTCCAGTTCTGTGAAGAAATTCAATGGTAGTTTGATGGGGATAGCATTGATTGTGTAAATTACTTTGGGCAGTATAGCCATTTTCACGATATTGATTCTTCCTAACCACGAACATGGAATGTTTCTCCATCTGTTTGTGTCCTCTCTTATTTCGTTGAGCAGTTGTTTGTAGTTTTCCTTAAAGAGGTCCCTTACATTCCTAGTGAGTTGTATTCCTAGGTATTTTATTTTCTTTGTAGCAATTGTGAATGGCAGTTCGTTCTTGATTTGGTTCTCTTTAAGTCTGTTATTGGTGTATAGGAATGCTTGTGATTTTTGAACATTGATTTTATATCCTGAGACTTTGCTGAAGTTGCTTATCAGTTGCAGGAGCTTTTGGGCTGAGGTGATGGGGTCTTCTAGGTATACTATCATGTCGTCTGCAAATAGAGACAATTTGGCTTCCACCTTTCCTATTTGAATACCCTTTATTTCTTTTTCTTGCCTGATTGCTCTGGCTAGAACTTCCAGTACTATGTTGAATAGAAGTGGTGAGAGAGGGCATCCTTGTCTAGTGCCGGATTTCAAAGGGAATGCTTCCAGTTTTGCCCATTAAGTATGATATTGGCTGTTGGTTTGTCGTAAATAGCTTTTATTACTTTGAGATATGTTCCATCAATACCAAGTTTATTGAGGGTTTTTAGCATAAAGGGCTGTTGAATTTTGTCAAATGCCTTCTCTGCATCAATTGAGATAATCATGTGGTTTTGTTTTGCTTCTGTTTATGTGGTGAATTACATTTATAGACTTGCGTATGTTGAACCAGCCTTGCATCCCAGGATGAATCCTACTTGATCATGATGGATAAGTTTTTAATGTGCTGTTGCAATCGGTTTGCCAGTATTTTATTGAAGATTTTTGCATCTATGTTCATCATGGATATTGGCCTGAAGTTTTCTTTTCTTGTTGAGTTTCTGCCAGGTTTTGGTATCAGGATGATGTTGGTCTCATAAAATGATTTGGGAAGGGTTCACTCTTTTTGGATTATTTGGAATAGTTTCAGAAGGAATGGTACCAGATCCTCTTTGTGTGTCTGGTAGAATTCAGCTGTGAACCCATCTGGACCTGGGCTTTTTTTGTGTGGTAGGCTCTTAATTGCTGCCTCAACTTCTGACCTTGTTATTGGTCTATTCATAGTTTCAGCTTCCTCCTGGTTTAGGCTTGGGAGGACACAGGCGTCCAGGAATTTATCCATTTCTTCCTGATTTACTAGTTTGTGTGCATAGAGTTGTTTGTAGTATTCTCTGATGATGGTTTGAATTTCTGTGGAATCTGTGGTGATTTCTTCTTTATCGTTTTTTATTGCATCTATTTGGTTGTTCTCTCTTTTCTTTTTATCAGTCTGGCTAGTGGTCTGTCTATTTTGTTGATCTTTTCAAAAAACCAGCTCTTAGATTTATTGATTTTTTGAAGGGTTTTCTTGTCTCTATCTCCTTCAGTTCTGCTCTGATCTTAGTTATTTCTTGTCTTGGCTAGGTTTTGAGCTTTTTGATCTTGCTCCTCTAGCTCTTTCAATTTTGACGATAGGGTGTCAATTTTGGATCTCTCCACTCTTCTCATGTGGGCACTTATTGCTATATATTTTCCTCTACAGACTGCTTTAAATGTGTCCCAGAGATTCTGGTACGTTGTGTCTTCATTCTCGTTGGTTTCAAAGAACTTCTTTATTTCTGCCTTCATTTCATTGTTTATCCAATCAACATTCAAGAGCCAGTTGTTCAGTTTCCATGAAGCTGTGCGGTTCTGAGTTATTTTCTGAATTCTGAGTTCCAACTTGATTGCACTATGGTCTGAGAGACTGTTTGTTATGATTTCCGTTGTTTTGCATTTGCTGAGGAGTGCTTTACTTTCAATTATGTGGTCAATTTTGGAGTAGGTGTGATGTGGTGCTGAGAAGAATGTATATTCTGTGGATTTGGGGTGGAGAGTTCTGTAAATGTCTATCAGGTTTGCTTGTTCCAGGTCTGAGTTCAAGTCCTGGATATCCTTGTTAATTTTCTGTCTGGTTGATCTGTCTGCTATTGACATTGGAGTGTTAAAGTCTCCCACTATTATTGTGTGGGAGTCTAAGTCTCTTTGTAAGTCATTAAGAACTTGCCTTATAAATCTGGGTGCTCCTACATTGGGTCTATATATATTTAGAATCGTTAGCTCTTCTTGTTGTATCGATCCTTTTACCATTATGTAATAACCTTTTTTGTCCCTTTTGATCTTTGTTGCTTTAAAGTCTATTTTATCAGAGATGAGAATTGCAAGTCCTGCTTTTTATTGCTCTCCATTTGCTTGGTAAATCTTCCTGCATTTTTTTATTTTGAGCCTTTGTGTATCTTTGCGTGTGAGGTGGATTTCCTGGATACAGCACACTGATAGGTTTTCGTTTTTTATCCAATTTGCCAGTCTGTGTCTTTTGATTGGTGCATTTAGCCCATTTACATTCAGGGTTAATATTGTTATGTGTGAATTTGATACCGCGATTTTGATGCTAGCTGGCTGTTTTGCCCGTTGGTTCATGTACATTCTTCATTTGGTTGATGGTCTTTAGCATTTGGTATGCTTTTAGGATGGCTGGAACTGGTTGTTTCTTTCTATGTGTAGTGCCTCTTTCAGGAGCTCTTGTAAAGCAGGCCTAGTGGTGACAAAATCTCTGAGTACTTGCTGGTTCGTGAAGGATTTTATTTTTCCTTCACTTATGAAGCTCAGTTTGGCTGGATATGAAATTCTGGGTTGAAAGGTCTTTTTTTTAAGGATGTTGAATATTGGCCCCCACTCTCTTCTGGCTTGTAGAGTCTCTGCCGATAGATCTGCTGTGAGTCTGATGGGCTTCCCTTTGTGGGTGACCCAACCTTTCTTTCTTGCTGCCCTTAGTATTTTCTCCTTTATTTCAACCCTGGTGAATCTGACGATTATGTGCCTTGGGGTTGCTCTTCTTGTGGAGTATCTTTGTGGTTTTCTCTGTATTTCCTGGAGTTGAGTATTTACCTGTCTTGCTAGTTTGGGGAAATTTTCCTGGATAACATCCTGAAGAGTGTTTTCCAGCTTGGATTCATTCTCTTCATCACATTCTGGTACACCTATCAAACGTAGGTTGGTTCTCTTCACATAGTCCCACATTTCTTGGAGATTTTGTTCATTTTTTTTGTATTTTTTTCTTTAATCTTGGTTTCTCGTTTTATTTCATTGAGTTGATCTTCAACTTCTGATATTCTTTCTTCTGCTTGGTCAATTCGGCTGTTGAAACTTGTGCATGCTTAGCGAAGTTCTCGTGTTGTGTTTTTCAGCTCCTTCAATTCATTGATATTCCCCTCTAAGTTGTCCATTCTGGTTATCAATTCCTCGAATCTTTTCTCAAATCTTTTTTGAAGGTTCTTAGTTTCTTTGCACTTGTTTAGTACATGTTCCTTTAGCTCACTGAATTTCTCATTATCCACTTTCTGAAATCTGATTCCGTCATTTCGTCACATTCATTCTCCGTCCAGCTTTGTTCCCTTGCTGGTGAGGAGTTTTGGTCCTTTTTTGGAGGTGAGGTGTTTTGGTTTCGGGTGCTTTCCTCCTTTTTGCGCTGATTTCTTCCCATCTTTATGGATTTATCCGTCTGTCGTCTTAGTAGTTGCTGATTTTTCAATTGGGTCTCTTTGTGGACGCTGAGATTGTTGATGATGAAATATTTTTGTTACTTACTTTTCCCTCTTATGATCTATCCCCTCTGCTGTATGAGTGCTGAGGTCCACTCCAGGCCCTGTTTGTCTGCGGTATACCTGCAGCAGCTGTGGAACAGTGAGGGATGATACCAGTTTCTTCTTCTGCTGTCCTTGTTCCAGAATAATGCCAGCCAAATGTCAGTCTGATTAGTCTTTTTCTGGGGTGACTCCTTGGATATACAGGGGTCAGGGAGCTGCTTGAGAAGACAGTCTGTGCTTTATAGGAGCTCCAGTGCTGAGCTGTGAGCTCCGTTGTTCATTCAGTGTTGTTGGGAGGTTGTTTATGTCTGCTGCTATAGAACTCATAAAACTCCACCCTTTTTCCCCTTAGATGCTCTGTCTCAGGGAGTTGGGGCTTTCTTTATGAGTATCTGTTGCACTGTCCTGCCCCACTAGGCGGCAGTCTATTCGCTATTTGCCTGCCGGGTCTCTGACCTGCTAGCGCGGGTCCGCCCTGTTGCTGCTGGGCTCCCTTCTGCTGTGGAGCGCGGAATCTCTCTGTTATGGCAGGTTGCCTCGGCAACAGCAGGCTGCATCAGTCCTGGGCGGTACTTCAGTGGGGGTGGACTGCATCAGCAATGGTGGACGCCCCTCCCTCACTGGGCTGCACCGTCCTAGATGCCGGCAGCAAAACTCTCAGCCCCAAGCATCTCCAGTCGCCGCCCTGCTTGTCCCCGTGAGCGTGGGACTTGCCGAGCCCGATCACCCAGCTCCCTGCCTCAGAGTCCGTCCTCTCTCTCTCTCTCTCTCTCTTCCTCTCCCCAAGCTGAAAGGTCGACTCTCTCACTGGCGCCCCAGTAGCCTGCCGATAGGGCACTGGGATCCGTGTGATCTCCCGTGCTGCTGCCCACTACCCCGGCTCAGACCACGCTTCCAAGGAAACTCCTGGTCCGGCTCATTGTCCAAGTCCCGTTCAATCAGATGAACATGCCAATCTGCCCTTCCAAATCTCAGATTGCCGGTTTAACAGGGCAGCCAGACCAGTGAGTTCCGCGCCGGGTCTCGCTGTGGTGCAGGCTGAAGTGGCGGCGGGAGGCGGCTGCATTAGCCGGCTGCGTTAGCGTCCCGTGTCTCTCCCACACCTGGGACTTTCAACGATCTGTGGGCATAAAAGGAACATCCGAGAATGCGGCTAGGACTCACCCTCTGCGCCTTCACTGAGAGCTGCAATCCTGAGTCGCCTCTACGACGCCATCTTGCCTCCTTCTGATCGTCAATTATTAATGCACACAAGTGTAATAGTCTCGACCCTCTCTCATATAGCCACTCATTCAGTGCCTCACTCAATGATACACACCTGGGGAATCATCAGGACTCTATTCCATAATGCCAATCATTCGGATCCTTATTGAATAATTCACAACGGGGCAATAGTCAGGTGACTATTTTATACAGCCTCTCATTTAGAGCTTCAGTGAATAATAAACTTTTATGGTGTAGTCAGGACACTGTTTTTGGTAGCCACGAATTAAGTGCCTCCCTGATAGTCAGGAGTGTATTTCATATGATCTCTCATTCTGGGAATAACTGAAGAATACACACCTGGGAAATTGTCAGGAGTCTATTTGCTATGCACACTCATGCAGATCCTTTTTGAATAATGCACACATTTAGAATAATTAAAAGTTCATGTCAACTGGCTACTTATTTAGACAATCAGTGAATAATGCACACATGTGGAATAATAAGAAATCTGTTTCATGTGGTCACTCTTTCACAGCCTCACCGAATATTATACACTTATGATATAGACTGGAGTTTCTTTCATGTGGCCACTCAGAGAATCAGTGAATAATGCACACATGAAGAGTATTCTGTGAATATAAGCAGTCTATTTTATATGGCCACAAAGATCAGCACTGAATAATGCATACCACGGTAATAGTCAGGATCCTGTTTCATGTGACCACTGATTCAGTAACTCTCTGAATGATACACACCGGGGAATCATCAGGACTCTATTCCATAATGCCAATCATTCAGATCCTTATTGAATAATTCACAACGGGCAATAGTCAGGTGACTATTTTATACAGCCTCTCATTTAGAGCTTCAGTGAATAATAAACTTTTATGGTGTAGTCAGGACACTGTTTTTGGTAGCCACGAATTAAGTGCCTCCCTGATAGTCAGGAGTGTATTTCATATGATCTCTCATTCTGGGAATAACTGAAGAATACACACCTGGGAAATTGTCAGGAGTCTATTTGCTATGCACACTCATGCAGATCCTTTTTGAATAATGCACACATTTAGAATAATTAAAAGTTCATGTCAACTGGCTACTTATTTAGACAATCAGTGAATAATGCACACATGTGGAATAATAAGAAATCTGTTTCATGTGGTCACTCTTTCACAGCCTCACAGAATATTATACACTTATGATATAGACTGGAGTTTCTTTCATGTGGCCACTCAGAGAATCAGTGAATAACGCACACATGAAGAGTATTCTGTGAATATAAGCAGTCTATTTTATATGGCCACAAAGATCAGCACTGAATAATGCATACCACGGTAATAGTCAGGATCCTGTTTCATGTGACCACTGATTCAGTAACTCTCTGAATGATACACACCAGGGAATCTTCAGGATTCTATTCCATAATGCCAATCATTCAGATCCTTATTGAATAATTCACAACGGGCAATAGTCAGGTGACTATTTTATACAGCCTCTCATTCAGATATTCAGTGAATAATAATCACCTGTGGAGTAGTCAGGATCCTATTAGGATAGCCACAAATTAAGCACCTCCCTGTATGATACACACTTTTGTGACAGTCAGGAGTCTATTTGATATGTACACTCATACAGAACCTCTTTGAATAATGCACACCTGGGAAATTGTCAGGAGTCTATTTTATATGGTCACTCATTCAGAGCCTCACTGAATAACACACATCTGTGAAGTAAAATCGACTCTTTTTCATATGGCCACCGTTTCAGTGTTTCAGCGAATAATATATATATCTGGAATAGCCAAGAATCTCTTTCTTATGGCCACTCGTTCCGGGCGTCAGTGAATAATACACACCTGTGAAATTTTCTAGTGTCTACTTGAAATGGCCACACATTGAGAGTCTTTATATATAATGCCCACCTGGGGAATAGACAGGAGTCCCTTCCTTAGGCTCACTTATTCAGACTCATTCAGTAATACACACCTGGAAAAGAGTTAATAGTCTTCTTCATATAGCCACTTCTTTAGAACCTCAGTAAATAATACACACCTATGGAACAGACACTGGTCTATTTTGTATGGCGACAAAATCAAAGCCTGAGTGAGTAATGCACAACTTTGGAATAATGAGGAGTCTATTCCATATGCCCACTTAATCAGTGTCTCAGTCAATAATACAAACCGTAGAAATACCAAGAGATCTATTTCATCCAATCACTGACTTAAAGCCTCATTAAATAATACACACCTGGGAAATTGTCAGGAGTCTATTTTATATGGCCACTCATTCAGAGCCTCACTGAATAATGCACACCTGGGAAATTGTCAGGAGTCTATTTCAAATGGCCTCTCATTCAGATATTCAGTGAATAATACACACCTGTGAAATTTTCTAGTGTCTACTTGAAATGGCCACACATTGAGAGTCTTTATATATAATGCCCACCTGGGGAATAGACAGGAGTCCCTTCCTTAGGCTCACTTATTCAGACTCATTCAGTAATACACACCTGGAAAAGAGTTAATAGTCTTCTTCATATAGCCACTTCTTTAGAACCTCAGTAAATAATACACACCTATGGAACAGACACTGGTCTATTTTGTATGGCGACAAAATCAAAGCCTGAGTGAGTAATGCACAACTTTGGAATAATGAGGAGTCTATTCCATATGCCCACTTAATCAGTGTCTCAGTCAATAATACAAACCGTAGAAATACCAAGAGATCTATTTCATCCAATCACTGACTTAAAGCCTCATTAAATAATACACACCTGTGGAATAGTCTGGAGGCCTTTTTATATGGCCAAACATTCAGAGTATCAGTGACTGATACATACCGGGCCATACTCAGGACATTATTACATATGGCCTCTCATTCAGAGATTCACTGAATAAGGAACACCTGTATTTTTGTCAGAATTCTATTTCATATAGCCACATATTCACAGCCTCACTGAATAACATACACGGTAGGGAAAGTCAAGTATCTATGTCGTATAGCCACTCATTTAGAGCCGAACCTAAAAATGCACGCCTGATAAGTATTCAGTACTCGCTTTCCTATGGCCACTCATTCAGAGCCTCACTGAATAATACAGACCAATCGAAAAGTCAGGAGTGTATTTCACATTGCCACTCATTCAGAACCTCAGTGGAGAATTATATGTACCTGGGAAATACTCAGGATTCTATTTAATATAGCCACTTATTCAGAGACTGACTGAATAATGCACACATGTGGAGTAATAATAAGTCAGTTTCATATGGCCACTCATTCAGAGCCTCACTGAATAATGCACACATGTGGAGTAATAATAAGTCAGTTTCATATGGCCACTCATTCAGTGCCTCACTGAATGATACAAACCTGGGGAATCATAAGAATTCTATTCCATACTACCACTCATTCAGAGCCTCACTGAATAATACACACCTGTGGAATAGTCTGGAGGCCTTTTATATGGCCAAACATTCAGAGTATCAGTGACTGATACATACCGGGCCATACTCAGGACATTATTACATATGGCCTCTCATTCAGAGATTCACTGAATAAGGAACACCTGTATTTTGTCAGAATTCTATTTCATATAGCCACATATTGACAGCCCCACTGAATAACATACACGGTAGGGAAAGTCAAGTATCTATGTCGTATAGCCACTCATTTAGAGCCGAACCTAAAAATGCACGCCTGATAAGTATTCAGTACTCGCTTTCCTATGGCCACTCATTCAGAGCCTCACTGAATAATACAGACCAATCGAAAAGTCAGGAGTGTATTTCACATTGCCACTCATTCAGAACCTCAGTGGAGAATTATATGTACCTGGGAAATACTCAGGATTCTATTTAATATAGCCACTTATTCAGAGACTGACTGAATAATGCACACCTGGGAAATAGTCTGATGTCTATTTGATATGACCGTTCACACAGTGTCTCAGTGGAAAATGCGAAGCTGAGAAATAGTCAAGAGGATTTAGTCAGGAGTCTATTTTATATGGTCACTCATTCAGAAAGTCAGTGAATGATACACAACTGGGGAATAGTCAGAGTCCATGCCATATGGCCACTCAATCTCAGCATTACCAAACAATGGACAATGGAGCAATAGTCAAAAGTCTATTTCATATGGCCTCATATTCAGAGCTTCAGTGCATAACAAACAGCTGTGGAGTAGTCAGGACCCTATTTAAGCTAGCCCAAAATTAAGCATCTCTCCGAATATTACACACATGAGTGATTGTCTGGAGGCTATTTCATGTGGACACTGATACAGAATCTCTTCAAATACTGCACATGTGGGGAATAAACAGTAGTCTATTTTATATGGTAATTTCTTTGGAACATCAAAAAATAACACACACCTGTGGAGTAAATTGGAGTCTATTCCATATGGCCACCCTTTCAGTGTTTAATTGAATAATGTCTATATCTGAATAACCTGGAATCTCTTTTATATGGCCACTCGTTCTGGGCCTCGGTGAATAATACACCCCTTGGAAACAGTCACAAGTCCACTTCAAATGTCTACACATTCAGGATCTCTGTAAATAATGCACACCAGGGCAATAGCCAGGAGTCTCTTTTTTATGCCCACTTATACAGAGTCTAATTCAAAAATACACACCTAAGAAAGAGTTATGAGTCTTGTTTATATAGCCACTCATTAAGAGCCTCAGTGAATAATACACACCTATGGAACAGACACTGGTCTATTTTGTATGGCGACAAAATCAAAGCCTGAGTGAGTAATGCACAACTTTGGAATAATGAGGAGTCTATTCCATATGCCCACTTAATCAGTGTCTCAGTCAATAATACAAACCGTAGAAATACCAAGAGATCTATTTCATCCAATCACTGACTTAAAGCCTCATTAAATAATACACACCTGTGGAATAGTCTGGAGGCCTTTTTATATGGCCAAACATTCAGAGTATCAGTGACTGATACATACCGGGCCATACTCAGGACATTATTACATATGGCCTCTCATTCAGAGATTCACTGAATAAGGAACACCTGTATTTTTGTCAGAATTCTATTTCATATAGCCACATATTGACAGCCCCACTGAATAACATACACGGTAGGGAAAGTCAAGTATCTATGTCGTATAGCCACTCATTTAGAGCCGAACCTAAAAATGCACGCCTGATAAGTATTCAGTACTCGCTTTCCTATGGCCACTCATTCAGAGCCTCACTGAATAATACAGACCAATCGAAAAGTCAGGAGTGTATTTCACATTGCCACTCATTCAGAACCTCAGTGGAGAATTATATGTACCTGGGAAATACTCAGGATTCTATTTAATATAGCCACTTATTCAGAGACTGACTGAATAATGCACACCTGGGAAATAGTCTGATGTCTATTTGATATGACCGTTCACACAGTGTCTCAGTGGAAAATGCGAAGCTGAGAAATAGTCAAGAGGATTTAGTCAGGAGTCTATTTTATATGGTCACTCATTCAGAAAGTCAGTGAATGATACACAACTGGGGAATAGTCAGAGTCCATGCCATATGGCCACTCAATCTCAGCATTACCAAACAATGGACAATGGAGCAATAGTCAAAAGTCTATTTCATATGGCCTCATATTCAGAGCTTCAGTGCATAACAAACAGCTGTGGAGTAGTCAGGACCCTATTTAAGCTAGCCCAAAATTAAGCATCTCTCCGAATATTACACACATGAGTGATTGTCTGAGGCTATTTCATGTGGACACTGATACAGAATCTCTTCAAATACTGCACATGTGGGGAATAAACAGTAGTCTATTTTATATGGTAATTTCTTTGGAACATCAAAAAATAACACACACCTGTGGAGTAAATTGGAGTCTATTCCATATGGCCACCCTTTCAGTGTTTAATTGAATAATGTCTATATCTGAATAACCTGGAATCTCTTTTATATGGCCACTCGTTCTGGGCCTCGTGAATAATACACCCCTTGAAACAGTCACAAGTCCACTTCAAATGTCTACACATTCAGGATCTCTGTAAATAATGCACACCAGTGGAATAGTCAGGAGTCTATTTCATATGGCCTCATATTCAGAGCTTCAGTGCATAACAAACAGCTGTGGAGTAGTCAGGACCCTATTTAAGCTAGCCCAAAATTAAGCATCTCTCCGAATATTACACACATGAGTGATTGTCTGAGGCTATTTCATGTGGACACTGATACAGAATCTCTTCAAATACTGCACATGTGGGGAATAAACAGTAGTCTATTTTATATGGCCACTCATTCAGAGCCTCACTGAATAATGCACACCAGGGCAATAGCCAGGAGTCTCTTTTTATGCCCACTTATACAGAGTCTAATTCAAAAATACACACCTAAGAAAGAGTTATGAGTCTTGTTTATATAGCCACTCATTAAGAGCCTCAGTGAATAAAGCACACCATGGTTATAGAATGGATCCTCTTTTATATGGCCACTCATTCAGTGCCTCACTGAATGATACAAACCTGGGGAATCATAAGAATTCTATTCCATACTACCACTCATTCAGAGCCTCAGTGAATAAAGCACACCATGGTTATAGAATGGATCCTCTTTTATATGGCCACTCATTCAGTGCCTCACTGAATGATACAAACCTGGGGAATCATAAGAATTCTATTCCATACTACCACTCATTCAGAGCCTCACTGAATAATGCACGACTGTGGAGTAGACAGGAGTCTATTTCATATGGCCACTCATTCAGAGCCTCACTGAATAATGCACACCTGTGGAATAGTCAGGAGTCTATTTCATGTAGCCACATATTCAGAGCCTCACTGAATAATGCACGACTGTGGAGTAGACAGGAGTCTATTTCATATGGCCACTCATTCAGAGCCTCACTGAATAATGCACGACTGTGGAGTAGACAGGAGTCTATTTCATATGGCCACTCATTCAGAGCCTCACTGAATAATGCACACCTGTGGAATAGTCAGGAGTCTATTTCATATGGCCACTCATTCAGAACCTCAGTGGAGAATTATATGTACCTGGGAAATACTCAGGATTCTATTTAATATAGCCACTTATTCAGAGACTGACTGAATAATGCACACCTGGGGAAATAGTCTGATGTCTATTTGATATGACCGTTCACACAGTGTCTCAGTGGAAAATGCGAAGCTGAGAAATAGTCAAGAGGATTTAGTCAGGAGTCTATTTTATATGGTCACTCATTCAGAAAGTCAGTGAATGATACACAACTGGGGAATAGTCAGAGTCCATGCCATATGGCCACTCAATCTCAGCATTACCAAACAATGGACAATGGAGCAATAGTCAAAAGTCTATTTCATATGGCCTCATATTCAGAGCTTCAGTGCATAACAAACAGCTGTGGAGTAGTCAGGACCCTATTTAAGCTAGCCCAAAATTAAGCATCTCTCCGAATATTACACACATGAGTGATTGTCTGGAGGCTATTTCATGTGGACACTGATACAGAATCTCTTCAAATACTGCACATGTGGGGAATAAACAGTAGTCTATTTTATATGGTAATTTCTTTGGAACATCAAAAAATAACACACACCTGTGGAGTAAATTGGAGTCTATTCCATATGGCCACCCTTTCAGTGTTTAATTGAATAATGTCTATATCTGAATAACCTGGAATCTCTTTTATATGGCCACTCGTTCTGGGCCTCGGTGAATAATACACCCCTTGGAAACAGTCACAAGTCCACTTCAAATGTCTACACATTCAGGATCTCTGTAAATAATGCACACCAGGGCAATAGCCAGGAGTCTCTTTTTTATGCCCACTTATACAGAGTCTAATTCAAAAATACACACCTAAGAAAGAGTTATGAGTCTTGTTTATATAGCCACTCATTAAGAGCCTCAGTGAATAAAGCACACCATGGTTATAGAATGGATCCTCTTTTATATGGCCACTCATTCAGTGCCTCACTGAATGATACAAACCTGGGGAATCATAAGAATTCTATTCCATACTACCACTCATTCAGAGCCTTATAGAATAATTCACAATGTGCAATAGCCAGGTGTCTAATTTATATGGCCTCTCATTCGGTGCTTCAGTTAAATAATAAACTTCTATGCAGTACTCAAGTCACTGTTTAAGAGGGACACGAAGTAAGTGCCTCCCTGAATGACACACACCTGTTTGATAGTCAGGAGTCTATTCATGTGACCTCTCATTTTGGGAATTACTGAAGAACACACACATGATTGAGTGTCAGCAGGATATTTTGTATGCACACTCATACAGAACCTGTTTAAATAATGGGAACATGGAGAATTATTAGGAGTCTATGTCATATGGCTACTGAATCACACAATCACTGAATAACGCACACATGTGGAGTAATAATAAGTCAGTTTCATATGGCCACTCTTTCACAGCCTCACCGCATATTACACAATTGTGATATAATCTGGAGTCTATTTCTTATGGCCACTCATTCAGAGAATTACTGAATAATTCACACCTGCGGAATAGAAAGAAGTCCCTTTCCTATGGCTCCTCGTTAAGAGCCTCACTGTATGAACACACCTGGGGAAATGATCAGGATTCTGTTTTATCCCCAAATTCAGAGTTTCACTGAACTATGCACACCTGTGGCATACTCAGGTGTCTTTTTCATGTGGCCTCCCATTCAGTGTGTCACTGAATATTGTGGAGGAGTCAGGAGTCTATTTCATGTAGCCACATATTCAGAGCCTCAATGTATAATACTCACCCGTGTGATAGTAAGAAATCTACTTAATATGGCCACATATTTAGAGCCTCACTGAATAATACACACCTGGAGAATAATTTGGAGTTTATTCTCCATGGATATTCATTCAGAGCCTCGCTGAATAATGCACGACTGTGGAGTAGACAGGAGTCTATTTCATTTGGACACTCATTTTTAGGCTCAGTAGATAATATGAACTTGTGAAATAGTCAGGAGTCTATATCACATGGTCACTCATTCAGAGCCTCAGTGAATTAATACCCACTTATGGAACAGTCAAGAGTCTATTTTATACAGCCACTATCTGAGTACCTTACTGAGTGGTACACACCTGGGGAATGGTCAGGATAGATTTATATGGACACTCAATGAATGCCTCACTGAATAATGCACACCTGTGGAATAGTCAGGAATCTATTTTATTTGGTCACTTTTATTTTTGGAATTATTTATTTATTTATTTATTTATTGCATTTTAGGTTTGGGGTACATGTGCAGGACGTTCAACATATTTGTATAGGTACACACATGGCAGTGTGTTTTGCTGCCTTTCTCCCCTTAACCCACATTTGGCATTTCTCTCCAGGCTATCCCTCCCCAGCACCCGCCCCCTGCTGTCCCTCCCCTATTCCCTCCAGTATACCTCACTGTGTAATACCTCCCTCCCTGTGTCCAAGTGTTCTCAGTTTTCTCACCCGCCGATGGGTGAGAATATGTGGTATTTCGTTCCTGTTCTTGTGTCAGTTTGCTGAGAATGATGTTCTCCAAATGCATCCATGTCCTTACAAAGGACATAAACTCGTCATTTTTGATTGCTGCATAATATTTCATGGTGTAGATGTGCCACATTTTCCCAGTCCACTCTATTATCGATGGGCATTTGGGTTGGTTTTAGGTCTTTGCTATTGTAAACAGTGCTGCAATGAACATTCATGTGCAAGTGTCCTTATAGTAGAACGATTTATAGTCCTTTGGATAGATACCCAGTAATGGGATTGCTGGGTCAAATGGAATTTCTATTTCTAGGTCCTTGTGGAATTGCCACACTGTCTTCCACAATGGTTGAACTAATTTACACTCCCATCAACAGTGTAAGAGTGTTCCTCTTTCTCCACGTCCTCTCCAGCATCTGCTGTCTCCAGATTTTTAATGATCGCCATTCTAACTGGCGTGAGATGGTATCTCAATGTGGTTTTGATTTGCATCTCTCTAATGACCAGTGATGATGAGCACTTTTTCATGTGTTTGTTGGCCTTATGTATGTCTTCTTTCATAAAGTGTCTGTTCATGTCCTTTGCCCATTTTTCAATGGGCTTGTTTGTTTTTTTCCTGTAAATCTGTTTGAGTTCTTTGTAAATTCTGTATATCAGCCCTTTGTCAGATGGGTAAACTGCAAAGATTTTTTCCCAATCTGTTGGTTGCCGATTCACTCTAGTGACTGTTTCTTTTGCCATGCAAAAGCTGTGGAGTTTGATTAGGTCCTATTTGTCTATTTTGGCTTTTGTTGCCAATGCTTTTGGTGTTTTGGTCATGAAGTCCTTGCCTACTCCTATGTCCTGAATGGTCCTGCCTAGATTTTCTTCTAGGGTTTCTATGGTGTCAGGTCTGATGTTTAAGTCTTTAATTCATTTGGAGTTAATTTTAGTGTAAGGTGTTAGGAAGGGGTCCAGGTTCTGCTTTCTGCACATGGCTAGCCAGTTTTCCCAACACCATTTGTTAAACAGGGAATTCTTTCCCCATTGCTTGTTTTTGTTTGGTTTATCAAAGATTATATGGTTGTAGATATGTTCATTTGCCTTGGGTGCCTCTGTTCTGTTCCATTGGTCTATATCTCTGTTTTGGTACCAGTACCATGATGTTTTGATTACTGTAGCCTTGTAGTATAGTTTGAAGTCTGGTAGTTTGATGCCTCCCACTGTGTTCTTTTTGCTTAGAATTGACTTGGCTATGGGGGCTCTCTTTTGGTTCCATATGAAGTTCATGGTGGATTTTTCCAGTTCTGTGAGGAAATTCATTGGTAGCTTGATGGGGATAACATTGATTGTGTAAATTACTTTGGGCAGTATAGCCACTTTCACGATATTGATTCTTTTTAACCATGAACGTGGAATGTTTCTCCATTTGTTTGTGTCCTCTCTTATTTTGTTGAGCATTGGTTTGTAGTATTCCTTAAACAGGTACCTTACGTTCCTTGTAAGTTGTATTCCTAGGTATTTTATTCTCTTTGTAGTAATCGTGAATGGCAGTTCATTCTTTAGTTGGTTTTCTTTAAGTCTGTTATTGGTGTATAGGAATGCTTGTGAGTTTTGCACATTGATTTTATATCCTGAGACTTTGCAGAAGTTGCTTATCAGTTTCAGGAGCTTTTGGGCTGAGGTGATGGTGTCTTCTAGGTATACTATCATGTTGACTGCGAATAGAGACACTTTGGCTTCCTCCTTTCCTATTCATATACGCTTTATTTTTTTTTTCTAGCCTGATTGCTCTGGCTAGAACTTCCATTACTATGCTTAATAGGAGTGGTGAGAGAGGGCATCCTTGTCTCGTCCCAGATTTCAAAGGGAATTCTTCCAGTTGTTGCCCATTAATGATGATATTGGCTGTTGGTTTGTCATAAATAGGTTTTATTACTTTGAGATATGTTCCATCAATACCGAGTTTATTGAGAGTTTTTAGCATAAAGAGCTGTTGAATTTTGTCAAACGCCTTCTCTGCATCAATTGAGATAATCATGTGGTTTTTGTTTTTGGTTCTGTTAATGTGGTGAATGACGTTTATAGACTTTCGTATGCTGAACCAGCCTTGCATGCCCGGGATGAATCCTACTTGATCATGATGGATAAGTTTTTTAATATGCTGTTGCAATCGGTTTGCCAGTATTTTATTGAAGATTTTTGCATCTATGTTCATCATGGATATTGGCCTGAAGTTTTTTTTTCTTGTTGAGTCTCTGCCTGGTTTTGGTATCAGGATGATGTTGGTATCATAAAATGATTTGGGAAGGGTTCCCTTTTTTTGGATTATTTGGAATTGTTTCAGAAGGAATGGTTCCAGCTTCGCTTTGTGTGTCTGGTAGCATTCGACTGTGAACCCATCTGGACCAGGACTTTATGGTGTGGTAGGCTCTTAATTGCTCCCTCGACCTCAGACCTTGTTATTGGTCTATTTAAAGTTTCAGCTTCCTCGTGGTTTAGGCTTGGGAGGACACAGGTGTCCAGGAATTTATCCATTTCTTACTGGTTTACTAGCTTATGTGCATAGAGTGGTTTGTAGTATTCGCTGATGATGGTTTGAATTTCTGTGGAATCTTCGGTGATTTCCCCTTTATCGTTTTTTATTACATCTATTTGGTTGTTCTCTCTTTTCTTTTTTATCAGTCTGGCTAGTGGTCTGTCTATTTTGTTGATCTTTTCGAAAAACCAGCTCTTGGATTTATTGATTTTTTGAAGGGAAATTCTTGTCTCTATCTCCTTCAGTTCTGCTCTGATCTTAGTTATTTCTTGTCTTCGGCTAGATTTTGAAATTTTTTGATCTTGCTCCTCTACCTCTTTTAATTTTAATGATAGGGTGTCAATTTTGGATCTCTCCACTCTTCTCATGTGGGCACTTATTGCTATATATTTTCCTCTGCAGACTGCTTTAAATGTGTCCCAGAGATTCTGGTACGCTCTGTCTTCGTTCTCGTTGGTTTTTAAGAAGTTCCTTATGTCTGCCTTCATTTCATTGTTTATCCAATCAACATTCAAGAGCCAGTTGTTCAGTTTCCATGAAGCTGTGCGGTTCTGAGTTAGTTTCTGAATTCTGAGTTCTAACTTGATTGCACTATGGTCTGAGAGACTGTTATGATTTCACTTGTTTTGCATTTGCTGAGGGGTGCTTTACTTCCAATTATGTGGTCAGTATTGGAGTAGGTGTGATGTGGTGCTGAGAAGAATGTATATTCTGTGGATTTGGGATGGAGAGTTCTGTAAATGTCTGTCAGGTTCGCTTGTTCCAGGTCTGAGTTCAAGTCCTGGATATCCTTGTTAATTTTCTGTCTGGTTGATCTGTCTGCTATTGACAGTGGAGTGTTAAAGTCTCCCACTATTATTGTGTGGGAGCCTAAGTCTCTTTGTAAGACATTAAGAACTTGCCTTATATATCTGGGTGCTCCTGTATTGGGTCCATATATATTTAGGATCGTTAGCTCTTCTTGTTGTATCGATCCTTTTACCATTATGTAATGACCTTCTTTGTCTCTTTTGATCTTTGTTGCTTTAAAGTCTATTTTATCAGAGATGAGAATTGCAACTCCTGCTTTTTTGCTCTCCATTTGCTTGGTAAATCTTCCTCCATCCCTTTATTTTGAGCCTTTGTGAATCTTTGCATGTGAGATGGGTTTCCTGGATACAGCACACCGATGGGTTTTGGTTTTTATCCAATTTGCCAGTCTGTGTCTTTTGATTGGTGCATTTAGCCCATTTACATTTAGGGTTAATATTGTTATGTGTGAATTTGATACTGCCATTTTGATGCTAGCTGGATGTATTGCCCATTGGTTCATGTACATTCTTCATTTTGTTGATGCTCTTTAGCATTGGTATGCTTTTAGGATGGCTGGTACTGGTTGTTTCTTTCTATGTGTAGTGCCTCTTTCAGGATCTCTTGTAAAGCAGGCCTAGTGGTGACAAAATCTCTGAGTACTTGCTTGTTTATTAAGGATTTTATTTTTCCTTCACTTATGAAGCTCAGTTTGGCTGGATATGAAATTCTGGGTTGAAAGTTCTTTTCTTTAAGGATGTTGAATATTGGCCCCACTCTCTTCTGGATTGTAGAGTTTCTGCCGAGAGATATGCTGTGAGTCTGGTGGGCTTCCCTTTGTGGGTGACCCGACCCTTCTGTCTGGCTGCCCTTAGTATTTTCTCCTTCATTTCAACGCTGGTGAATCTGACGATTATGTGCCTTGGCGTTGCTCTTCTTGCAGAATATCTTTGTGGTGTTCTCTGTATTTCCTGGAGTTGAGTATTGGCCTGCCTTTCTAGGTTGGGGAAATTTTCGTGGATAACATCCTGAAGAGTGTTTTCCAGCTTGGATACGTCATCTTCGTCACATTCAGGTTCACCTATCAAACGTAGGTTAGGTCTCTTCACATAGTCCCACATTTCTTGGAGATTTTGTTCATTCCTCTTTGTGCTTTTTTTCTCTAATCTTGATTTCTCTTTTTATTTCATTGAGTTTATCTTCGACTTCTGATATTCTTTCTTCTGCCTGGTCAATTCGGCTGTTGAAACTTGTGCATGCTTCACGAAGTTCTCGTGTTGTGCTTTTCAGCTCCTTCAATTCATTCATATTCCTCTCTAAATTGTCCATTCTTTTTATCATTTCCTCGAATCTTTTTTCAAATCTTTTTTCAAGGTTCTTAGTTTCTTTGCATTGATTTAGAACATGTTCTTTTAGCTCAATGAAGTTTCTCATTATCCATCTTCTGAAGTCTGATTCTGTCATTTCTTCACTCTTATTCTCCGTCCAGCTTTGTTCCCTTGATGGTGAGGAGTTTTGGTCCTTTGTAGGAGGTGAGGTGTTTTGGTTTCGGGTGTTTTCCTCCTTTTTGCGCTGGTTTCTTCCCATCTTTGTGGATTTATCCGCCTGTCGTCTTAGTAGTTGCTGATTTTTCAATTGTGTCTCTTTGTGGATGCTGAGATTGTTGATGATGAAGTATTTCTGTTACTTAGTTTTCCTTCTGACGGTTTAGCCCCTCTGCTGTATGAGTGCCGAGGTCTACTCCAGGCCCTGCTTCTCTGGGGTACACCTGTAGCAGCTGCGGAACAGTGAGGAATGCTACCACTTTCTTCTTCTGCTATCTTTGTCCCAGTATGATGCCAGTGAAATGTCAGTCTGATTAGTCCTTTTTTGAGTTGGCTCTTTGGATATAGAGGGGTCAGGGAGCTGCTTGAAGAGACGGTCTGTACTTTATAGGAGCTCCATTGCTGAGCTGTGAGCTCCATTGTTTATTCAGGGTTGTTGGGAGGTTGTTTATGTCTGCTGCAATAGAACTCATAAAACACCACCCTTTTTCCCTCAGATGCTCTTTCTCAGGGACTTGGGGCTTTCTTTATGAGTATCTGTTGCACTGTCCTGCCCAGCTAGGAGGCAGTCTATTCACTGTTTTCCTGCCGGGGTTCCACCCTGCTAGCATTGGTCTGCCCTGCTACAGGGGGTGGCTCTGTTCTACTGTGGCACGCTCTGCCCTGTTGGCAGCATCTCTCTGTTATGGCTGGTTGCCTCGGCAATGTCAGGCTGCGTCAGCAGTGGGAGGTACCTCAGTAGGGGCGGATTGCCTCCGTAGTGGCGGACGTCTCTCCCCCACCAATCTGCACCATCCTGGTTTCAGCTGACCCCGCAGTAAAACTCTCAACCAGGAGTGCCTCAAATTACAGCACTGCTTGTCCCCATGAGGGTGGGTCCGGCCCAGCCCAAACAACTGGCTCCCTGCCTCAGAGTCCCTCCTCTCTCCCTCTCTCCTTTTCTTTCCAAATTGAATGGTTGACTCTCTGACGGGCGCCCCAGTCGCCTGTTGATTGGCCACTGGGATCCATGTGATCTCCCCTGTGGTGGCCCACTGCACCGGCACAAATTGCTCTTCCCGGGAATCTCCTGGTCTGGCTCACTATCCAAGTCCCGTTCAATCAAATGGACATGTCAATCTGCCCTTCCAAATCTCAGATTGCCGGTTTAACAGGGCACCCAGACCAGTGAGTTCCGTGCCGGGTCCCACTGCGGTGCCAGCCAAAGTGGCTGTGCGAGCCAGCTGCATTAGCCGGCTTTACTAGCGTCCCGTGTCTCTCCCACACCTGGGACTTTCAACGCTCTGTGGGCAAAAAAGGTCCATCCGAGAATGTGGCTAGTACTCACCCTCTGTGCCTTCACTGAGAGCTGCAATCCTGAGTTGCTTCTATGTCGCCATCTTGGAACCTCCTTATTTGGTCACTCTTTTAGACTCTCAGTGAATATTACACACTCATGAAAGAATCAGAAGTCTATTTTATATGGCCTCTCATTCAGAGCTTCACTGAATAAGGAACACCTGTAGAGTAGTCAGAAGTCCATTTTATATCACTACACATTCACAGCATCACTGAATAATAAACACCTGGAGAAAAGTCAAGATTTTGTTTTATAAAGCCACACTTTCAGAGCCCAACTTAAAAATGCACTCCTGGGAGTATCCAAGGCTCTCTTTCCTATGGCCACTCATTCAGAGCCTCATTGAGTAATACACATCTATAAAAAAGTCAGGAGTGTATTTCACATAACCCCACATTTAGAGCCTCAGTGAATTATATATACTTGGGGAATACTCTGGTGTCTGTTTCATATAGCCACTCATTCAGAGACTCATAAAATAATGCATACCTGCAAAATAGTCTGGAGCCTATTTGATATGATGGTTCATTCAGTGCCTCAGTGGAAAATGCACACCTAAAAAATAGTCAGGAGGCTATTTATTTAGCCACTCATCCATACCCTTAGTAAGTAATACACACATGGGGAATAGTCAGGAGTGTATTTCACATAACCCCACATTTAGAGCCTCAGTGAATTATATATACTTGGGGAATACTCTGGTGTCTGTTTCATATAGCCACTCATTCAGAGACTCATAAAATAATGCATACCTGCAAAATAGTCTGGAGCCTATTTGATATGATGGTTCATTCAGTGCCTCAGTGGAAAATGCACACCTAAAAAATAGTCAGGAGGCTATTTATTTAGCCACTCATCCATACCCTTAGTAAGTAATACACACATGGGGAATAGTCAGGAGTCTACTTCATGGGGTCTATTATTCGAAAACTCACTGAATAATACACACCTGGGGAATACTCAGGGTCTATGCCATATGGCCACTCAATAAGACCATTTCTGAATGATCCATATCTGAGAAATAGTCAGGATTCTATTTTATGTTACCATTGATCAAGAACCTCATTGAATAATGCACACCTGGGCAATAATCAGGAGGCTATGTTATATGAACCCTCAGTAAGAGCCTCAGTGAATATTGCACACATGTAAAGTAGCCATGAGTGTATTTTACACAGCCCCTCATTCAGAGACTCAATAAATAATACACACCTGTGGGATAGTCAGGATTCCATTTCATATGGCCACTCACTCATAGCCTCAGTGAATACTGCACAAATGTACAGTACTCACCAGTCTATTTTACATAGCCACTCATTCAGATATTCATTGAATAATACAAATATGGGGGATAGTCAGCATCCTATTTAATATGGCCACTCATGCACAGCCTCACTGAGTAATACACACCTGGAGAAGAGTTAGGAGTCTACTTTATATGGCAATCATTTACAGTCTCATTGAATAATGCACACCTGGGGAATAGACACTAGTCTATTTTATATGGCCAGAAAATGAAAGCCTGAGTGCATAATGCAGTACTTTGAAATAGTCATATTCCATATGTGCACTTATTCAGAGTCTCAGTCAATAATACACACCTGGGCAATAGTCCAGAGTCTATTTTATAGGGTCACTAACTCAAAGCCTCATTAAATAATACACACCTGTGAACTAGTAGAGACAAATTGATATGACCAAACTTTCAAAGCCTCAGTGAGTAATGCATACCTGGGGAAAACTTAGGATGCTCTTACATATGGCCTCTCATTCAGAGATTCACTGATTAAGAAACACCTGTAGAGTAGTCAGAAGTCTATGTCATGTAGCCACACATTCGCAGTTTCACTTAATAATATACACACGGGAAAAAGTCAGGATTCTATTTCGTAGAGACACCCATTAGAACCCAACCTAAAAATGCATGATTGTGGAGTATTCAGGAGTCTCTTTTCTATGGTAGCGCATTCAGAGACTCACTGAATTATACACATCTATTTAAAATTCAGGAGTATATTTCACATGGGCACTCATTCACATTCTCAGTGAATAATCATATATATCTGGGGAATACTCAATAGTCTATTTCATGTAGCCACTTATTCAGAGACTCACTAAATAATGCAGACCTGGGGAATAGTCTGGAGTCTATTTGATATGACAGTTCTTCCATTGCCTCAGTGAAAAATGCACACCTGAAAAATCGTCAAGAGGCTATAGTCGAAAGTCTATTTTATATGATTATTCGTTCAGAAACTCACTGAATGATACACACTTTGGAAACAGTCAGAGTACATGCCATATGGCCACCCAATCAGAGCATTTCTGAATGATGCACACCTGGGAAATAGGTTTCTCTTTCATATGACCACTGGTTGAGAGCCTCATAGAATAATGCACACCAGGAAATTAATCAGGAGTCTATTTCATATGAGCACTCTTTCAGAGCCTCAATGAATAATACACACCTAGGGAATACTCAGAAGACTATTACATAAGCCTTTTCATTCAAAGCCTCACTGAATAATACACACCTGTGGAATAGTCAGGAGTCTATTTCATGTAGCCACACATTCGCAGTTTCACTTAATAATATACACACGGGAAAAGTCAGGATTCTATTTCGTAGAGACACCCATTAGAACCCAACCTAAAAATGCATGATTGTGGAGTATTCAGGAGTCTCTTTTCTATGGTAGCGCATTCAGAGACTCACTGAATTATACACATCTATTTAAAATTCAGGAGTATATTTCATGGGCACTCATTCACATTCTCAGTGAATAATCATATATATCTGGGGAATACTCAATAGTCTATTTCATGTAGCCACTTATTCAGAGACTCACTAAATAATGCAGACCTGGGGAATAGTCTGGAGTCTATTTGATATGACAGTTCTTCCATTGCCTCAGTGAAAAATGCACACCTGAAAAATCGTCAAGAGGCTATAGTCGAAAGTCTATTTTATATGATTATTCGTTCAGAAACTCACTGAATGATACACACTTTGGAAACAGTCAGAGTACATGCCATATGGCCACCCAATCAGAGCATTTCTGAATGATGCACACCTGGGAAATAGGTTTCTCTTTCATATGACCACTGGTTGAGAGCCTCATAGAATAATGCACACCAGGAAATTAATCAGGAGTCTATTTCATATGAGCACTCTTTCAGAGCCTCAATGAATAATACACACCTAGGGAATACTCAGAAGACTATTACATAAGCCTTTTCATTCAAAGCCTCACTGAACAATACACACCTGTTGGGTGCTCAGGAGTGTATTTCATATGGTCACTCATTCAGCACCTCACTTAATTATACAAACGTGGGGAATAGTCAGGATTCTATTTCATATGAACACCCATTATGAGGCTCACTGAATTATGTATGCCTTGGCATCCTGAGGAGTCTATATTTTATCAACCCCCTTTCTGAATCTAACAGAAAAATTATTACATGCAGAATTGTAAGGAGCAAATTTTATATGGCTCCTCCTTCACAGCCTCATTGAACAATGCATATTGGAGAAAAATTTGGAGTCTTTTTCATAGGGCCATTCATTCAGAGCATCAGTAAAGAATGCAAACCTGCAGAGTGGCCTGGTGTCTATTTGCTTTGGCCACACATTCAGAACATCAGTGAATAATACACACTGTGGTATAGTCAGAAGTTTATTTTATAAGACCCCTCATTCAGAGGCTGAGTGAATAAAACACACCTGGAGAATAGTCAGAAATCTATTACATATTGCCACTTTTTCAGAGCCTCAGTGAATAACGCACACCTGGAAAATAGTGAGAAGTCTATTTCCTATGAACAGACATTTAGAGCCTTTCAAATAATACACACATTGGGGAGAGTCAGGAATCTGTTCCTTTTGGCCACTCACTGAGCCTCCCAGGGAATAGTGCACACTTGGGGAATTGTCAGGATTTTATTTCGTATGGCAATTCATACAGAATTTCAGTGAATAAGACACACCTGGGAAATAGTCAAAAGTGTTTTGCAATTAAGCACATACTAAGAGGTTCAATGAATTATACACAACAGGAAAAGAGTCAGGAGTAAATTTCATCTGGCTTTTCACTCAGAGCTTCATTGAATAATTCACTCCTGTGGAATAGTCAGGAGCCTATTTGATATAGCCACTCACTCACAGCCTCAGTGAATAATGCACATATCTGGGATAGTCAGGATTCCATTTCATATGGCCACTTTTTCACAAGCTAACTTAAAAATGTACGCCTGTGGAGTGTTCAGGATTCTCGTTCTTATGGTAACTCATTAAGAGACTCACTGAATTATACACACCTATGGAAAAGTCAGGAGTGTATTTCACATGGCCACTCATTTACAGTCTCAGTGAAGAATCATATATACCTGGGGAATACTCAGGAGTCTATTTTATATAGCCACTTATTCAGAAACTCACTGAATAATTTACACCTGGGAAATATTCTGGAGTCTATTAGATATGACAGTTTATCCAGTGCCTCAGTGAAAAATGCACAACTGAGGTATCATCAAGAGGCTATAATCAGAGTCTCTTTCATGTGGTCACTCGTTCAGAAACTCACAGAATAATACACAACATGGGAACATTCAGAGTCCATGCCATATGGCCATGCAATCAGAGCATTACTGAATGATGCACACCTGAGAATTATGTTTCTATTTCATATGGCCCCTGGTTGAAAGCCTTATTCAATAATGAACACCGGGAATTTAATCAGGAGGCTATGTCATATGAACACTTTTTTAGAGCCTCAGTGAATAACACAAACTTATGGAATACTCAGGAGACTATTACATAAGCCCTTTCATTCAAAGCCATACTGAACAATGCACACCTGTTGGGTACTCAAAAGTGTATTTCATATGGCCACTCATTCAGCACATCACTGAATGATACACATGAGGGGATTCTATTTAATATGATCACGGATTATGAGAATCCCTGAATTATGTATTCCTTAGAATCTTGAGGAGACTATTTCCTATCAACCCCCGTTCTGAGTCTAACAGAAAAATAAACACATGTGAAATTGTAAGGATTAAATTTCATATGGCCCATCTTTCACAGCCTTATTGAATAGTACATATCTGGAGAAAAATTTAGAGTCTTTTTAATATGGCCATTCGTTCAGAGAAGCAGTAAAGAATACAGACCTGTGGAGTGGCCAGGTGTCTACTTGCTTTGACCACACATTCAGAACATCAGTGAATAATACACACCTGTGGTATAGTCAGAAGTCTATTATATATGGCCCTTATTCAGAGGCTGAGTGTAGAATACACACCTTGAGAAAAGTAAGGAATCTATTACATACACACTTTTGAAGCATTTCAAATAATACACACATTGGGGAGAGTTAGAAATCTGTTCCTTATGGCCATTCGCTGAGACTACCAGGGAATAGTGCACACTTGGAGAATTGTCAGGATTGTATTTCATATGGCAACTCATACAGAACTTCAGTGAATAAGACACACTTGGGGAAAACTTGGGAGTGTATTTCAATTAAGGGCACAGTAAAAGGCTCATTGAATTATACACAACAGGTTATAATTCAATCAGGAGTCAATTTCCTCTGGCCTCTCACTCAGAGCCTCATTGAATAATGCAGTCCTGTGGAAGAGTTGGGAGCCTAATTAATATATTCAGTCATCCAGAGCCTCAGTGAATAATGCACACCTGTGGGATAGTCAGAATTCCATTTCATATGGCCACTCACTCATAACCTCAGTGAGTACCACACAAATGTACATTACTCACCAGTCTATTTCGTATAGCCACACATTCAGAGATTCACTGAATAATACAAATATGGGGAATAGTCAGCAACCTATTTCATATGACCACTAATGCACAGCCTCACTAAGTAATACACACCATGGAAAGAGTTAGGAGTCTACTATATATAGCCATTCATTTACAGGCTCAGTAAAAAATGCACAGCTGAGGAATAGACACTAGTCTATTTTATATGACCAGAAAATGAAAGCCTGAGTGAGTAATGCACAACTTTGTAATAGTCATATTTTATATGCCCACTTATTCAGAGTTTCAGTCAATAATACACACCTGGAGAATAGTCAGAATTCTATTTTATAGGGTAACTAACAAAAAGCCTCATTAAATAATACACACCTGGAGTTCCGCCAAGATGGCGTCGTAGAGGTGACTCAGGATTGCAGCTCTCAGTGAAGGCGCAGAGGGTGAGTCCTAGCCGCATTCTCGGACGGTCCTTTTTTGCCCACAAAACATTGAAAGTCCCAGGTGTGGGAGAGAAACTGGAAGAGCCAGCTCAGCTGGCTCACGTGGCCAGTTCAGCCAGCGCCACAGCGCAGCGGCATTGGGCACAAAACTCACTGGTCTGGATGCCCTGTTAAACCGGCAATCTGAGATTTGGAAGGGCAGTTTGGCATGTCCATCTGATTGAATGGGACTTGGACAATGAGCCAGACCAGGAGATTTCTGGGAAGCGTGATCTGAGCTGGTGCAGTGGGCAGCAGCATGGGAGATCACAGGAGTCCCCGTGCCCTATCATCAGGCTACTGGGGTGGCGGTGAGAAAGTCGACCATTCAGCTTGCGGGGGGGAAGTGAGAGAGACAGAGAGAGGACGGACTCTGAGGAAGGGAGCTGGGTGATTGGGCTTGGCGGGCCCCCACCCTCATGTGGATGAGCAGGGCAGCGACTGGAGGTGCTCTAGGCTGACAGTTTTGCTGCCTGCACAGTTGAAACTTGGAAAAACTAACACCCAGATACATAAGACCCATAAAGAGATTTAGACTCAATGAGACAGAAAATTAATAAGGATATCCAGAATCTGAAATCAGATCAGTAACAAGTAAACTTAATAAGCACTTGTAGAGCTCTCCACTTTAGATACATAAAATATACATTCTCCCCTTTAAATACACAAAATAATGATCGGCAATTATTAGTACCCATTCATAGAATAAAACAATATTCCTGTTCTCTCTCCCTCTTTTTCTTCTCTTTCCCTTTTCTTCCAAAAAAAAAAAGAAAGAAAGAAACTTCGACAAACTTGGACCGTGCAGCCCAGTGGGGGAGGGGCGTCTGCCACAAAGGATGCAATCCACCCCTACTGAAGTACCACCGAGTGCTGACGCAGCCTGCCATTGATGAGGCAACCCGCCATAACAGAGAGATTCCGCCAGCAGGTCAGAGTGCACCACAGCAGAATGGAGCCCCGCAGCAGCAGGGCACACCTGTGCTAGCAGGGAAAAGCCTCTGCAGGCAAATAGTGAATAGACTACCTCCTAGCCAGGCAGGACAGTGCAACAGATACTCATAAAGAAAGCCTCAACATCCTGAGAGAGAGCATCTAAGGGGAGAGAAAAGGGGGGGGTTTGTGCATTCTGTTGCAGCAGACATAAACACATCCTCCCAACAACCCTGAATTAACTAAGGAACACACAGCTCAGCACTGGAGCACCTAAAAAGCACAGACCGTCTCCTCAAGCAGATCCCTGAACCCTGTATATCCAAAGAGTCACACCAAAAAAGGACTAATCAGACTGACATGTGGCGGACATCATTCTGGAACAAAGATATCAAAAGAAAAAACTGATAGCATCCCTCACTGTTCCACAGCTGCTACAGGTGTACCCCAGACAAGCAGGGCCTGGAGTGGACCTCAGCACTCGTACAGCAGATAAGCTAGACCATTAGAAGGAAAACTGAGTAACAGAAATACTTCATCATCAAGAATCTGGGCGTCCACACAAAGACCCAATTGAAAAATCAGTAACTACTAAGATGACAGGTGGATAAATCCATAAAGATGGGAAGAAACCAGCGCACAAAAGAGGAAAAAACCCGAAACCAAAACACCTCACCTCCTACAAGGACCAAAACTCCTCACCAGCAAAAAAACAAAGCTAGACGGAGAATGAGTGTGACGAAATGACGGAATCAGACTTCAGAAAGTGGAAAATGAGAAACTTCAGAGAGCTAAAAGAACATATTCTATATCAATGCAAAGAAACAAAGAACCTTGAAAAAGATGTGAAAAAAGATTTGAGGAAATCATAACAAGAATGGACAACATAGAGAGGAATATGAATGAATTAAAGAAGCTGAAAAACACAAGAAAACTTTGCAAAACATGCACAAATTTCAACAGCTGAATTGACCAAGCAGAAGAAAGAATATCAGAAGTTGAAGATCAACTCAATGAAATAAAACGAGAAACCAAGATTAAAGAAAAAAGCACAAAAAGGAATGAACAAAATCTCCAAGAAATCTGGGACTAGGTGAAGAGAGCCAACCTACGTTTGATAGGTGTACCAGAATGTGATGAAGAGAATGAATCCAAGCTGGAAAATACTCTTCAGGATATTATCCAGGAAAATTTCCCCAACCTAGTAAGACAGGTCAATACTCAACTCCAGGAAATACAGAGAACACCACAAAGATACTCTGCAAGAAGAGCAACCCCAAGGCACATAATCGTCAGATTCACCAGGGTTGAAATGAAGGAGAAAATACTAAGGGCAGCCAGAGAGAAAGGTCAGGTCACCCACAAAGGGAAGCCCATCAGACTCACAGCAGATCTCTCAGAGACTCTACAAGCCAGAAGAGAGTGGGGCCAATATTCAACATCCTTAAAGAAAAGAACTTTCAACCCAGAATTACATATCCAGCCAAACTGAGCTTCATAAGTGAAGGAAAAATAAAATCCTTCATGAACAAGCAAGTACTCAGAGATTTTGTCACCACTAGGCCTGCTTTACAAGAGCTCCTGAAAGAGGCACTACACATAGAAAGAAACAACCAGTACCAGCCATCCTAAAAGCATACCAAATGCTAAAGACCATCAACAAAATGAAGAATCTACATGAACCAATGGGCAAAACAGCCAGCTAGCATCAAAATGGCAGTATCAAATTCACACATAACAATATTAACCCTAAATGTAAATGGGCTAAATGCACCAATCAAAAGACACAGACTGGCAAATTGGATAAAAACCAAAACCCATCGGTGTGCTGTATCCAGGAAACCCACCTCACATGCAAGGATACACAAAGGCTCAAAATAAAGGGATGGAGGAAGATTTACCAAGCAAATGGAGAGCAAAAAAAAGCAGGAGTTGCAATTCTCATCTCTGATAAAATAGACTTTAAAGCAACAAAGATCAAAAGGGACAAAGAAGGTCATTACATAATGGTAAAAGGATCGATACAACAAGAAGAGCTAACAATTCTAAATATATATGGACCCAATGCAGGAGCACCCAGATATATAAGGCAAGTTCTTAATGACTTACAAAGAGACTTAGACTCCCACACAATAATAGTGGGAGACTTTAACACTCCACTGTCAATATCAGACAGATCAACCAGACAGAAAATTAACAAGGATATCCAGGACTTGAACTCAGACCTGGAACAAGCAAACCTGATAGACATTTACAGAACTCTCCACCCCAAATCCACAGAATATACATTCTTCTCAGCACCACATCACACCTACTCCAAAATTGACCACATAATTGGAAGTAAAGCACTCCTCAGCAAATGCAAAACAACTGAAATCATAACAAACAGTCTCTCAGACCATAGTGCAATCAAGTTGGAACTCAGAATTCAGAAAATAACTCAGAACCGCACAGCTTCATGGAAACTGAACAACTGGCTCTTGAATGTTGATTGGATAAACAATGAAATGAAGGCAGAAATAAAAAGTTCTTTGAAACCAAGGGATGAAGACAAAACATACAAGAATCTCTGGGACACATTTAAAGCAGTCTGTAGGAAAATATATAGCAATAAGTGCCCACATGAGAAGAGTGGAGAGATCCAAAATTGACACCCTATCGTCAAAATTGAAAGAGCTAGAGGACCAAGATCAAAAAAGCTCAAAAGGAATGAACAAAATCTCCAAGAAATCTGGGACTATGTGAAGAGACCCAACCTACGTTTGATAGGTGTACCAGAATGTGATGAAGAGAATGAATCAAGCTGGAAAATACTCTTCAGGATATTATCCAGGAAAATTTCCCCAACCTAGTAAGACAGGTCAATACTCAACTCCAGAAAATACAGAGAACACCACAAAGCTACTCCGCAAGAAGAGCAACCCCAAGGCACATAATTGTCAGATTCACGAGAGTTGAAATGAAGGAGAAAATACTAAGGGCAGCCAGAGAGAAAGGTCGGGTCACCCACAAAGGTAGGCCCATCAGACTCACCGCAGATCTCCCAGCAGAGACTCTACAAGCCAGAAGAGAGAGGGGGCCAATATTCAACATCCTTAAAGAAAAGAACGTTCAACCCAGAATTTTATATCCAGCCAAACTGAGCTTCATAAGTGAAGGAAAAATAAAATCCTTCATGAACAAGCAAGTACTCAGAGATTTTGTCACCAGTAGGCCTGCTTCACAAGAGCTCCTGAAAGAGGCACTACACATAGAAAGAAACCACCAGTACCAGCCATCCTAAAAGCATACCAAATGATAAAGACCATCAACAAAATGAGAAATCTACATGAACCAATGGGCAAAACAGCCAGCTAGCTGTTTGATACTGCTAAAAACGGCAGTATCAAATTCACATATAACAATATTAAACCTAAATGTAAATGGGCTAAATGCACCAATAAAAAGACATAGACTGGAAAATTGGGTAAAAAACCAAAACCCATCGGTGTGCTGTATCCAGGAAACCCACCTCACATTCAAGGATACACAAAGACTTAAAAAAGGGATGGAGGAAGATTTACCAAGCAAATGGAGAGCAAAAAAAAAGCAGGAGTTGCAATTCTCATCGCTGATAAAACAGACTTTGAAGCAACAAAGATCAAAAGGGACAAAGAAGGTCATTACATAATGGTAAAAGGATTGAACAACCAGAAGAGCTAACAATTCTAAATATATATGGACCCAATGCAGGAGCACCCAGATATATAAGGCAAGTTCTTACTGACTTACAAAGAGACTTAGACTCCCACACAATAATAGTGGGAGACTTTAACACTCCACTGTCAATATCAGACAGATCAACCAGACAGAAAATTAACGGATATCCAGGACTTGAACTCAGACCTGGAACAAGCAAACCTGATAGACATTTACAGAACTCTTTATCCCAAATCCACAGAATATACATTCTTCTCAGCACCACATCACACCTACTCCAAAATTGACCACATAATTGGAAGTAAAGTACTCCTCAGAAAGTGCAAAACAACTGAAATTATAACAAACAGTCTCTCAGACCATAGTGCAATCAAGTTGGAACTCAGAATTTAGAAAATAACTCAGAACCGCACAGCTTCATGGAAACTGAACAACTGGCTCTTGAATGTTGATTGGATAAACAATGAAATGAAGGCAGAAATAAATAATCTCTTCAAAACCAAGGGGTATGAAGACAAAACATACAAGAATCTCTGGGACACACTTAAAGCAGTCTGTAGAGGAAAATATATAGCAATAAGTGCCCACATGAGAAGAGTGGAGAGATCCAAAATTGAAACCCTATCGTCAAAATTGAAAGAGCTAGAGGACCAAGATCAAAAAAAGCTCAAAACCTAGCTGAAGACAAGAAATAACTAAGGTCAGAGCAGAACTGACGGAGATAGAAACAAGAAAAGCCCTTCAAAAAATCAATAAATCTAAGAGCTGGTTTTTCGCAAAGATCAACAAAATAGACAGACCACTAGCCAGACTGATAAAAAAGAAAAGAGAGAACAAGCAAATAGATGCAATAAAAAACGATAATGGGGAAATCACCACAGATTCCACAGAAATTCAAAGCATCATCAGAGAATACTACAAACAACTCTATGCACATAAACTATTAAGCCAGGAAGAAATGAATAAATTCCTGGATGCCTGTGTCCTCCCAAGCCTAAACCACGAGGAAGCTGAAACTATGAATAGACCAAAAACAAGGTCTGAATTTGAGGCAGCAATTAAAAACTTACCACACAAAAAAAGCCCAGGTCCAGATGGGTTCACAGCCGATTTCTACCAGACACACAAAGAGGATCTGGTACCATTCCTTCTGACACTATTCCAAATAATTCAAAAAGAGGGAATCCTTCCCAAATTATTTTATGAGACCAACATCATCCTGATACCAAAACCAGGCAGAGACTCAACAAGAAATAAAAACTTCAGGCCAATATCCATGATGAACATAGATGCAAAAATCTTCAATAAAATACTGGCAAACCGATTGCAACAGCACATTAAAAAACTTATCCATCATGATCAAGTAGGATTCATCCCAGGGATGCAAGGCTGGTTCAACATACGCAAATCTATAAATATAATTCACCACATAAACAGAAGGAAATACAAAAACCACATGATTATCTCAATTGACGCAGTGAAGACATTTGACAAAATTCAACAGCCCTTTATGCTAAAAAATTTCAATAAACTTGGTATTGATGGAACATATCTCAAAGTAATAAAAGCCATTTTCAACAAACCAACAGCCAATATCATCCTTAATAGGCAAAATCTGGAAGCATTCTCTTTGAAATCCGGCACTAGACAAGGATGCCCTCTCTCACCACTCCTATTCAACATAGTACTGGAATTGCTAGCCAGAGCAATCAGGCAAGAAAGAGAAATAAAGGGTATTCAAATAGGAAAGGTGGAAGCCAAATTGTCTCTATTTGCAGACGACATGATGGTATACCTAGCAGACCCCATCACCTCAGCTCAAAAGCTCCTGAAACTGATAAGCAACTTCAGCAAAGTCTCAGGATATAAAATCAATGTACAAAAATCACAAGCATTCCTATACACCAATAACAGACTTAAAGAGAACCAAATCAAGAATGAAATGCCATTCACAATTGCTACAAAGAAAATAAAATACCTAGGAATACAACTCACAAAGAATGTAAGGGATCTCTTTAAGGAAAACTACAAACCACTGCTCAAGGAAATAAGAGAGGACACAAACAGATGGAGAAACATTCCATGTTTGTGATTAGGAAGAATCAATATCATGGAAATGGCTATACTGCCAAAGTAATTTACACAATCAATGCTGTTTCCATCAAACTCCCATTGAATTTCTTTACAGAACTGGAAAAGACCACCATGAACTTCATATGGAACCAAAAGTGAGCCCACATAGCCAAGTCAATTCTAAGCAAAAAGAACACAACCGGAGGCATCACACTACCAGACTTCAAACTATACTACAAGGCTACAGTAATCAAAACAGCATGGTACTGGTACCAAAACAGAGATATAGACCAATGGAACAGAACAGAGGCATTGGAGGCACACAACATATTTATAACCATATAATCTTTGATAAACTAGACAAAAACAAACAATGGGGAAAGGATTCCCTGTTTAATAAATGGTGTTTTGAAAACTGGCTAGCCATGTGCAGACAGCAGAAACTGGACCGCTTCCTGACACCTTACACTAATATTAACTCCAGATGGATTAATAGTCCTTGGATATATACCCACTAATGGGATTGCTGGGTCAAATGGAATTTCTTACTATAGGGACACATGCACACGAATGTTCATTGCAGCACTGTTTACAATAGCAAAGACCTGGAACCAACTCGAATGCCCATCGATGATTGACCTAACTGGGAAAATGTGGCACGTATACACCATGGAATATTATGCAGCAATCAAAAATGATGAGTTTATGTCTTTTGTAAGGACATGGATGAATCTGGAGAACATCATTCTCAGCAAACTGACACAAGAACTGAAAAAGAAATACCGCATATTCTCACTTATAGGCAGGTGAGAAAAATGAGAACACTTGGACACAGGGAGGGGGTGTACTACACACTGGGGTCTATTGTGGGGAATGGGTGAGGGACAGCGGGGGTTGCTGGTGATGTATAGCCTGGGGATAAATGCCAAGTGTGGGTGAAGGTGAGTAAGGCAGCTAAACACACTGCCATGTGTGTACCTATGCAACTATCTTGCACGTTCTGCACATGTACCCCCAAACCTATAATGCAATAATACTCAGGAGTCTATTTCATATAGCCACTTACTCAGATACTCAATGAATTATGCACACCTGTTAAATATTCTGGAGTCTATTTGATATGACAGTTCATGTAGTGCCTCAGTAAAAAATGCACATCTAAGGAATCATCAAGAGGCTATAATCAGAGTCTCTTTTATGTGGTCACTCGCTCAGAAACTCACAGAATAATACACACCTTGTCAACAGTCAGAGTCCATGCCATATGTCCACGCAGTCAGAGCATTACTGAATGATACTTGGGAATTAGGTTTCTATTTCATATGACCACTGATTGAAAGCCTTATTCAATAATGAACACCGGAAATTTAATCAGAAGGCTATGTCATAAGAACACTTCTTCAGAGCCTCAGTGAATAATAAACACTTACAGAATACTCAGGATTCTATTACATAGGCCCTCTCATTCAAACCACACTGAACAATGCACACCTGTTGGGTACTCCAAAGTGTATTTCATATGGACACTCATTCAGCACCTCACTGAATAATACACAGCTGGGGAATAGTCCAGATTCTATTTAATATGAATACGCATTATGAGTCTCGCTGAATTATGTATTCCTTGGAATCTTGAGGAGCCTATTTTCTATCAACCCCCTTTCCGAGTCTAACAGAAAAATGAACACATGCGGAATTGCAAGGAGTAAATTTCACATGGCCCATCTTTCACAGCCTGATTGAATAATGCATATCTGGAGAAAAATTTGGAGTCTCTTTTATATGGCCACTCATTCAGAGCATCAGTAAAGAATGCACACCTGAACTCATGTCTGACTTCCTCTTCCTAGTGTTATTTGGATTATGGCCATTTCTAAAGCGTTTGAACTGGGAATAGTTGCCGGGTTGGGCCATCAGGAATTTGCACGTCCATCTCAGGGAAAGCTGACCTACACAGATGACAGTGTTCAGCTCCAGGAGGAGCCTGCGATTCACTCTCGGTCTTCCAAGCTTTTGCCGACAGTGGGGATACAGAACACTAAGGAGCTAAACAGAACCTGCTGCCTCAATGGGGGCACTTGCATGCTGGGGTCTTTTTGTGCCTGCCCGCTTTTTTGCTATGGACGAAACTGTGAGCACGATGTGTGCAAAAACAACTGTGGTTCGGTTCTCCATGACACCAGGCTTCTCAAAAAGTGTTCCCTGTGTAAATGCTGGCACGGCCATATCCGCTGCTTTCCTCAGACTTTCTTACCTTGCTGCAATGGCTTTGTGATGGATGAGCACCACATGGCTTCCAGGACTCAAGAACTACCACCATCTGCATGTACCAATTTGATGCTAGCTGGTATCTGCCTTTCTATACAAAGTTATTATTAATTGACATTGACCTATTTCCAGAAAAATGATTTTAGATATTAGGCAAATTTTATGGCCAGTAAAGGTTACTGCCACAATGTCCTATCTGAAAGATGGTCATTTTTTAGTTTCTAGTATTTCTAGAATGGGCTCTAGTATTTTCTTACAGAACCAACTACTTCTTACCTCTTTTCCCCGCCTTCACCAAAAAAACTACATCTTTTTTCAAAAGAAGGTAAGCCATATCTTCATTGTGCCTAAGTCCAGTGTTTTTCATATGTGTAATTCTACCAAGGCCTTCTTAATATGTTCTTTTATGCAATTGAATTATATCTTCAGATTATTAAAGACTAATCCTAATATGTATCTTAGGATACAGTTTTGAGTAGAATTGATAAAAATCGATTAAAATAGTCTCTTTAAAATGAAAGAATGCCCTTTTAAAAAGAGGAACAAGACTGCTGAAGAAAGAAAAGTCCATCTGCATGTGTGCATGAAGACTGGGTAAAAAAGAGGAAGAAAGTGGGAGAGAGAGGTTGGAAAACATAAAATGTGTCACTTGATTGGTGATTAGATGGCTGTAGAGAATCAAGTTAAAAGGCTAAATGGAAGGTCAAACTTCCATCATCTGTAGAAAAATATATGAGACAAGGACTCTCCTTTTTTTCCAATGGCATTGTAAGAAGAATAAAGTCTCCTTAGAAAAAAAAATTATACCTCAATGTCCCCAACAAGATTGCATAATAAATTATTTCCTCCAAGCGATGCAATTCTTTTAACTGTTGTAGAAGAGAAAATGTTCACAGTATGTTTAGCTGTAAACCTTGTAAACCAAGTGATAAAACTACACATTATAAAAGTCATTTAAAAAAATGCACACCTGTGGAGTGGCCAGGTGTCTACTTTCTTTGACCACACATTCAGAACGTCAGTGAATAATACACACCTGTGGTACAGACAGGAGTCTATTTCATGTGGCTCCTCATTAAGAGGCTGAGTGTAGAATAAACACCTGGGGAAGAGTAAGGACTCTCTTACATATTGCCACTTCTTCAGAGCCTCAGTAAATACCGCACACCTGGTAAATAGTCAGGAGTCTATTTCATATGGACACGTTTTCAGAGCCTTTCAAATAATACACACTTTGGGGAGAGTAAGGAATCTTTTCCTTATGGCCACTCACTGAGACTTCCAGAGAATAGTTCATACTTGGGGAATTGTCAGGATTGTATTTCATATGGCAACTCATACAGAACATCAGTGAATAAGACACACATGAGGAATAGTCGGGAGTGCATTGCAATTAAGCACAAACTAAGAGGCTCATTGAATTATACACAACAGGAGACGGATCAAGAGTCAATTTCATCTGGCCTCTCACTCAGAGATTCATTGAATAACTAACTCCTGTGGAATAGTTGGGAGCCTAATTGATATAGCCACTCAATTGGATCCTCAGTGAATAATGCACACCTGTGGGATAGTCAGGATTCCATTCCGTATGGCCACTCACTCATAGCCTCAGTGAATACTGCACAAACGTACAGTACTCACCAGTCTGTTTTGTATAGCCACTCATTCAGAGATTCACAGAATAATACAAAAATGAAAACTATTCAGCATGCTATTTCTTATGACCACTCATGCACAGCCTCACTGAATAATACACACCATGGGAAGAGTTATTAGTCTACTATATATAGCCAATCATTTACAGTCTCAGTGAATAATGCACACCTGGGGAATAGAGAGTAGTCTATTATATATGGCCAGAAAATTAAAGCTTGAGTGAGTAATGCATAAATTTGGAATAGTCATATTACTTATGCCTACTTATTCAGAGTCTCAGTCAATAATACACACCTGCAGAATAGTCAGAAGCCTATTTTATAGGGTCACTAACTCAAAGTCTTATTAAATAATACACACCTGTGGACTAGTCAAAAGACAATTTGATATGGCTAAACTTTCAAAGCCTCACTGACTAATGCATACCTAGAGAATACTCAGGATGCTGTTACATATGGCCTCTCATTCAGAGCTTCACTGAATAAGGAACACCTGTAGAGTAGTCAGAAGTCTATGTCACATAGCCACACATTGGCAGCCTCACTTAATAATATACACCTGGGGGAAAGTCAGGATTCTGTTTTCGTATGGCCACTCATTCAGAGCCTAACTTAAAAATGCACACCTGTGGAGTGTTCAGGAATCTCTTTTCTATGGTAACTCGTTAAAAACTCACTGAATCATACACACCTATGGAAAAGTCAGAAGTTTATTTCTATGGCCACTCATTCGCAGTCTTAGTGAAGAATCATATATACCTGGGGAATACTCAGGAGTCTATATTATATAGCCACTTTCTCAGAAACTCACTAAATAATGCACACCTGGGGAATATTCTGGAGTCTATTTGATATGACAGTTCATCCAGTTTCTCAGTGAAAATTGCACACATAAAAAATCATCGAAAGGATATAATCAAAGTGTCTTTCCTGTGGTCACTCGTTCAGAAACTCATAGAATAATACACAATTTGGGAACAGTCAGAGTCCATGCCATATGTACATGCAATCAGAGCATTACTGAATGATGCACACTTGGGAAATAGGTTTCTATTTCATATGACCACTGGTTGAGAGCCTCATGTAATAATGAACACCGGGAATTTAATCAGGAGGCTATGTCATATGAACACTTTCAGAGCCTCAGTGAATAATACACACTATGGAATACTCCGGAGCCTATTACATAAGACCTCTTAATCAAAGCTGCACTGAAAAATGTACAAATGTTGGGTACTCAGGTGTGTATTTCACATGGCCACTTATTCAGCAGTTCACTGAATGATACACAGGGGGGAATAGTCTGGATTCTATTTCACATAAACAAGCATTATGAGCCTCGCTGAATTATGTATTCCTTGGAATCTTGAGGAGCCTATTTTATATCAACCCCCCTTCTGAGTCTAACAGAAAAATGAACACATGCAGAATTGTAAGGATTAAATTTCATATGGCCCATATTTCACAGCCTCATTGAATAATGCATATCTGCAGAAAAAATCGCAGTCTCTGTCATATGGTCATTCGTTCAGAGCAGCAGTAAAGAATGCACACCTGTGGAGTGGCCAGGTGTCTATTTGCTTTGGCCACACATTCAGAATATCAGTGCATAGTACAGACCTGTGGTATAGTCAGGAGTCTATTTCATGTGGCCCCTAATTCAGAGGCTTAGTGTAGAAAACACACCTAGGGAATAGTAAGGAATCTCTTACATATTGCCACTTCTTCAGAGTCTCAGTGAATAACACACACCTGGTAAATAGTCAGGAGTCAATTTTATATGGACAGTCTCAGAGATTTTCAAATACTGCACAAATGTACAGTACTCACCAGTCTATTCCGTATAGTCACTCATTCAGAGATTCACAGAATAATACAAATATGGGGAATAGTCAGAATCCTATTTTATATGACCACTCATGCACAGCCTCACTGAGTAATACACACCATGGAAGAGTTAGGAGTCTACTATATGTAGCCACTCATTTACAGTCTCAGTAAATAATGCACACCTGGGGAATAGACACTAGTCTATTTTGTGTGGCCAGAAAATTAAAGCTTGAGTGAGTAATGCATAATTTTGGAATAGTCATATTTTCTATGCCCACTTATTCAGAGTCTCAGTCAATAATACACACCTGTGCAATAGTCAGAAGTCTATTTTATAGGGTCACTAACTAAAAGCCTCATTAAATAATACACACCTGTGGACTAGTCAGGAGAAAATTTGATATGGCCAAACATCCAAAGCCTCAGTGAATAATGCATATATGGGGAATATTCAGGATGCTGTAACATATGGCCTCTCATTCAGAGCTTCACTGAATAAGGAACACCTGTAGAGTAGTCAGAAATCTATGTCATATAGCCACACATTCGCAGCCTCACTTAATAGTATACACCTGGGGGAAAGTCAGGATTCTGTTTTGTATGGCCACTAATTCAAAGCCTAACTTACAAATGCACGCCTTGGAAGTGCTCAGGAGTCTCTTTCCTATGGTAACTTATTAAAAGCCTCACTGAATCATACACTCCTATGGAAAATTCAGGAGTATATTTCACATGGCCACTCATTCACAGTCTCAGTGAAGAATCATATATATCTTGGGAATACTCAGGAGTCTCTTTCAAATAGCCACTAACTCAGAAACTCATCAAATATTGCACACCTGGGGAATATTCTGGAGTCAATTTGATATGACAGTTCTTCCAGTGCCTCAGTGGAATATACACACCTGAAAAATTATCAAGAGGCTATAGCAGAATTCTCTTTCATGTGGTCACGCGTTCAGAAACTCACCGAATGATACACACCTTGGGAACAGTCAGAGTACATGCCATATGGCCATGCAATCAGAGCATTACTGAATGATGCACACCTGTTAAATAGATTTCTGTTTCATATGACCACTGGTTGAGAGCCTCATTTAGTAATGAACAGCGGAAAATTAATCAGGAGGCTATGTCATATGAACACCCTTTTAGAGCCTCAGTGAATAATCCACACGTATGGAATATTCAGGAGTCTATTACATAGGACCTCTCATTCAAACCACACTGAACAATACACACCTGTTGGGTACTCAGGGGTGCATTTCATATGGACACTCATTCAGCACCTCACTGAATGATACACACGTGGGGAATAGTCCGGATTCTATCTTATATGAATACACATATGAGCCTCGCTGAATTATGTATTCCTTGGAATCTTGAGGAGTCTATTTCCTATCAACCTCCTTTCCGAGTCTAACAGAAAAGTGAACACATGCAGAATAGTAAGGACTAAATTTTACATGGCCCATCCTTCACAGCCTCATTGAATAATGCATATCTGGAGAAAAATTTGGAATCAGTTTTATATGGCCACTCGTTCAGAGCAGCAGTAAAGAATGCACAACTAAACTCATGTCTGACTTTCTCTTTCAAGTGTGATTTGGATCATGGCCATTTCTAAAGCGTTTGAACTGGGATTAGTTGCCGGGCTGGGCCATCAGGAGGTTACACGTCCATCTCAGGGAGAGCTGACCTTCAGAGATGACAGCGTTCGGCCCCAGGAGGAGCCTGCGATTTGCTCTCAGTCTTCCAAGCTTGTGCCGCCTGTGGGGATGCAGCACAATAAGGAGTTAAACAGAACCTGCTGCCTGAATGGGGGCACTTGCATGCTGGGGTCTTTTTGTGCCTTCCCGCCTTTTTTCTATGGATGAAACTGTGAGCACGATGTGCGGAAAAACAACTGTGGGTCTGTTCCCCATGACACCTGGCTTACCAAAAAGTGTTCTCTGTGTAAATGTTGGCATGACCAGCTCTGCTGCTTTCCATAGACTTTCCTACCTTGCTGTGATGGCCTTGTGACGGATGAGCACCTCATGGCTTCCAGGACTCCAGAACTACCACCATCTGCATGTACCACGTTGATGATAGCTGGCATCTGCCTTTCTATACAAAGTTACTATTAATTGACATTAACCTATTTCCAGAAATATGATTTTAGATATTAAGCAAATTTTATGACCAGAAAAAATTGCTGCCACAATGTCCTATCTAAAAGATGATCATTTGTTAGTCTAGTATTTCCAGAATTGTTTTTAGTATTTCCTTACAGAGCCAACTACTTCTTACCTCTTTGCCCCGCCTTCCCCAAAAAAACTACATCATTTTTCAAAAGAAAGTCAGCCATATCTTCATTGTGCCTAAGTCCAGTGTTTTTTTATATGTATAATTAGACCAAGGCCTTCTTAATATGTTCTTTTTTCTTCTTTTTAAATTTTTATTTCATTTTAGGTTTTGGGGTACATGCGCAGAATGTGCAAGATAGTTGCACATGGCAAAACACATGGCAATGTGTTTTGCTGCCTTCCTACCCTTAACCCACATTTGGCATGTCTCCCCAGGCTATCCCTCCCCAGATCACTCCCCGCTTTCCCTCCCCCATTCCCCCAAATAGACCCCAGTGTGTAGTACCCCACTCCCAAATAGACCCCAGTGTGTAGTACCCCACTCCCTGTGTCCATGTGTTCTCATTTTTCTCACACGCCTATGAGTAAGAATATGTGATATTTCATTTTCTGTTCTTGTGTCAGTTTGCTGAGAATGATGTTCTCCAGATTCATCAATGTCCTTACAAAAGACATAAACTCATCATTTTTTATTGCTGCATAATATTCCATGGTGATTATGTGCCACATTTTTCCAGTCCAGTCTATCATTGATGGGCATTTGGGTTGGTTCCAGTTCTTTGCTATTGTAAACAGTGCTGCAATGAACATTCGTGTGCATGTGTCCTTATAGTAGAACAATTTATAGTCCTTTGGATATATACCCAGTAATGGGATTGCTGGGTCAAATGGAATTTCTATTTCTAGGTCCTTGAGGAATCGCCACACTGTCTTCCACAATGGTTGAACTAATTTACACTCGACCAATAGTGTAAGAGTGTTCCTATTTCTCCACATCCTCTCCAGCATCTGTTGTCTCCAGATTTTTTAATGATCACCATTCTAACTGGCGTGAGATGGTATCTCAATGTGGTTTTGATTTGCATCTCTCTAATGACCAGTGATGATGAGCATTTTTTCATGTGTTTGTTGGCCTCATGTATGTCTTCTTTTGTAAAGTGTCTGTTCATATCCTTTCCCCATTTTGAATGAGCTTGTTTGTTTTTTCCTGTAAATCTGTTTGAGTTCTTTGTAAATTCTGGATATCAGCCCTTTGTCAGTTGGGTAAACTGCAAAGATTTTTCCCATTCTGTTGGTTGCCGATTCACTCTAGTGACTGTTTCTTTTGCTGTGCAAAAGCTGTGAGTTTGATTAGGTCCCATTTGTCTATTTTGGCTTTTGTTGCCAATGCTTTTGGTGTTTTGGTCATGAAGTCCTTGCCTACTCCTATGTCCTGAATGGTTTTGCCTAGATTTTCTTCTAGGGTTTTATGGTGCCAGGTCTTATGTTTAAGTCTTTAATCCATCTGGAGTTAATTTTAGTGTAAGGTGTCAGGAAGGGGTCCAGTTTCTGCTTTCTGCACATGGCTAGCCAGTTTTCCCAACACCATTTGTTAAACAGGAATCCTTTCCCCATTGCTTGTTTTGTCTGGTTTATCAAAGATTATATGGTTGTAGATATGTTGATTTGCCTCCGATGCCTCTGTTCTGTTCCATTGGTCTATATCTCTGTTTTGGTACCAGTACCATGCTGTTTTGATTACTGTAGCCTTGTAGTATAGTTTGAAGTCTGGTAGTGTGATGCCTCCGCTGTGTTCTTTTGCTTAGAATGATGTTCTCCAGATTCATCCATGTCCTTACAAAGGACATAAACTCATCATTTTGATTGCTGCATAATATTCCATGGTGTATATGTGCCACATTTTCCCAGTCCAGTCTATCATCGATGGGCATTTGGGTTGGTTCCAGTTCTTTGCTATTGTAAACAGTGCTGCAATGAACATTCGTGTGCATGTGTCCTTATAGTAGAACAATTTATAGTCCTTTGGATATATACCCAGTAATGGGATTGCTGGGTCAAGTGGAATTTCTATTTCTAGGTCCTTGAGGAATCGCCACACTGTCTTCCACAATGGTTGAACTAATTTACACTCCACCAACAGTGTAAGAGTGTTCCTATTTCTCCACATCCTCTCCAGCATCTGTTGTCTCCAGATTTTTTAATGATCGCCATTCTAACTGGCATGAGATGGTATCTCAATGTGGTTTTGATTTGCATCTCTCTAATGACCAGTGATGATGAGCATTTTTCATGTGTTTGTTGGCCTCATGTATGTCTTCTTTTGTAAAGTGTCTGTTCATATCCTTTGCCCATTTTGAATGGGCTTGTTTGTTTTTTCCTGTAAATCTGTTTGAGTTCTTTGTAAATTCTGGATATCAGCCCTTTGTCAGTTGGGTAAACTGCAAAGATTTTTCCCATTCTGTTGGTTGCCGATTCACTCTAGTGACTGTTTCTTTTGCTGTGCAAAAGCTGTGAGTTTGATTAGGTCCCATTTGTCTATTTTGGCTTTTGTTGCCAATGCTTTTGGTGTTTTGGTCATGAAGTCCTTGCCTACTCCTATGTCCTGAATGGTTTTGCCTAGATTTTCTTCTAGGGTTTTTATGGTGCCAGGTCTTATGTTTAAGTCTTTAATCCATCTGGAGTTAATTTTAGTGTAACGTGTCAGGAAGGGGTCCAGATTCTGCTTTCTGCACATGGCTAGCCAGTTTTCAACACCATTTGTTAAACAGGGAATCCTTTCCCCATTGCTTGTTTTTGTCTGGTTTATCAAAGATTATATGGTTGTAGATATGTTGATTTGCCTCCGATGCCTCTGTTCTGTTCCATTGGTCTATATCTCTGTTTTGGTACAAGTACCATGCTGTTTTGATTACTGTAGCCTTGTAGTATAGTTTGAAGTCTGGTAGTGTGATGCCTCCCGCTGTGTTCTTTTGCTTAGAATTGACTTGGCTATGTGGGCTCTCTTTTGGTTCCATATGAAGTTCATGGTGGTTTTCCAGTTCTGTGAGAAATTCAATGGTAGCTTGATGGGGATAGCATTGATTGTGTAAATTACTTTGGGCAGTATAGCCATTTTCACGATATTGATTCTTCCTAACCATGAACATGGAATGTTTCTCCATCTGTTTGTGTCCTCTCTTATTTCGTTGAGCAGTGGTTTGTAGTTTTCCTTGAAGAGGTCCCTTACATTCCTTGTAAGTTGTATTCCTAGGTATTTTATTCTCTTTGTAGCAATTGTGAATGGCAGTTCATTCTTGATTTGGTTCTCTTTAAGTCTGTTATTGGTGTATAGGAATGCTTGTGATTTTTGCACATTGATTTTATATCCTGAGACTTTGCTGAAGTTGCTTATCAGTTTCAGGAGTTTTGGGCTGAGGTGATGGGGTCTTCTAGGTATACTATCATGTCGTCTGCAAATAGAGACAATTTGGCTTCCTTCTTTCTATTTGAATACCCTTTATTTCTTTTCTTGCCTGATTGCTCTGGCTAGAACTTCCAGTACTATGTTGAATAGGAGTGGTGAGAGAGGGCATCCTTGTCTAGTGCCGGATTTCAAAGGAATGCTTCCAGTTTTGCCCATTAAGTATGATATTGGCTGTTGGTTTGTCATAAATAGCTTTTATTACTTTGAGATATGTTCCATCAATACCGAGTTTATTGAGAGTTTTAGCATAAAGGGCTGTTGAATTTTGTCAAATGCCTTCTCTGCATCAATTGAGATAATCATGTGGTTTTGTTTTGGTTCTGTTTATGTGGTGAATGACGTTTATAGACTTGCGTATGTTTAACCAGCCTTGCATGCCCGGGATGATTCCTACTTGATCATGATGGATAAGTTTTTAATGTGCTGTTGCAATCGGTTTGCCAGTATTTTATTGAAGATTTTTGCATCTATGTTCATCATGGATATTGGCCTGAAGTTTTCTTTTCTTGTTGAGTCTCTGCCTGGTTTTGGTATCAGGATGATGTTGGTCTCATAAAATGATTTGGGAAGGGTTCCCTCTTTTTGGATTATTTGGAATAGTTTCAGAAGGAATGGTACCAGCTCCTCTTTGTGTGTCTGGTAGAATTCGGCTGTGAACCCATCTGGACCAGGGCTTTTTGTTTGGTAGGCTCTTAATTGCTGCCTCAACTTCAGACCTTGTTATTGGTCTATTCATAGTTTTGGCTTCCTCGTGGTTTAGGCTTGGGAGGACACAGGTGTCCAGGAATTTATCCATTTCTTCCTGGTTTACTAGTTTATGTGCATAGAGTTGTTTGTAGTATTCCTTGAAGAGGTCCCTTACATTCCTTGTAAGTTGTATTCCTAGGTATTTTATTCTCTTTGTAGCAATTGTGAATGGCAGTTCGTTCTTGATTTGGTTCTCTTTAAGTCTGTTATTGGTGTATAGGAATGCTTGTGATTTTTGCACATTGATTTTATATCCTGAGACTTTGCTGAAGTTGCTTATCAGTTTCAGGAGTTTTTGGGCTGAGGTGATGGTGTTTTCTAGGTATACTATTATGTCGTCTGCGAATAGAGACAATTTGGCTTCCTTCTTTTCTATTCGAATACCCTTTATTTCTCTTTCTTGCCTGATTCCTCTGGCTAGAACTTCCAGTACTATGTTGAATAGGATTGGTGAGAGAGGCATCCTTGTCTAGTGCCGGATTTCAAAGGAATGCTTCCAGTTTTGCCCATTAAGTATGATATTGGCTGTTGGTTTGTCATAAATAGCTTTTATTACTTTGAGATATGTTCCATCAATACCGAGTTTATTGAGAGTTTTTAGCATAAACGCTGTTGAATTTTGTCAAATGTCTTCTCTGCATCAATTGAGATAATCATGTTGTTTTTGTTTTTGGTTCTGTTTCTGTGGTAAATGACGTTTATAGACTTGCGTGTGTTTAACCAGCCTTGCATGCCCGGGATGATTCCTACTTGATCATGATGGATAAGTTTTTTGTGCTGTTGCAATCGGTTTGCCAGTATTTTATTGAAGATTTTTGCATCTTCATCATGGATATTGGCCTGAAGTTTTCTTTTCTTGTTGAGTCTCTGCCTGGTTTTGGTATCTGGATGATGTTGGTCTCATAAAATAATTTGAGAAGGGTTCCCTCTTTTTGGATTATTTGGAATAGTTTCAGAAGGAATGGTACCAGCTCCTCTTTGTGTGTCTGGTAGAATTCGGCTGTGAACCCATCTGGACCAGGGCTTTTTTTGTTTGGTAGGCTCTTAATTGCTCCCTCGACTTTTGACCTTGTTATTGGTCTATTCATAGTTTTGGCTTCCTCGTGGTTTAGGCTTGGGAGGATACAGGTGTCCAGGAATTTATCCATTTTTTGCTGGTTTACTAGTTTATGTGCATAGAGTTGTTTGTAGTATTGTCTTATGATGGTTTGAATTTCAGAGGAATCTGTGGTGATTTTTTTTAATCTTTTTTTTATTCCATCTATTTGGTTGTTCTCCTTTCTCTTTTTTATTAGTCTTGCTAGTGGTCTGTCTATTTTGTTGATCTTTTTGAAAAACCATCTCTTGGATTTATTGAATTTTTGAAGGGCTTTTCGTGTCTTTATCTCCTTCAGTTCCGCTCTAATCTTAGTTATTTTTTGTCTTCAGCTAGGTTTTGAGGTTTTTTTGATCTTGCTCCTCTAGCTTTTTCAATTGTGATTATAGGGTGTCAATTTTGGATCTCTCCACTCTTCTCATGTGGGCACTTATTGCTATATATTTTCCTCTACAGACTGCTTTAAATGTGTCCCAGAGATTCTGGTATGTTGTGTCTTCATTCTCGTTGGTTTTGAAGAACTTCCTTATTTCTGCCTTCATTTCACTGTTTATCCAAACAACATTCAAGAGTCAGTTGTTCAGTTTCCATGAAGCTGTGCGTTCTGAGTTAGTTTCTGAATTCTGAGTTCTAACTTGATTGCACTATGGTCTGAGAGACTGTTTGTTATGATTTCAGTTGTTTTGCATTTGCTGAGGAGTGCTTTACTTCCAATTATGTGGTCAATTTTGGAGTAGGTGTGATGTGGTGCTGAGAAGAATGTATATTCTGTGGATTTGGGTGGAGAGTTCTGTAAATGTCTATCAGGTTTGCTTGTTCCAGGTCTGAGTTCAAGCCCTGGATATCCTTGTTAATTTTCTGTCTGGTTGATCTGTCTGATATTGGTATCAGGATGATGTTGGTCTCATAAAATGATTTGGGAAGGGTTCCCTCTTTTGGATTATTTGGAATAGTTTCAGAAGGAATGGTACCAGCTCCTCTTTGTGTGTCTGGTAGAATTCGGCTGTGAACCCATCTGGACCAGGGCTTTTTTTTGTGGTAGGCTCTTAATTGCTCCTCGACTTCAGACCTTGTTATTGGTCTATTCATAGTTTCCCTTTGGTTTAGGCTTGGGAGGACACAGGTGTCCAGGAATTTATCCATTTCTTCCTGGTTTACTAGTTTATGTGCATAGAGTTGTTTGTAGTATTCTCTGATGATGGTTTGAATTTCTGTGGAATCTGTGGTGATTTCCTTTATCGTTTTTATTGCATCTATTTGGTTGTTCTCTCTTTCTCTTTTTATCAGTCTGGCTAGTGGTCTGTCTATTTTGTTGATCTTTTGAAAACCAGCTCTTGGATTTATTGATTTTTGAAGGGTTTTGTGTCTCTATCTCCTTCAGTTCTGCTCTGATCTTAGTTATTTTTTGTCTTCAGCTAGGTTTTGAGGTTTTTTTGATTTTGCTCCTCAATCTTTTTCAATTGTGAATATAGGGTGTAACTTTTGGATCTCTTCACTCTTCTCATATGGGCACTTATTGCTATATATTTTCCTCTACAGACTGCTTTAAATGTGTCCCAGAGATTCTGGTATGTTGTGTCTTCATTCTCGTTGGTTTTGAAGAACTTCCTTATTTCTGCCTTCATTTCACTGTTTATCCAAACAACATTCAAGAGTCAGTTGTTCAGTTTCCATGAAGCTGTGCGGTTCTGAGTTAGTTTCTGAATTCTGAGTTCTAACTTGATTGCACTATGGTCTGAGAGACTGTTTGTTATGATTTCAGTTGTTTTGCATTTGCTGAGGAGTGCTTTACTTCCAATTATGTGGTCAATTTTGGAGTAGGTGTGATGTGGTGCTGAGAAGAATGTATATTCTGTGGATTTGGCATGGAGAGTTCTATAAATGTCTATCAGCTTTGCTTGTCCCAGGTCTGAGTTTAAGCCCTGGATATCCTTGTTAATATTCTGTCTGGTTGATCTGTCTGATATTGACAGTTTAGTGTTAAAGTCTCCCACTATTATTGTATGGGAGTCTAAGTCTTTTTGTAAGTCCTTAAAAACTTGCCTTATATATCTGTGTGCTCCTCTATTTGGTCCATATATATTTAGGATTGTTAGGTCTTCTTGTTGTATCGATCCTTTTAGCATTATGTAATGACCTTCTTTGTTTCTTTTGATCTTTGTTGCTTTAAAGTCTATTTTATCAGAGATGAGAATTGCAACTCCTGCTTTTTTTTTGCTCTCCATTTGCTTGGTAAATCTTCCTCCATCCCTTTATTTTGAGCCTTTAAGAAACTTTGCATATGAGATGGGTTTCCTGGATACAGCACACCGATGGGTTTTGTTTTTTTATCCAATTTTCCAGTCTTTGTCTTTTGATTGGTGCATTTAGCCCATTTACATTTAGGGTTAATATTGTTACATGTGAATTTGATACCGCAATTTTTATGATATCTGCTATTTTGTCCCTTGGTTAATGCAGATTATTCATTTGTTGATGCTCTTTAGCATTTGGTATGTTTTTAGAATGTCTGGTTCTGGTTGTTCCTTTCTATGTGTAGTGTTTCTTTCAGGAGCTCTTGTAACGCAGGCCTGGTGGGGACAAAATATCTGAGTTCTTGCTTGTTGGCAAAAGATTTTATTCTTTTTTTACTTATGAAGCTCAGTTTGGCTGGATATGACATTCTGGGTTGACAGTTCTTTTCTTTAAGGATGTTGAACATTGGCCCCCACTCTCTTCTGGCTTGTAGAGTTTCTGCCAAGAGATCTGCTGTGATTTTGAGGGGTTTCCCTTTATGGGTGACCCGACCCATCTCTCTGGCTGCCCTTAGTATTTTCTCGTTCATTTCAAACCTGGTGAATCTGACGATTGTGTGGCTTGGGCTTGCTCTTCTTGCTGAATATCTTTGTGGTGTTCTCTGTATTTCCTGGAGTTGAGTATTGGCCTGCCTTGCTAGGTTGGAGAAATTTTTCTGGATAATATTCTGAAGAGTGTTTTCCAGCTTGGATTCATTCTTTTTGTCACTTCTGGTATGCCTATCAAACGTAGGTTAGGTCTCTTAACATAGTCCTACGTTTCTTGGAGATTTTGTTCATTCCCCTTTGCACTTTTTTTCTCTGATCTTGGTTTCTCGTTTTATTTCATTGAGTTTATCTTTGACTTCTGATATTATTTTTTCTGCCTGGTCAATTCGGCTGTTGAAACTTGTGCAGCCTTTGCGAAGTTCTCATGTTGTGTTTCTCAGCTCCTTCAATTCTTTCATATTCCTCTCTATGTTGTCCATTCTTGTTATCATTTCCTTGAATCTTTTTTCAAGGTTCTTCGTTTCTTTCCATTGATTTAGAACATGTTCTTTTAGCTCACTGAATTTTCTCATTATCCACCTTCTGAAGTCTGATTCCATTATTTTGTCACTCTCATTCTCCATCCAGCTTTGTCCCCTTGCTGGTGAGGAGTTTTGGTCCTTTGTAGGAGGTGAGGTGTTTTGGTTTCGAGTGTTTTCCTCATTTTTGCGCTAGTTTCTTTTTATCTTTGTGGATTTATTCACCTGTCATCTTAGTAGTTGCTGACTTTTCGATTGGGTCTCTGAGTGGACGCCCAGATTGTTTATGATGAAGTATTTCTGTTATTTAGGTTTCCTTCTAATGGTTTAGCCCCTCTGCTGTATGAGTACTGAGGTCCACTCCAGGCCCTGCTTGCCTGGGGTACACCTGTAGCAGCTGTGGAACAGTGAGGGATGCTACCAGTTTCTTCTTCTGCTATCTTTGTTCCAGAATGTTAACCGCCAAATTTCAGTCTAATTAGTTCTTTTATGAGGTGGCTCTTTGGATATACAGGGGTCAGGGAGCTGCTTGAGAAGATGGTCTGTACTTTATAGGAGCTCCAGTGCTGAGCTGTGAGCTTTGTTGTTCATTCAGGGTTGCTGGGTGAATGTGTCTGCTGCAGCAGAACTTATAAAAGACCCTTCTTTTTTTCCCTCATATGCTCTGTCTCAGGGAGTTGGGGATTTCTTTATGCGTATGTGTTTCACTGTTCTGCCCAGCTAGGAGGCAGTCTATTCACTATTTGCCTGCCGAGGCTCCACCCTGCTAGCGTGGGTCCACCCTGCTGCTGCAGGGTTCCGTTCTACTGTGGGGTGCTCCACCATGTTGGCCGCGTCTCTCTGTTATGGCTGATTGCCTCAGCAACGGAAGGCTGTGTCAGCAGTGGGTGGTACCTCAATAGGGGTGGATTGTGTCCATAGTGGCAGACACCCTTTCCCCACCGAGCTGCACCATATGGATTCAGCTGAGACCACAGCAAAACACTCAACACTGAGAGCCTTGAATCGCCATGCTGCTTGTCCCCATGATTATGGGACCCGCTGAGCCTGATCACCTGGCTCCCTGTTTCAAAGTCCCTCATCTTTCTCTCTTTTTTTTTCCAAATTGAATGGTTGACTCTCTCACAGGCGCCCCAGTAGCCTGCTGATTGGCCACTGGGATCCCTGTGATCTCCTCTGTGGTGGCTCACTGCAATGGCACAATTCACTCTTCCCAGAAATCTCCTGGTCTAGCTCACCGTCCAAGTCCTGTTCAATCAAATGGACATGTCAATCTGCCCTTCCAAAACTCAGATTGCTGGTGTAACAGGGCACCCAGACCAGTGAGCTTTGTGCGGGCTGCAGCTGTGCCGCAGCATGGCGCCGGCCAAAATGGCCATGCAAGTGGGCTACACTGCTCTCCTGTGTCTCTCCTACACCTGTGAATTTGCCAGTTATGTGGGCTACAAAAGTCCGTCCGAAAATGCAGCTAGGACTCACCCTCTGTGCCTTCACTGAGAGCTGCAATCCTGAGTTGTTTCTATGGCATCATCTTGGAACTGCTCCCTCCTTAATATGTTCTTTTAAGCAATTGAATTATCTCTTCATATTATTAAAGACTAATCTTTAACATGTACCTTAGGATACAGTTTTGAGTAGAGTTGATTAAAGTCGACTAAAATAGTATCTTTAAAATAAAAGAATGTCTTTTTAAAAGGGAGAATCAGAGTGCTGGAGGAAGGAAAGTCCATCTGCATGTGTGCAGGAAGACTGGGTAAAAAAGGGGAAGGCAGTGGGAGAGAGAGGTTGGAAAACATAAAATGGGTCACTTCATTGGTGATTAGATGGCTGTAGAGAAGCAAGTTAAAAGGCTAAATGGAAGGACAAGTTTCCATCATCCATAGAAAACTATATGAAAAAATCACTCTCCTTTTATTCAAAAGGCATTGTAAAATGAATAAAGTCTTTTTATAAAAAAAATTATACTTCAATGTCCTCAACATGATTGCATAATAAATTATTTCCTCCATGCGATGCAATTATTTTAACTGTTGTAGAAAAGAAAATCTTCACAGTATGTTTAGTTGTAAACCTTGTAATCCAAGTAATAAAACTACACATTATAAAGCCATTGTAAAAATAAAAAAAAGAATGCACATCTTTGGAGTGGCAAGGAGTCTACTTGCTTTGGCCACATATTCAAAACATCAGAGAATAATACACACTTGTGGTATAGTCAAAAGGCTATTTCATGTGGCCCTTAATTCAGAGGCTGAGTGTAGAATACAAACCTGGAAAATAATAAGTAATCTCTTATGTATTGCCACTTCTTCAGAGCCTCAGTGAAAAACACACACCTGGTAAATAGTCAGGAGTCAATTTCATATGGACACACTTCTGGAGCTTTTCAAATAATACCCACATTGGGGAGAGTAAGAAATCTGTTCTTAATGGCCATTCACTGAGAGTACCTGATAATAGTGCACACTTGGGAAATTCTCAGGAGTGTATTTTATATGGCAACTTATACAGAACCTCAGTGAATAAGACACACCTGGGGAATAGTCGGAAGTGTATTTCAATTAAGCACACACCAAGAGGCTCATTGAATTATACACAACAGAAGACGGATCAGGAGTCAATTTCATCTGGCCTCTCACTCAGAGCTTCATTGAATACTGCACTCCTGTGGAACAGTTGGGAGCCTAATTGATATAGCCACTCATTCAGAGCCTCAGTGAATAAAGCACACCTGTGGGATAGTCAGGATTCCATTTTATATGGCCACTCACTCATAGCCTCGGTGAATACTGCACAAATGCACAGTACTCACCAGTCTATTTTGTATAGCCACTCATTCAGAGATTCACTGAATAATACAAATATGGGGAATAGTCAGCATCCTATTTCATATGACCACCCATGCACAGCCTCACTGAGTAATACACACCATGGGAAGAGTTAGGAGTTTACTATATATAGCCAATAATTTACAGTCTCAGTGAATAATGCACACTTTGGCAATAGAGACTAGTCTATTTTATATGGCCAGAAAATGAAAGCCTGAGTGAGTAATGCACAGCATTGAAATTATAATATTTTATATTCCCACTTATTCAGAGTCTCAGTCAATAATACATACCTGAGGAATAGTCAGAAGTCTATTTTTTAGGGTCACTAACTCAAAGCCTCATTAAATAATACATACCTGTGGACTAGTCAGGAGACAATTTGATATGGTCAAACGTCCAAAGCAGCAGTTAATAACGCATACCTGGGGAATACTCAGGATGCTGTTACATATGGCCTCTCATTCAAAGTATCACTGAATAAGGAACACCTGTAGAGTAGTCAGAACTCTATGTCATATAGCCACACATTCACAGCCTCACTTAATAATATACACCAGGGGGAAAGTCAGGATTCTATTTCATATGGCCACTCATTCAGAGCCTAACATAAAAATGCATGCCTGGGGGATGATTTCCAAGATGGTGTCATAGAAACAACTCAGAATTGCAGCTCTCCATGAAAGCACAGAGGGTGAGTCCTAGCCAGATTCTCAGACAAACCTTTGTTGCCCACAGAACGAGGAAATTTTCAGGTGCATGAGAGTCATGGGATGCCAGCGCAGCCAGTGTTTTGGGTCACACGGCTGGTTCAGCCAGCGCCACAGTGCAACAGCACCCAGCACAAAACTCACTGATCGTGGTGCAATGTTAAACCAGCAATCTGAGATTTGAAAGGGCAGATTTCCATGTCCATCTGATTTAACAGAACTTGGACAATGAGCCAGACCAGGAGATTCCTGGGAAGCGTGATTTGAGCCAGTGCAGTGGGCAGCAGCACAATAGATCACACCTATCCCAGTGTTCCATCAGCAGACTACTGGGGTACCAGTGAAAGAGTCAACCGTTCAAATTTGGGAGAAAAAAAGAGAGAGAGAGGACGGACTCTGAGGCAGAAAGCCAAGTGATGAGGCTCGGCTGGTCCCACCCTCATGGGGACAAGGAGGATGGCAATTGGAGGCCCTCGGGGTTGAGAGATTTCCTGCCAGCTCAGCTGAATCCAGGGTGGTGCAGCCCCGTTGGGGAGGGGCGTCTGCCACTAAGGATGCAATCCACCCCTACTGAGGTACACTCCCATTGCTGACGCAGCCTCCCATTGCCAAGGCAACCCACCATAACAGAGAGACTCCACCAGCAGGGCAGAGCGCACCACAGTAGAACGGAAAACCACCACAGTAGGGTGGACCCATACGAGCAGGGCGGAGCCTCAGCAGGCAAATAGTGAATAGACTACCTCCTAGCTGGGCAGGACAGTGCAAAAGATACTCATAAAGACAGCCCCAACTCCCTGAAACAAAGCATCTGAGGAAAAAATAAAAAGCGTTTTATAACTATTGCTGCAGAAGACTGAAACGCACCCTCCTAACAATGCTGAATGAAAAACGGAGCTCACAGTTCAGCGCCAGAGCTCCTATAACGTACAGACCATCCCCTCAAGCGGCTCCCTGACCCCTGTATATCCAAAGAGTCACCCCAAAAAAGGACTAATCAGACTGACATTTGGCAGACACCATTCTAAAAAAAAGATAGCAGAAGAAGAAACTGGTAGCATCCCTCACTGTTCCGCAGCTGCTACAGGTGTACCCCAGACAAGCAGGGCCTGGATTGGACCTCAGCACTGTACAATTAGACCATTAGAAGGAAAATTCAGTAAAGTACTTCATCATCACCAATCTCAACACACACAGACCATTGAATCAGCTCTACTAAGACGACAGGTGGATAACACAAGAGGGAAGAAACCAGCGCAGGAGGAAAACCTTTAAACCTCACCTCCTACAAATAAACTCCTCACCAGCAAGGAACACAGCTGACGGAGAATGAGTGACTAAATGACGATCAGACTTCAGAAAGTGGATAAAGAATCAGTGAGCTAGAACATTTCTAAATCAGTGCAAAACTAAGAACCTGAAAAAGATTTGAAAGATTCGAGAAATAATAAAAGAATGCACAGAGGAATAAGAATGAATTGAAGGAGCTGAAAACAAGGGACGAGAAGATGGCGTCAGAGGTGACTCAGGATTGCAGCTCTCAGTGAAGGCACAGAGGGTGAGTCCTAGCCGCATTCTCGGATGGACCTTTTATGCCCACAGAGCTGAAAGCCCCAGGTGTGGAGAGACATGGGATGCTAGCAGCCAGCAAGCACAGCCGCCTCACTGGCGCCAGCTGGCGCCGCAGCAGGACCCGCACAAAACTCACTGGTCTGGGTGCCCTGTTAAACCTGGCAATCTGAGATTTGAAGGGCAGATTGGCATGTCCATCTGATTGAACGGGACTTGACAGTGAGCCAGACCAGGAGTTTCCTGGAAGCGTGATCTGAGCCGGTGCAGTGCAGGCAGCATGGGAGATCACAGGATCCCAGTGCCCTATCGGCAGGCTACTGGGGCGCCAGTGAGAGAGTCGACCTTCAGCTTGGGAGAGGAAGAGAGAGAGAGAGACGGACTCTGAGGCAGGAGCTGGGTGATCAGGCTCAGAGGTCCCACCCTCAGGGGACAAGCAGGGCAGCAATTGGAGGCGCTCGGGCTGAGAGTTTTGCTGCCGGCATCTACAGTGCAGCCCGGTGAGGGAGGTGCATCCACCACTGCTGATGCAATCCACCCCTACTGAAGTACCGCCCAGGGCTGATGCAGCCTGCGTTGCTGAGGCAACCTGCCATAACAGAGAGACTCTGCCAGAGGAGCACTCCACATCAGAAGGAGCCCAGCAGTAACAGGGCGGACCTCAGCAGGTCAGAGCCCTGGCAGGCAAATAGTGAATAGACTGCCTCCTAGTGGGGCAGGACAGTGCAACAGATACTCATAAAGAAAGCCCCAACCCCTGAGACAGAGCATCTAAGGGGAAAAAGGTGTTTATGAGTTCTTTGCAGCAGACATAAACAACCTCCCAACAACCCTGAATGAACAACAGAGCTCACAGCTCAGCACTTGGAGCTCCTATAAAGCACAGACCATCTCCTCAAGCAGCTCCTGACCCCTGTATATCCAAAGAGTCACCCCAAAAAGGACTAATCAGACTGACATTTGGCTGGCATCATTCTGGAACAAAGACAGCAGAAGAAGAAACTGGTATCATCCTCACTGTTCTGCAGCTGCTACAGGTATACCCCAGACAAGCAGGGCCTGGAGTGGACCTCAGCACTCATACAGCAGAGGGTAGACCATTAGAAGGAAAACTAAGTAACAGAAATACTTCATCATAACCAATCTCAGCATCCACACAGAGACCCAATTAAAAAATCAGAAACTACTAAGATGACAGGCAGATAAATTCATAAAGATGGGAAGAAACCAGTGCAAAAGGAGGAAAACACCTGAAACCAAAACACCTCACCTCCAAAAGGACCAAAACTCCTCACCAGCAAGGAACAAAGCTGGACGGAGAATGAGTGTGACAAAATGGAATCAGACTTCAGAAAGTGGATAACAAGAAACTTCATTGAGCTAAAGAACATGTTCTAAGTCAGTGCAAAGAAACTAAGAACCTTGAAAAAAGATTTGAAAAAGATTCGAGGAATTGATAACAAGAATGGACAACTTAGAGAGGAATATGAATGAATTGAAGGAGCTGAAAACACAACACGAGAACTTCGTGATCAGGCTCAGAGGATCCCACCCTCAAGGGGACAATCAGGGCAGCAATTGGAGGCGCTCGGGGCTGAGAGTTTTGCTGCCGGCATCTAGGACAGTGCAGCCCGGTGAGGGAGGTGCATCCGCCACTGCTGATGCAATCCGCCCCTACTGAAGTACCGTCCAGGGCTGATGCAGCCTGCCGTTGCTGAGGCAACCTGCCATAACAGAGAGACTCTGCCAGGAGGGGGGAGCACTCCACATCAGAACGGAGCCCAGCAGTAACAGGGCGGACCTGCGCTAAGACGGAAAAGCCCTGGCAGGCAAAGAGTGAATAGACTGCCTCCTAGTGGGGCAGGACAGTGCAACAGATACACATAAACAAATCCCCAACTCCCTGAGACAGAGCATCTAAGGGGGAAAAAAAGGGTGGTGTTTTATGAGTTCTTTTGCAGCAGACATAAACAACCTCCCAACAGCCCTGAATGAAAAACAGAGCTCACAGCTCAGCATTGGAGCTCCTATAAAGCACAGACCATCTCCTCAAGCAGCTCACTCACCCCTGTATATCCAAAGAGTCACCCTAAAAAAGGACTAATCAGACTGACATTTGGCGGGCATCATTCTAGAACAAAGACAGCAGAAGAAGAAACTGCTATCATCCCTCACTGTTCTGCAACTGCTACAGGTATACCCCAGAGAAGCAGGGCCTGGAGTGGACCACAGCACTCATACAGCAGAGGGGTAGACCATTAGAAGAAAAACTAAGTAACAGAAATACTTCATCATAACCAATCTCAGCATCCACACAGAGACCCAATTAAAAAATCAGCAACTACTAAGATGACAGGCAGATAAATCCATAAAGATGGGAAGAAACCAGCAAAAAAAGGAAAACACCAAACCAAAACACCTCACCTCCAAAAGGACCAAAACTCCTCACCAGCAAGGAACAAAGCTGGACGGAGAATGAGTGTGACAAAATTCTGGAATCAGACTTCAGAAAGTGGATAATGAGAAACTTCAGTTGAGCTAAAGAACATGTTCTAAATCAGTGCAAAGAAACTAAGAACCTTGAAAAAAGATTTGAAAAGAAATTGAGGAATTGATAACAAAATGGACAACTTAGAGAGGAATATGAATGAATTGAAGGAGCTGAAAAACACAACGAGAACTTCGAAGCATGCACAAGTTTCAACAGCGAATTGACCAAGCAGAAGAAGAATATCAAGTTGAAGATCAACTCAATGAAATAAAATGAGAAACCAAGATTAAAGAAAAAGCACAAAAGGAATGAACAAAATCTCCAAGAAATGTGGGACTATGTGAAGAGACCCAACCTACGTTTGATAGGTGTACCAGAATGTGATGAAGAGAATGAATCCAAGCTGGAAAACACTCTTCAGGATATTATCCAGGAAAATTTCCCCAACCTAGCAAGACAGGTCAATACTCAACTCCAGGAAATACAGAGAACACCACAAAGATACTCCAAGAAGAGCAACCCCAAGGCACATAATCGTCAGATTCACCAGGGTTGAAATGAAGGAGAAAATACTAAGGGCAGCCAGAGAGAGGTCGGGTCACCCACAAAGGGAAGCCCATCAGACTCACAGCAGATCTCTCAGAGACTCTACAAGCCAGAAGAGAGTGGGGCCAATATTCAACATCCTTAAGAAAAGAACTTTCAACCCAGAATTTCATATCCAGCCAAACTGAGCTTCATAAGTGAAGAAAAATAAAATCCTTCATGAACAAGCAAGTACTCAGAGATTTTGTCACCACTAGGCCTGCTTTACAAGAGCTCCTGAAAGAGGCACTACACATAGAAAGAAACAACCAGTACCAGCCATCCTAAAAGCATACCAAATGCTAAAGAGCATCAACAAAATGAAGAATGTACATGAACCAATGGGCAAAACAGCCAGCTAGCATCAAAATGGCAGTATCAAATTCACACATAACAATATTAACCCTAAATGTAAATGGGCTAAATGCACCAATCAAAAGACACAGACTGGCAAATTGGATAAAAACCAAAACCCATCGGTGTGCTGTATCCAGGAAACCCACCTCACATGCAAGATACACAAAGGCTCAAAATAAAGGGATGGAGGAAGATTTACCAAGCAAATGGAGAGCAAAAAAAAGCAGGAGTTGCAATTCTCATCTCTGATAAAATAGACTTTAAAGCAACAAAGATCAAAAGGGACAAAGAAGGTCATTACATAATGGTAAAAGGATCGATACAACAAGAAGAGCTAACGATTCTAAATATATATGGACGGAATGAAGGAGCACCCAGATATATAAGGCAACTTTTTAATGACTTACAAAGAGACTTAGACTCCACACAATAGTGGGAGACTTTAACACTCCACTGTCAATATCAAACAGATCAACCAGACAGAAAATTAACAAGGGTATCCAAGACTTGAACTCAGACTTGGAACAAGCAAACCTGATAGACATTTACAGAACTCTCCACCCCAAATCCACAGAATATACATTCTTCTCAGCACCACATCACACCTACTCCAAAACTGACCACATAATTGGAAGTAAAGCACTCCTCAGCAAATACAAAACCACTGAAATCATAACAAACAGTCTCTCAGATCACAGGGCAATCAAGTTGAAACTCAGAATTCAGAAAATAACGCAGAACCGCACAGCTTCATGAAAACTGAACAACTTGCTCTTGAATGTTGATTGGATAAACAAAGAAATGAAGGCAGAAATAAAGAAGTTCTTTGAAACCAACGAGAATGAAGACACAACGTATCAGAATCTCTGGGACACATTTAAAGCAGTCTGTAGAGGAAAATATATAGCAAAATGTTCCCACGTGAGAAGAGTGGAGAGATCCAAAATTGACACCCTCTCATCAAAATTGAAAGGGCTAGAGGAAGCAAGATCAAAAAAGATCAAAACCTAGCCGAAGACAATAAATAACTAAGATCAGAGTAGAACTGAAGGAGAGAGAGACAAGAAAAATTCTACAAAATATCAATAAATCTAAGAGCTGGTTTTTCAAAAAGATGACAAAAATAGACAAACCACTAGCCAGATTGATAAAAAAGAAAAGAGACAACAACCAAATAAATGCAATAAGAAACGATAAAGGGGAAATCACAACAGATTCCACAGAAATTCAAACCATCATCAGAGAATACTACAAACAACTCTATGCACATTAACTAGTAAACCAGGAAGAAATGGATAAATTCCTGGATGCCCGTGTCCTCCCAAGCCTAAACTAGGAGGAAGCCAAAACTATGAATAGACCAATAACAAGGTCTGAAGTTGAGGCAGCAGTTAAGAGCCTACCACACAAAAAAAGCCCAGGTCCAGATGGGTTCACAGCTGAATTCTACCAGACACACAAGAGGATCTGGTACCATTCCTTCTGAAACTATTCCAAATAATCCAAAAGAGGAACCCTTCCCAAATCATTTTATGAGACCAACATCATCCTGATACCAAAACCTGGCAGAGACTCAACAAGAAAAAGAAAACTTCAGGCCAATATCCATGATGAACATAGATGCAAAATCTTCAATAAAATACTGGCAAACCGATTGCAACAGCACATTAAAAACTTATCCATTATGATCAAGTAGGATTCATCCCGGGGATGCAAGGCTGGTTCAACAAGTCTATAAATGTAATTCACCACATAAACAGAAGCAAAAACAAAAACCACATGATTATCTCAATTGACGCAGAGAAGGCATTTGACAAAATTCAACAGCCCTTTATGCTAAAACCCTCAATAAACTTGGTATTGATGGAACATATCTCAAAGTAATAAAAGCTATTTATGACAAACCAACAGCCAATATCATACTTAATGGGCAAAAACTGGAAGCATTGCCTTTGAAATCCAGCACTAGACAAGGATGCCCTCTCTCACCACTCCTATTCAACATAGTACTGGAAGTTCTAGCCAGAGCAATCAGGCAAGAAAAAGAAATAAAGGGTATTCAAATAGGAAGGTGGAAGCCAAATTGTCTCTATTTGCAGGCGACATGATAGTATACCTAGAAGACCACATCACCTCAGCCCAAAAGCTCCTGCAACTGATAAGCAACTTCAGCAAAGTCTCAGGATATAAAATCAATGTTCAAAAATCACAAGCATTCCTATACACCAATAACAGACTTAAAGAGAACCAAATCAAGAACGAACTGCCATTCACAATTGCTACAAAGAAAATAAAATACCTAGGAATACAACTCACAAGGAAAGTAAGGGACCTCTTTAAGGAAAACTACAAAACTGCTCAACAAATAAGAGGACACAAACAGATGGAGAAACATTCCATGTTCATGGTTAGGAAGAATCAATATCGTGAAAATGGCTATACTGCCCAAAGTAATTTACACAATCAATGCTATCCCCATCAAACTACCATTGAATTTCTTCACAGAACTGGAAAAAACCACCATGAATTTCATATGGAACCAAAAAGAGCCGCATAGCCAAGTCAATTCTAAGCAAAAAGAACACAGTGGGAGGCATCACACTACCAGACTTCAAACTATACTACAAGGCTACAGTAATCAAAACAGCATGGTACTGGTACCAAAACAGAGATATAGACCAATGGAACAGAACAGAAGCATCGGAGGCAACACAACATATCTACAACCATATTATCTTTGATAAACCAGACAAAAACAAGCAATGGGGAAAGGATTCCCTATTTAATAAATGGTGTTGGGAAAACTGGCTAGCCATGTGCAGAAAGCAGAAACTGGACCCCTTCCTGACACCTTACACTAAAATTAACTCCAGATGGATTAAAGACTTAAACATAAGACCTGACACCATAAAAACCCTAGAAGAAAATCTAGGCAAAACCATTCAGGACATAGGAGTAGGCAAGGACTTCATGACAAAACACCAAAAGCATTGGCAACAAAAGCCAAAATAGACAAATGGGACCTAATCAAACTCCACAGCTTCTGCATGGCAAAAGAAACAGTCACTAGAGTGAATCGGCAACCATCAGAATGGGAAAAAATCTTTGCAGTTTATACATCTGACAAAGAGCTGATATCCAGAATTTACAAAGAACTCAAACAGATTTACAGGAAAAAAACAAACAAGCCCATTCAAAAATGGGCAAAGGATATGAACAGACACTTTACAAAGAAGACATACATGAGGCCAACAAACATATGAAAAATGCTCATCATCACTGGTCATTAGAGATGCAAATCAAAACCACATTGAGATACCATCTCACGCCAGTTAGAATGGCGATCATTAAAAAATCTGGAGACAGCAGATGCTGGAGAGGATGTGGAGAAATAGGAACACTCTTACACTGTTGGTGGGAGTGTAAATTAGTTCAACCATTGTGGAAGACAGTGTGGCGATTCCTCAGGGACCTAGAAATAGAAATTCCATTTCACCCAGCAATCCCATTACTGGGTATATATCCAAAGTACTATTAATCGTTCTACTATAAGGACACATGCACAGGAATGTTCATTGCAGCATTGTATACAATAGCGAAGAACTGGAACCAACCCAAACGCCCAACAATGATAGACTGGACTAAGAAAATGTGGCATATATACACCATGGAATATTATGCAGCAATCAAAAATGATGTGTTTGTGTCCTTTGTAAGGACATGGATGAATCTGGAGAATATCATTCTCAGCAAACTTACACAAGAACAGAAAAATTAATACCGCATATACTCACTCATAGGTGGGTGAGTCAAATGAGAACACATGGACACAGAGAGGGGGTCTCCTACACACTCGGGTCTATTGGGGGAATGGGGGAGGGACAGTGGTGGGGGGATGGAGAGGAATAGCCTGGGGATAAATGCCAAGTGTGAGTGAAGGGAAGGCAGCAAAACACACTGCCATGTGTGTACCTATGCAACTATCCTGCACGTTCTGCACATGTACCCTAAAACCTATAATGCAATAAAAATTAAATGATAATAATAATAATAAAAACACAACACGAGAACTTCAGGAAGCATGGAGAAGTTTCAACAGCCGAATTGTCCAAGCAGAAGAAAGAATATCAGAAGTCGAAGATCAACTCAATGAAATAAAATGAGAAATCAAGATTAAAGAAAAAAGCACAAAAAGGAATGAACAAAATCTCCAAGAAATGTGGGACTATGTGAAGAGACCCAACCTACGTTTGATAGGTGTACCAGAATGTGATGAAGAGAATGAATCCAAGTTGGAAAACACTCTTCAGAATATTATCCAGAAAATATCCCCAACCTAGCAAGACAGGTAAATACTCAACTACAGGAAATACAGAGAACACCACAAAGATACTTCGCAGGAAGAGCAACCCCAAGGCACATAATCGTCAGATTCACCAGGGTTGAAATGAAGGAGAAAATACTAAGGGCAGCCAGAGAGAAAGGTCGGGTCACCCACAAGGGGAAGCTGATCAGACTCACAGCAGATCTCTCAGCAGAGACTCTACAAGCCAGAAGACAGTGGGGGCCAATACTCAACAACCTTAAGGAAAAGAACTTTCAACCCAGAATTTCATACCCAGCCAAACTGGGCTTCATAAGTGAAAGAAAAATAAAATCTTTCATGAACAAGCAAGTACTCAGAGATTTTTTCACCAGTAGGCCTGCTTTACAAAAGCTTCTGAAAGAAACACTACACATAGAAAGAAACAACCAGTACCAGCCATCCTAAAAGCATACTAAATGCTAAAGAGCATCAACAAAGTGCAGAATCTACATGAATCAATGGGCAAAACAGCCAGATAGCATGAAAATGGCAGTATCAAATTCACATATAACAATATTAACCCTAAATGTAAATGGACTAAATGAACCAATCAAAAGACACAGACGGGCAAATTGAATAATAAACCAAAACCCATTGGTGTGCTGTATCAAGGTAACTCACCTCACACGCAAGGATACACAAATGCTCAAAATAAAGAGATGGAGGAAGATTTACCAAGCAATGGAGAGAAAAAAAATCAGGAGTTGCAATTCTCGTCTCTGATAAAATAGATTTTAAAGCAACAAAGATCAAAAGGGACAAAGAAGGTCATTACATAATGCTAAAAGGATTGATACAACAAGACGAGCTAACAATTCTAAATATATATGGACCCAATGCAGGAGCATCCAGATATATAAAGCAAGTTCTTAATGACTTTCAAAGAGACTTAGACTCCCACACAATAATAGTGGGAGACTTTAACACTCCACTGTCAATATCAGACAGATCAACCAGTCCGAAAATTAACAAGGATATCCAGGACTTGAACTCAGACCTGGAACCAGCAAACCTGATAGACATTTACAGAACTCTCCACCCCAATCTACAGAATATACACTCTTCTCAGCACCACATCACACCTACTCCAAATTTGACCACATAATTGGAAGTAAAGCACTCCTCAGCAAATGCAAAACAACTGAAATCATAACAAACAGTCTCTTAGACAATAGTGCAATCAAGTTGAAACTCAGAATTCAGAAAATAACTCAGAACTGTACAGCTTCATGGTAACTGAACAACTGGCTCTTGAATGTTGATTGGATAAACAATGAAATGAAGGCAGAAATAAAGAAGTTCTTCAAAACCAACGAGAACGAAGACACAACGTACCAGAATCTCTGGGACACATTTAAAGCACTCTGTAGAGGAAAATATATAGCAATAAGGGCCCACAGGAGAAGATTGGAGAGATCCAAAATTGACACCGGATCATCAAAATTGAAAGAGCTAGAGGTGCAAGATCAAACAAGCTCAAAACCTAGCCAAAGACAAGAAATAACTAAGATCAGAGCAGAACTGAAGGAGATAGAGACACAAAAACCCTTCAAAAAATCAATAAATCCAAGAGCTGTTTTTTTGAAAAGATCAACAAAATAGACAGACCACTAGACAGACTGATAAAAAAGAAGAAAGAGAACAACCAAAAAAATGCAATAAAAAGGTAAAGGGGAAATCATCCCAGATTCCACAGAAATTCAAACCTTCATCAGAGAATACTACAAACAACTTTATGCACATAAACTAGTAATCCAGGAAGAAACGGATAAATTCCTGGACACCTGTGACCTTCCAAGCCTAAACCAGGAGGAAGCTGAAACTATGAATAGAACAATAACAAGGTCAGAATTGAGAAAGCAATAAGAGCCTACCACACAAAAAAAGCCCAGGTCCAGATAGATTCACATCTGACTTCTACCAGACAAACAAAGAGGATCTGGTACCATTCCGTCTGAAAATATTCCAAAAAATTCAAAAAGAGGGAACGCTTCCCAAATCATTTTATGAGACCAATGTCATCCTGATACCAAAACCCGGCAGAGACTCAACAAGAAAACAAAACTTCAGGCGAATATCCATGATGAGAATAGATGTAAAAATCTTCAATAAAATACTGGCAAACCGATAGCAATAGCATATTTAATAGTCCGGATTTTATTTAATAAGAACAAGCATTATAAGCCTCGCTGAATTTTGTATTTCTTGAAATCTTGAGGAGTCCATTTTATATCAACACCATTTCTGAGTCTAACAGAAAAATGAACAAATGCGGAATTGTAAGGAGTAATTTTTATATGGCTCATTTTTTACCAACTCATTGAATAATGCATATCTACAGAGAAAGTTTTAGTCTCTTTCATGTGGCCATTCGTTCAGAACAGCAGGAAAGAATGCACACCTGTGGACTGGCCAGGTGTCTACTTTCATTGACCACACATTCAGAACATCAGTGAATAATAAACACCTGTGGTATAGCCAGGAGTCTATTTCATGTGGCCCCTAATTCAGAGGCTGAGAGTAGAATACACACCTGGGGAATAGTAAGGAATCTCTTACCTATTTCCACTTCTTCAGAGCCTCAGTGAATAACACACACCTGGTATATAGACAGGAACCAATTTCATATAGACACACTTTTGGAGCTTTTCAAATAATACACACATTGGGGAGAGTAAGGAGGGCAGCAGAGCACACTGCCATGTGTGTGCCTATGCAACTGTCTTGCACGTTCTGCACATGTACCCCAAAACCTATAATGCAATAAAAATTAAAAAAATTAAAATTAAAATTAAAAAAATAATAAATAAAAAATAAAAAATAAAAGATATCTGTTCTTTAATGATGGGCATTTGGGTTGGTTCCAGGTCTTTGCTATTGTAAACAGTGCTGCAATGAACATTTGTGTGCATGTGTCCTTATAGTAGAACGATTTATAGTCCTTTGAATATATACCAAGTAATGGGATTGCTGGGTCTGGACTGGGAAAATGTGGCACATATACACCATGGAATATAATGCAGCAATCAAAAATGATGAGTTTGTGTCCTTTGTAAGGACATGGATGAATCTGAAGAACATCATTCTCAGCAAACTGACACAAGAACAGAAAAAGAAATACCGCATATTCTCACTCATAGGCGAGTAAGAAAAATGAGAACACATGGACACAGGGAGGGGGTCTACTACACACTGGGGTCTATTGGGGGGAATGGGGTAGGGACAGCGGGGGAGCCTGGGGAGAAATAGCCTGGGGATAAATGCCCAGTGTGGGTGAAGGGGAGGAAGGCAGCAAAACACACTGCCATGTGTGTACCTATGCAACTACCTTGCACGTTCTGCACATGTACCCCAAAACCTATAATGCAATAAAAATTAAAAAAAAATGTTAAAAAATGAAATATGGTCTTTATGGATATTCACTGAGACTACCAGAGAATAGTGCACACTTGGGAAATTGTCAGGAGTGTATTTCATATGGCAACTCATATAGAACCTCATTGAAGACACACCTGGGGAATAGTCGGGAGTGTATTTCAATTAAGCACACACTGAGAGTCTCATTGTATTATACACAACAGGAGAAGGATCAGGAATCAATTTAATCTTGCCTCTCACTCAGAGCTTCATTGAATGACGCAGTCCTGTGAAACAGTTTGGATCAAAATAGATATAGCCACTCATTCAGAACCTCAGTGAATAATGCACACCTGTGGGATAGTCAGGATTCCATTTTATATGGCCATTCACTCATAGCCTCAGTGAATACTGCACAAATGCACAGTACTCAACAGTCTATTTCATATAGACACTCATTCAGAGATTCACTGAATAATTCAAATATAAGGAATAGTCAGCATTCTATTTCATATGACCACTCATGCACAGCCTCACTGAGTAATACACACCATGGAAAGAGTTAGGAGTCTACTCTACATAGCCACTCATTGACAGTCTCAGTGAATAATGCACACCCTGGCAATAGACACTAGTCTATTTTATATGGCCAGAAAATGAAAGCCTGAATGAGTAATGCACAACTTTATTATAGTCATATTTTATATGCCCAATTATTCAGAGTCTCAGTCAATAATACACACCTGCAGAATAGTCAGAAGACTATTTTATAGTGTCACTAACTCACAGCCTCATTAAATAATACACACCTGTGGACTAGTCAGGAGACAATTTAATATGGCCAAACGTCCAAAGCAGCAGTGAATAATGCATACCTGGGGAATACTCAGGATGCTGTTACATATGGCCTCTCATTCAGAGCTTCACTGAATAAGGAACACCTTTAGAGTAGTCAGAAGTCTATGTCACATAGTCACACATTCACAGCCACACTTAATAATATACACCAGGGGGAAAGTCAGGATTCTATTTCGTATGGCCAAGCATTCAGAGGCTAACTTATAAATGCACACCTGTGGAGTATTCAGGAGTGTCTTTTTTATGGTAACTCATTAAGTGCCTCACTGAATCATGCACACCTATGGAAAAGTCAGGAATGTATTTCCATGGCTACTCATTCACAGTCTCAGTGAAGAATCATATATACCTCTGGAATACTCAGGAGTCTATTTTATGTAGCCACTTACTCAGAAAGTCACTGAATAATGAACACCTGGAAAATATTCTGGAGTCTAGTTGATATGACAGTTCATCCAGTGCCTCAGTGGAAAATGCGCACATGAAAAATCATCAAGAGGCTATAATCGGAGTCTCTTTCATGTGGTCACTTGTTCAGAAACTCACCGAATGATACAACCCTTGGAAACAGTCAGATTCCGTGCCATATGGCCACGCGATCAGAGCATTACTGAATGATGCACACCTGAGAAATAGGTTTCTATTTTATATGACCACTGGTTGAGAGCCTCATGGAATAATGAACACTGGGAATTTAATCAGGAGGCCATATCATATGAACACTCTTTCAGAGCCTCAGTGAATAATACACACTTATGGAATACTCAGGAGCCTATTACATAGGACTTGTTATTCAAAGCCACACTGAACAATGCACACATGTTAGGTACTCAGGAGTGTATTTCATATGGTCACTCATTCAGCAGTTCACTGAATGATACACACGTGGGGAATAGTCTGGATTCCATTTAATATGAACAAGCATTTTGAGCCTCGCTGAATAATGTATTTTTTGGAATCTTGAGGAGTCTATTTTATATCAACCCCCTTTCTGAGTCTAACAGAAAAATGAACACTTTTGGAATTGTAAGGAGGAAGTTTTATATGGCTCATCTTTTACCACCTCATTGAATAATGCATATTTACAGAAAAAGTTGGAGTCTCTTTTATAGGGCCATTTGTTCAGAGCAGCAGTAAAGAATGCACAGTTGTGGAGTGGCCAGGTGTCTATTTGCTTTGCCCGCACATTCAGAACATCAGTAAATAATAAATACCTGTGGTATAGCCAGGAGTCTATTTCATGTTGCCCTTAATTCAGAGGCTGGTTGCAGAATACACATATGGGGTACAGTAAGGAATCTCTTACATATTGTCACTTCTTCAGAGCCTCAGTGAATAACACACACCTGGTAAACAGACAGGAGCTAATTTCATATGGACACACTTTTGTAGCTTTTCATATAATACACACATTGGGGAGAGTAAGAAATCTGTTCTTTATGGCCAATCACTGAGACTAGAATAGAATAGTGCACACTTGGGAAATTGTCAGGAGTGTATTTCATAGGGAAACTAATACAGAATCTCAGTGAATAAGACACACCTGGGGAATAGTCCGGAGTGTATTTCAATTAAGCGCACACTAAGAGGCTCATTGTATAATACACAACAGGAGAAGGATCAGGAGTCAATTTAATATGGCCTCTCACTCAGATCTTCATTGAATAATGTACTCCTGTGGAACAGTTGAGAGCCTAATTGATATAGCCACTCATTCAGAGCCTCAGTGAATAAATGCAAACCTGTGGGATAGTCAGGATTCCATTTCATATGGCCACTCACTCATAGCCTCAGTGAATACTGCAAAAATGCAAAGTAACTAACAGTCTATTTCTTATAGCCACTCATTCAGAGATTCACTGAATAATACAAATATGGAAAATAGTCAGCATCCTATTTCATATGACCACTCATGCACAGCCTCACTGAATAATACACGCCATGGAAAGAGTTATTAGTCTACTATATATAGCCAATAATTTACAGTCTCAGTGAATAATGCACACCTGGGCAATAGACACTAGTCTATTTTATATGGCCAGAAAATGAAAGCCTGAATGAGAAATGCACAACTTTTTAATAGTTATATTTTATATGCCCACTTATTCAGAGTCTCAGTCAATAATACACACCTGCAAAATAGTCAGAAAACTATTTTATAATGTCACTAACTCACAGCCTCATTAAATAATACACACCTGTGGACTAGTCAGCAGACAAATTGATATGGCCAAACTTCCAAAGCAGCAGTGAATAATGCATACCTGGGGAATACTCAGGATGCTGTTACATATGGCCTCTCATTTAGAGTTTCACTGAATAAGAAACACCTTTAGAGTAGTCAGAAATCTATGTCACCTAGCCACACATTCTCAGCCTCACTTAATAATATACACCAGGGGGAAAGTCAGGATTCTATTTCGTATGGCTAAGCATTCAGAGCCTACCTTAGAAATGCACGCCTGTGGAGTATTCAGGAGTCTCTTTTTTATAGTAACTCATTAAGAGCCTCACTGAATCATACACACCTATGGAAAAGTCAGGAGTGTATTTTCATGGCTACTCATTTGCCATCTCAGTGAAGAATTGTATATACCTGTGGAATACTCAGGAGTCTATGTTATATAGCCACTTACTCAGAAAGTCACTGAATAATGAACACCTGGAAAATATATTAGAGTCTATTTGATATAACAGTTCATCTAGTGCCTCAGTGGAAAATGCACACATGAAAAATCATCAAGAGGCTATAATCAGACTCTCTTAAATGTGGTCACTCGTTCAGAAACTCACGTGATGATACAAATCTTGAAATCAGTCAGATTCCGTGCCATATGGCCACACAATCAGAGCATTACTGAATGAGGCACACCCGGGTAATATGTTTTCAATTCATATAACCACTGGTTGAGAGCCTCATGGAATGATGAACATTGGGAATTTAATCAAGAATCTGTCATATGAACACTCTTTCAGAACCTCAGTGAATAATACACACTTATGGAATACTCAGGAGCCTATTACATAGGACCTCTTCTTCAAAGCCACACTGAACAATGCACACATGTTGGGTCCTCAGGAGTGTATTTCATATTGCCACACATTCAGCAGCTCCATGAATGATACACATGTGGGAAATAGTCTGGATTCTATTTAATATAAACAAGCATTATGAGCCTCGCTGAATTATGTATTCCTTAAAATCTTGAGGAGTCTATTTTATATCAACCCCCTTTCTGAGTCTAACATAAAAATGAACACATGCAGAATTGTAAGGAGTAATTTTCCTATGGGCCATCTTTTACAGCCTCGTTGAATAATGCATATCTGGAGAAAAATTTGAAGTATCTTTTATATGGACTTTTTTTCAGAGCATCAGGAAAGAATGCACACCTGTGGAGTGGCCAGGTGTCTACTTGCTTTGGCCACACATTCAGAACATCAGTGAATAATACACACCTGTGAGACACTCAGGAGTCTATTTCATGTGACCCCTAATTCAAAGGCTGAGTGTAAAATACACACCTGGTGAATACTAAAACATCCCTTACATATTGCCACTTCCTCAGAGCCTCAGTGAAAAACACACACCTGGTAAATATTCAGGAGTCAATTTTATATGGACACACTTTTGGAGCTTTTCAAGTAATACACACATTGGGGAGAGTAAGAAATCTGATTTTTATGGACATTCACTGAGACTACCAGAGAATACTGCACTCTTGAAAATTGTCAAGAGTGTATTTCATATGGAAACTCATACAGAACCTCAGTGAATAAGACACACCTGGGGAATTGTCAGGAGTGTATTTCAATTAGGCACACACTAAAAGACTCATTGAATTATACACAACAGGGGAAGTATCAGGAGTCAATTTCATCTGGCCTCTCACTCAGGGCTTCATTGAATAATGCACCTCTGTGGAGCAGTTGGGAGCCTAATTGACATAGCCACTCATTCACAGCCTCAGTAAATAATGCACACCCAGGGGATAGTCAGGATTCCATTTCATATGGCCACTCACTCATAGCCTCAGTGAATACTGCAAAAATGCAAAGTAACTAACAGTCTATTTCTTATAGCCACTCATTCAGAGATTCACTGAACAATACAAATATGGGAAATAGTCAGCATCCTATTTCATATGACGACTCATGCAAAGCCTCACTGAGTAATACACACCATGGGAAGAATTAGGATTCTACTATATATAGCCACTAATTTACAGTCTCAGTGAATAATGCATACCCTGGCAATAGACACTAGTCTATTTTATATGGCCAGAAAATGAAAGCCTGAGTGAGTAATGCACATCTTTGTAATAGTCATATTTTATATGCCCACTTATTCAGAGGCTCAGTCAGTAATACACACCTGCGAAATAGTCAGACGTCTATTTTATAGGGTCACTAACTCAAAGCCTCATTAAATAATACACACTTGTGGACTAGTCAGGAGACAATTTTATATGGCCAAACGTCCAAAGCAGCAGTGAATAATGCATACCTGGGGAATACTCAGGATGCTGTTACTTATGGCCTCTCATTCAGAGCTTCACTGAATAAGGAACACCTTTAGAGTAGTCAGAAGTCTATGTCATATAGCCACACGTTCACAGCCACACTTAATAATATACACCAGGGGGAAAGTCAGGATTCTATGTCGTATGGCCAAGCACTCAGAGCCTAACTTATAAATAACTAACTCCACACCTGTGGAGTATTCAGGAGTCTCTTTTTTATGGTAACTCATTAAGAGCCTCACTGAATCATACACACCTATGGAAAAGTCTGGAGTGTATTTCCATGGCTACTCATTCACAGTCTCAGTGAAGAATCATATATACCTGGTGAATACTCAGGAGTCTATTTTATATAGCCACTTTCTCAGAAACTCACTGAATAATTCACACCTGGGGAATATTCTGGAGTCTATTTGATATGACAGTTCATCCAGTGCCTCAGTGGAAAATGCACACATGAAAAATCAACAAAATGCTAAAATCGGAGTCTCATTCATGTGGTCACTCTTTCAGAAACTCATGGAATGATACAAATCTTTAAATCTGTCAGATTCCCTGCAATATGGCCATGCAATCAGAGCATTACTGAATGATGCCAACCTGGGAAATATGTTTCTATTTCATATAACCACTGGTTGAGAGCCTCATGGAATAATGAACACCAGGAATTTACTCAGGAGGCTATGTAATATGAACACTCTTTCAGAACCTCAGTGAATAATACACATGATGAAATACTCAGGAGCCTATTACATAGGACTTTTTATTCAAAGCCACACTGAGGAATGCACACATGTTGGGTACTCAGGAGTGTATTTCATATGGCCACACATTCAGCAGCTCCCTGAGTGATACACATGAGGGGAATAGTCTGGATTCTATTTAATATGAACAAGCATTATGAGCCTCGCTGAATTATGTATTCCTTGGAATCTTGAGTAGTCTATTTTATATCAACTCCCTTTTTGAGTCTAACAGAAAAATGAACACACACAGAATTGTAAGGAGTAATTTTTGTATGGCTAATTTTTACAGCCTCATTGAATAATGCATATCTGAAGAGAAATTTGACGTCTCCTTCATATGGACTTTCGTTCATAGCAACAGGAAAGAATGCACACCTGTGGATTGGCCAGGTGTCTACTTGCTTTGGCCACACATTCAGAACATCAGTGAATAATATACACTTGTGGGACACTCAGGAGTCTATTTCATGTGGCCCGTAATTCAAAGGCTGAGTGTAGAATACACATCTGGGGAATAGTAAAAAATGTCTTATGTATTGCCACTTCTTTAGAGCCTCAGTGAAAAACACACACCTGGTAAATATTCAGGAGTCAATTTCATATGGACACAATTTTGGAGCTTTTTAAATAATACACTTATTACAGAGAGTAAGAAATCTATTCTTCATGGAGATTCACTGAGACTACCAGAGAATAGTTCATACTTGGGAAATTGTCAGGAGTGTATTTTATATGCAAACTCATTCAGAACTTCAGTGAAAAAGGCACACCTGGGGAATAGTCAGGAATGTATTTCAATAAAGCACACACTAAGAGGCTCATTAAATTATACACAACAGGGGAAGGATCAGGAGTCAATTTTATCTGGCCTCTCACTCAGAGCTTCATTGAATAATGCACTCTTGTGGAGCAGTTGAAAGCCTAATTGATACAGCCATTCATTCGGAGCCTCAGTGAATTGAAGACCTGTGGGATAGTCAGGATTCCATTTCATATGGCCACTCACTCATAGCCTCAGTGAATACTGCACAGATACACAGTACTCAACAGTCTATTTCATATAGCCACTCATTCAGAGATTCACTAAGTAATAAAATTATGGGGAATAGTCAGCATCCTATTTCATATGACAACTAATGCACAGCCTCACTGAGTAATACACACCATGGGAAGAGTTAGGAGTCTACTGTACATAGCCACTCATTTACTGTCTCAGTGAATAATGCACACCTGGGCAATAGACACTAGTCTATTTTATATGGCCAGAAAATGAAAGCCTGAATGAGTAATGCACAACTTTTTAATAGTCATATTTTATATGCCCACTTATTCAGAGTCTCATTCAATAATACACACCTGTGGAATAGTCAGAAGTCTATTTTGTAGGGCCACTAACTCAAAGCCTCATTAAATAATAAATACCTGTAGACTAGTCAGGAGACAATTTTATATGGCCAAACATCCAAAGCAGCAGTGAATTATGCATACCTGGGGAATACTCAGGAGGCTCTTACATATGGCCTCTCATTCAGAGATTGACTACATAAGGAACACCTGTAGAGTAGTTAAAATCTATATCATGTAGCCACACATTTGCAGACCCACATAATAATATACACGAGGGGGAAAGTAAGGATTCTATTTCATATGGCCAAGCATTCCGAGCCTAACTTAAAAATGCATGCCTGTGGAGTACTCAGGAGGCTCTTTTTTATGGTAACTCATTAAGAACCTCACTGAATTATACACACCTATGGAAAAGTCAGGAGTGTATTTCCATGGCTACTCATTCACGGTCTCATTGAAGAATTATATATACCTGGTGAATACTCAGGAGTCTATTTTATATAGCCACTTACTCAGAAACTTACTGAATAACGCACACCTGGGGAATATTCTGGAGTCTATTTGATATGACAGTTCATCTAGTGCCTCAGTGTAAAATGCACACATGAAAAATCAATGAAAGGCTATAATCGGAGTTTCTTTCATGTGATCTCTCATTCAGAAACTCACAGAATGATACAAATCTTGAAATCAGTAAGATTCCCTGCAATATGGCCATGCAATCAGAGCATTACTGAATGATGCCAACCTGGGAAATATGTTTCTATTTCATATGACCACTGGTTGAGAGCCTCATGAAATAATGAACACCGGGAATTTGATCAGGAGGCTATGTTCATATGAACACTCTTTCAGAACCTCAGTGAATAATACGCACTTATGGAATACTCAGGAGCCTATTACATAGGACTTGTTATTCAAAGCCACACTGAACAATGCACACATGTTGGGTACTCAGGAGTGTATTTCATATGGCCACTCATTCAGCAGTTCACTGAATGATACACACGTGGGGAATAGTCTGGATTCTATTTAATATGAAAAAGCATTTTGAGCCTCGCTGAATTATGTATTCCTTGGAATATTGAGGAGTCTATTTTATATCAACTCCCTTTCTGAATCTAACATAAAAATGAAAACACGTGGAATTGTAAGGAGTAATTTTTATATGGTTCGTCTTTTACCGCCTCATTGAAAAATGCATATTTACAGCAAAATTTTTAGTGTCTTTCATAGGGCCATTCTTTCAGAGCAGCAGGAAAGAATGCATACCTGTGGAGTGGTCAGGTGTCTCCTTGCTTTGGACACATATTCAGAACATCAGAGAATAATAAACACCTGTGGTATCGTCAGGAGTCTATTTCATGTGGCCCCTAATTCAGAGGCTGAGTGTAGAATACACACCTGGGAATAGTAAAACATCTCTTATGTATTGCCACTTCTTCAGAGCCTCAGTGAATAACATACACCTGGTAAATAGACAGGAGCCAATTTCATGTAGACACACATTTAAAGCTTTTTAAATAATACACACATTGGGGAGAGTAAGAAATCTGTTCTTTCATCGATGGGCATTTGGGTTGGTTCCAGGTCTTTGCTATTGTAAACAGTGCTGCAATGAACATTTGTGTGCATGTGTCCTTATAGTAGAACAATTTATAGTCCTTTGGATATATACCAAGTAATGGAATTGCTGGGTCTGGACTGGGAAAATGTGGCACATATACACCATGGAATATTATGCAGCAATCAAAAATGACGAGTTTGTGTCCTTTGTAAGGACATGGATGAATCTGGAGAACATCATTCTCAGCAAACTGACACAAGAACAGAAAAATAAATACTGCATATTTTCACTCATAGGAGGGTGAGAAAAATGAGAACACATGGACACAGGGAGGGGGTCTACTACACACTGGGGCCTATTGGGGGGAATGGGGGAGAGACAGCGGGGGGGCCTGGGAAGGGATAGCCTTGGGATAAATGCCCAGTGTGGGTGAAGGGGAGGAAGGCAGCAAAACACACTGCCATGTGTGTACCTATGCAACTACCTTGCATGTTCTGCACATGTACCCTAAAACCTATAACGCAATAAAAATTTAAAAAATTAAAAAAAAAGAAATATGTTTTTTTATGGAAATTCACTGAGACTACCAGATAATAGCGCACACTTGGGAAATTGTCAGGAGTGTATTTCATATGGCAACTCATACAGAACCTCAGTGAAGACACACCTGGGAAATAGTCGGGAGTCTATTTCAATTAAGCACACACTGAGAGGCGCATTGTATTATACACAATAGGGGAAGGATCAGGAGTCAATTTAATCTTGCCTCTCACTCAGAGCTTTATTGAATAACGCAGTCCTGTGAAACAGTTTGGAGCAAAATAGATATAGCCACTCATTCAGAGCCTCAGTGAATAATGCACACCTGTGGGATCGTCAGGATTCCATATCATATGTCCACTCACTCATAGCCTCAGTGAATACTGCACAAATGCACAGTACTCAGCAGTCTATTTCGTATAGACACTCATTCAAAGATTCACTGAATAATACAAATACAGGGAATAGTCAGCATCCTATTTCATATGACAAGTCATGCACAGCCTCACTGAGTAGTACACACCATGGGAAGAGTTAGGAGTCTACTATACATAGCCACTCATTTACAGTCTCAGTGAATAATGCACACCTGGGCAATAGACACTAGTCTATTTTATATGGCCAGAAAATGAAAGCCTGAATGAGTAATGCACAACTTTGTAATTGTCACATTGATATGTCCACTTATTCAGAGTCTCAGTCAATAATACACACGTGGAATAGTCAGAAGTGTATTTTATAAGGACACTAACTCGAAGCCTCATTAAATAATACACTCCTGTGAACTAGTCAGGAGACACTTTTATATGGCCAAACTTTCAAAACCTCTGTGAATAATTCATACCTGGGGAAATCTTCAGGATGCTTCTACATATGGCCTCTCATTCAGAGCTTCACTGAATAAGGAACACCTGTAGAGTAGTCAGAAGTCTATGTCTTATGGCCACACATTCGCAGCCTCACTTAATAATGTACACCAGGGGGAAAGTCAGAATTCTATTTTGTATGGCCACTCATTCGGAGACTAATGTAAGAATGCACGCCTGTGGAATATTCAGGAGTCTTTTTTTATGGTAACTGATTAAGAGTCTCACTGAATCATACACACCTATGGAAAATTCAGGAGTGTATTTCCATAGCTACTCATTCACAGTCTCATTGAAGAATTATATAGACCTTGTGAATACTCAGGAGTCTATTTTTTATAACCACTTACTCAGAAACTTACTGAATAATGCACACCTGGAGAATATTCTGGAGTCTATTTGATATGACAGTTCATCCAGTGCCTCAGTGGAAAATGCACACAGGAAAATCAACAAAAGGCTATAATCAGAGTCTCTTTCATGTGGTCACTTGTTCAGAAACTCCCCGAATGATAGAAACCTTGGAAATTGTCAGATTCTGTGCCATACGGCCATGCAATCAGAGCATTACTGAATGATGCAAACCTGGGAAATATGTTTCTATTTTATATGACCACTGGTTGACAGCGTCATGGAATAATGAACACTAAGAATTTAATCAGGAGGCTATGTCATATGAACACTCTTTCCGAGCCTCAGTGAATAATACACTTATTGAATACTCAGGAGCCTATTACATAGGACCTCTTATTCAAAGCCACACTGAAGAATGCACACATGTTGGGTACTCAGGAGTGTATTTCATATGGCCACTCATTCAGTACCTCATGGAATGATCACACATTGGGAGTAGTTTGGATTCTATTTCATATGAACAAGCATTATGAGCCCCACTGAATTATGTATTCCTTGGAATCCTGAGGAGTCTATTTTATATCAACCCACTTTCTGAGTCTAACAGGAAAATGAACACATGAGGAATTGTAAAGAGTAATTTCTATATGGCCCATATTTAACAGCCTCATTGAATGATGCATATCTGGAGAAAAATTTGGTGTCTCCTTCATATGGACATTCGTTAAGAGCAGCAGTAAAGAATGGAAACCTGTGCAGTGGCAAGGTGTCTCCTTGCTTTGGCCTCATATTCAGAACATCAGTGAATAATACACATCTGTGGTATAGTCAAGATTCTATTTCATGTGGCCCCTAATTCGAAGGCTGAGTTTAGAATACACACCTGGGGAATAGTAAAAAAATCTCTTACATTTTGCCACTTCTTCAGAGCCTCAGTGAATAATACACACCTGGAAATAATCAGGAGCCAATTTCATATGGACACACCTTCAAAGCTTTACAAATAATACACACATTGGGGAGAGTAGGAAATCTGTTCTTTATGGCCATTCACTTAGACTACCAGAGAATAGTGCACACTTGGGAAATTGTCAGGAGTGTATTTTATATGGAAACTCATACAAAACCTAAGTGAATAAGAAACTCCTGGGGAATAGTCTGGAGTGTATTTTAATTAAGTGCACACTAAGAGGTGCGTTGAATTATACACAACAGGGGAAGGATCAGGAGTGAATTTCATCTGGCCTCTCACTCAGAGATTCTTTGAATAGTGCACTTCTGTGGAACAGTTGGGAGCCTAATTGATATAGCCACTCATTCAGAGCCTCAATAATTAAGGCATACCTGTGGGATAGCCAGGATTCCATTTCATATGGCCACTCACTCATAGCTTCAGTGAATACTGCACAAATTCAAAGTACTCAACAGTCTATTTCGTATAGCCACTCATTCAGAGATGCACTGAATAATACAAATATGGGGAATAGTCAACATCCTATTTCATATGCCCACTCATGCACAGCCTCACTGAGTAATACACACCATGGGAAGAGTTAGGATTGTACTATATATAGCCATTAATTTACAGTCTCAGTGAATAATGCACACCCTGTCAATAGACACTAGTCTATTTTGTATGTCCAGAAAATGAAAGCCTGAATGAGTAATGCACAACTTTGTAATAGTCATATTTGATATGCCCACTTATTCAGAGTCTCTGTCAATAATACACACCTGTGGAATAGTCAGAAGTGTATTTTGTAAGGTCACTAACTCTAAGCCTCATTAAATAATACACACCTGTGGACTAGTCAGGAGACAATTTGATATAGCAAAACATCCAAAGCAGCAGTGAATAATGAATAGCTGTAAAATACACAGGATGCTGTTACATATGGCCTCTCATTCAGAGCTTCACAGAATAAGGAACACCATTAGAGCAGTCAGAAGTCTATGTCATATAGCCACATATTTACAGCCTCACTTAATAATATACACCAGGGGGAAAGTCACAATTTTATTTCGTAAGGCCACTTATTCAGAGCCTAACTTAAAAATGTACGCCTGAGGAGTATTCAAGGGTCTCTCACTTTTTTTAGTTTTTTAAATTTTTATTGCATTATAGGTTTTGGGGTACATGTGCAGAACATGCAAGATAGTTTGAGAGGTACGGGCATGGCAGTGTGTTTTGCTGCATTTCTCCCCTTCACCCACACTTGGCATTTATCCCCAGGCTATCCCTCCCCAGACCTCTCCGCTGTCCCTTCTCCATTCCCCCCAATAGACCACAGTGTGTAGTAGACCCCTCCCTTTTTCCATGTGTTCTCATTTTTCTCACCCGCCTATAAGTGAGAATATGCAGTATTTCTTCTTCTGTTCTTCTGTCAGTTTGCTGAGAATGATGTTCTCCAGATTCATCCATGTCCTTACAAAGGACACAAACTCATCATTTTTGATTGCTGCATGATATTCCATGGTGTATATGTGCCACATTTTCACAGTCCAGTCTATCATCGGTTGGCATTTAGGTTGGTTCCAGGTCTTTGCTATTGTAAACAGTGCTGCAATGAACATTCCTGTGCATGTGTCCTTATAGTAGAACGATTTATAGTCCTTTGGATATATATCCAGTAATGCTATTGCTGGGTCAAATGGAATTTCTATTTCTAGGTCCCTGAGGAATCACCACACTGTCTTAAACAATCGTTGAACTAATTTACACTCCCATCAACAGTGTAAGAGTGTTTCTATTTCTCAACATCCTTTCCAGCATCTGCTGTCTCCAAATTTTTTAATGATCACCATTCTAACTGGTGTGAGATGGTATCTCAATGTGGTTTTGATTTGCATCTCTCTAATGACCAGTGATGATGAGCACTTTTTCATGTGTTTGTTGGCTTCATGTGTCTTTTTTTGTAAAGTGTCTATTCATATCCTTTGCCCATTTCTGAATGGGCTTGTTTGTTTTTTTCCTGTAAATCTGTTTGAGTTCTTTGTAAATTCTGGATATCAGCACTTTGTCAGATGCATAAACTGCAAAGACGTTTTCCCATTCTGATGGTTGCTGATTCACTCTAGTGACTGTTTCTTTTGCCGTGCAGAAGCTGTGGAGTTTGATTAGGTCCCATTTGTCTATTTTGGCTTTTGTTGCCAATGCTTTTGGTGTTTGGGTCATAAAGTCCTTGCCTACTCCTATGTCCTGAATGGTTTTGCCTAAATTTTCTTCTAGGGATTTTATGGTGTCAGGTCTTATGTTTACGTTTTTAATCCATCTGGAGTTAATTTTAGTGTAAGGTGTCAGGAAGGGGTCCAGTTTCTGCTTTCTGCACATGGCTAGCCAGTTTTCCCAACACCATTTATTAAACATGGAATCCTTTCTGCATTGCTTGTTCTTGTCTGGTTTATCAAAGATTATATGGTTGTAGATATGTTGTGTTACCTCCTATGCCTGTGTTCTGTTCCATAGGTCTATATCCCTGTTTTGGTAACAGTACCATGCTCTTTTCATTACTGTAGCCTTGTAGTATGGTTTGAAGTCTGGTAGTGTGATGCCTCCCGCTGTGTTCTTTTTGCTTAGAATTGACTTGGCTATGCGGGCTCTCTTTTGGATCCTAAGGAAGTTCATGGTGTTTTTTTCCAGTACTGTAAAGAATTCAATGGTAGTTTGATGGGGATAGCATTGATTGTGTAAATTACTTTGGGCAGTATAGCCATTTTCACGATATTGATTCTTCCTAACCACGAACATGGAATGTTTCTCCTTCTGTTTGTGTTCACTTCTTTTTCATTGAGCCGTGGTTTGTAGTTTTCCTTAAAGAGTTCCGTTACGTTCCTTGTGAGTTGTATTTCTAGGTATTTATTTTCTTTGTAGCAATTGTGAATGGCAGTTCGTTCTTGATTTGGTTCTCTTTAAGTCTGTTATTGGTGTATAGGAATGCTTGTGAGTTTTGCACATTGATTTTATATCCTGAGACTTTGCTGAAGTTGCTTATCAGTTTCATGAGCTTTTGGACTGAGGTGATGGGGTCTTTTAGGTATACTATCATGTCGGCTGCAAATAGAGACAACTTGGCTTCCACCTTCCCTATTTGAATACTCTTTATTTCTTTTTCTTGCCTTATTGCTCTGGCTACAACTTCCAATACTATGTTGAATAGGAGTGCTGAGAGAGGGAATCCTTGTCTAGTGCCAGATTTCAAAGGGAATGCTTCCAGTTTTTGCCCATTAAGGATGATATAGGCTGTTGGTTTGTCATAAATAGCTTTTATTACTTTGAGATGTGTTTCATCAATACCAAGTTTATTGAGGGTGTTTAGCATAAAGGGCTGTTGAATTTTGTCAAATGCCTTCTCTGCATCAATTTAGATAATCATGTGGTTTTTGTTTTTGATTTGTTTATGTGGTGAATTACATTTACAGAAGTGCGTATGTCGAAACAGTCTTGCATCCCTGGGATGAATCCTACTTGATCATGATGGATAAGTTTTTTAATGTGCTTTTGCAATCGGTTTGCCAATATTTTACTGAAGATTTTTTCATCTATGTTCATCATGGATATTGGCCTGAAGTTTTCTTTTCGTGTTGAGTCTCTGCCAGGTTTTGGTATCAGGATGATGGTGGTCTCATAAAATGATTTGGGAAGGGTTCTCTCTTTTTGGATTATTTGGAATAGTTTCAGAAGGAATGGTTCCAGACCCTCTTTGTGTGTCTGGTAGAATTCGGCTGTGAACCCGTCTGGACCTGGGCTTTTTTTGTGTGGTAGCCTCTTAATTGCTGCCTCAACTTCAGACCTTGCTATTGGTCTATTCATAGTTTCAGCTTCCTACTGGTTTAGGCTTGGGAGGACACAGTCCTCCAGAAATTTTTTTTTTAAATTTTTATTGCATTATAGGTTTGGGGGTACATGTGCAGAATGAGCAAGATAGTTGCATAGGTACACACATGGCCGTGTGCTTTGCTGCTTTCCTCCCCCTCACCCACACTTGGTATTCATCCCCAGGCTATCACCCCCAGTCCCCCCCGCTGTCCCTCCCCCATTCCCCCCAACAGTCCCCAGTGTATAGTAGACCGCCTCTCTGTGTCCATGTGTTCTTATTTTCTCACCCACCTATGAGTGAGTATATGCGTATTTCTTTTCTGTTCTTGTGTCAGTTTGCTGAGAATGATGTTCTCCAGATTCATCCATGTCCCTACAAAGGACACAAACTCATCATTTTTGATTGCTGCATAATATTCCATGGTGTATATGTGCCACATTTTCCCAGTCCAGTCTATCATCGTTGGGCATTTGGGTTGGTTCCAGGTCTTTGCTATTGTAAACAGTGCTGCAATGAACATTCGTGTGCATGTGTCCTTATAGTAGAACGATTTATAGTCCTTTGGATAGATACCCAGTAATGGGATTGCTGGGTCAAATGGAATTTCTATTTCTAGGTCCCTGAGGAATCGCCACACTCTCTTCCACAATGGCTGAACTAATTTACACTCCCACCAACAGTGTAAGATTGTTCCTATTTCTCCACATCCTCTCCAGCATCTGCTGTCTTCAGATTTTTTAATGATCGCCATTCTACCTGGCGTGAGATGGTATCTCAATGTGGTTTTGATTTGCATCCATTTCTTTCTGGTTTACAAGTTTATGTGCATAGAGTTGTTAGTAGTATTCTCTGATGACGGTTTGAATTTCTGTGGGATCTGTGGTGATTTCCCCTTTATCATTTTTTATTGCATCTATTTGGTTGTTCTCTCTTTTCTAACATTGGGCAAGTGGTCTGTCTATTTTGTTGATCATTTGGAAAAACCAGCTCTTGAATTTATTGATTTTTTGAAGGGGTTTTTTGTTTCTCTATCTCCTTCAGTTCTGCTATGATCTTAGTTATTTCTTGTCTTTGGCTAGGTTTTGAGGTTTTCTTATCTTCTTCCTCTAGCTCTTTCAAATTTGACGAGAGGGTGTCAATTTTGGATCTCTCCACTTTTCTCATGTGGGCACTTATTGCTATATATTTTCCTCTACAGACTGCTTTAAATGTGTCCCAGAGATTCTGGTACGTTTTGTCTTTGTTCTTGGTGGTTTCAAAGAACTTCTTTATTTCTGCCTTCATTTCTTTGTTTATCCAATCAACATTCAAGAGCCAGTTCTTCTGTTTCCATGAAGCTGTGCGGTTCTGAGTTATTTTCTGTATTCTGAGTTCCAACTTGTTTGCACTATGGTCTGAGAGACTGTTTGTTATGATTTCAGTTGTTTTGCATTTTCTGAGGAGTGCTTTACTTCCAATTATGTGGTCAGTTTTGGAGTAGGTGTGATGTGGTGCTGAGAAGAATGTATATTCTGTGAATTTGGGGTGGAGAGTTCTGTAAATGTCTATCAGGTTTGCTTGTTCCAGGTCTGAGTTCAAGTCCTGGATATCCTTGTTAATTTTCTGTCTGGTTGATCTGTCTGATATTGACAGTGGAGTGTTAAAGTCTCCCACTATTATTGTGTGGGAGTCTAAGTCTCTTTGTAAGTCATTAAGAACTTGCCTTATATATCTGGGTGCTCCTGCATTGGGTCCATATATATTTAGAATCGTTAGCTCTTCTTGTTGTATCGATCCTTTTACCATTATGTAATGACCTTCTTTGTCCCTTTTGATCTTTGTTGCTTTAAAGTCTATTTTATCAGAGATGAGAATTGCAACTCCTGCTTTTTTTTGCTCTCCATTTGCTTGGTAAATCTTCCTCCATCCCTTTATTTTGAGCCTTTCTGTATCCTTGCATGTGAGGTGGGTTTCCTGGATACAGCACACCGATGGGTTTTGGTTTTTTATCCAATTTGCCAGTCTGTGTCTTTTGATTGGTGCATTTAGCCCATTTATATTTAGGGTTAATATTGTTATGTGTGAATTTGATACTGCCATTTTGATGCTTACCGGCTGTATTGCCCATTGGTTCATGTACATTCTTCATTTTGTTGATGCTTTTTAGCATTTAGTATGCTTTTAGGATGGCTGGTACTGGTTGTTTCTTTCTATGTGTAGTGCCTCTTTCAGGAGCTCTTGTAAAGCAGGTCTAGTGGTGACAAAATCTCTGAGTACTTGCTTGTTCATGAAGGATTATATTTTTCCTTCACTTATGAAGCTCAGTTTGGCTGGATATGAAATTCTTGGTTGAAAGTTTTTTCTTTAAGGATGTTGAATATTGGCCCCCACTCTCCTCTGGCTTGTAGAGTCTCCACTGATAGGTCTGCCATGAGTCTGATGGGCTTCCCTTTGTGGGTGTCCCGACCTTTCTCTCTGGCTGCCCTTAGTATTTTCTCCTTGTTTTCAACCCCTGGTGAATTTGACTATTATGTGCCTTGGGGTTTCTCTTCTTGCAGAGTATCTTTATGGTGTTCTCTCTATTTACTGGAGTTGAGTGTTTATCTGTCTTGCTAGGTTGGGGAAATTTTCTTGGATAGTATTCTGAAGAGTGTTTTCCAGCTTGGATTCATTCTCTTCATCACATTCTGGTACACCTATCAAACGTAGGTTGTGTCTCTTCACATAGTCCCACATTTCTTGGGGATTTTGTTCATTTTTTTTTTGTGCTTTATTCTCTAATCTTGGTTTCTCGTTTTATTTCATTGAGTTGATCTTCGACTTCTGATATTATTTCTTCTGATTGGTCAATTCGTCTGTTGAAACTTGTGCATGCTTCACGAAGTTTTTGTGTTGTGTTTTTCAGCTCTTTCAATTCATTCATGTTTCTCTCTAAGTTGTCCATTCTTGTTAAAATTTCCTCGAATCTTTTTTCAAATCTTTTTTCAAGGTTCTTAGTTTCTTTGCACTGATTTAGAACATTTTCTTTTAGCTCACTGAAGTTCCTCATTATCCACTTTCTGAAGTCTGATTCCGTCATTTTGTCACAGTCATTCTGCATCCAGCTTTGTTCCCTTGCTGTTGAGGAGTTTTGGTCCTTTTTTGGAGGTGAGGTGTTTTGGTTTCGGGTGTTTTCCTCCTTTTTTGCGCTGGCTTCTTTCCATCTTTGTGGATTTATCCACCCGTTGTCTTAGTAGTTGCTGATTTTTCAATTGGGTTTTTGAGTGGATTCCCAGATTGTTGATGATGACGTATTTCTGTTACTTAGTTTTGCTTCTAATGGTCTAGCCCCTCTGCTGTACGAGTGCTGAGGTCCACTCCAGGCCCTGCTTGTCTGGGGTACACCTGTAGCAGCTGTGGAACAGTGAGGGATGCTACCGTTTTTTTCTTCTGCTATCTTTTTATCAGAATGATGCCTGCCAAATGTCAGTCTGATTAGTCCTTTTTTGGGGTGACTCTTTGTATATACAGGGGTCAGGGAGCTGCTTGAGGGGATGGTCTGTGCTTTATTGGAGCTCCAGTGCTGAGCTGTGAGCTGTGTTGTTCATTCAGGGTTGTTGGGAGGTTGTGTTTATGTCTGCTGCAACAGAACTCATAAGACACCCCCCCTTTTTTGTTCCCCTTAGATGTTCTGTCTCAGGGGGTTGGGGCTTTCTTCATGAGTATCTGTTGCACTGTCCTCCACGGCTAGGATGTAGTCTATTCACTATTTGCCTGCAGAGGTTTTGCCCTGCTATTTTCATTCCACCCTTCTGCTGCTGGCCCCGTTCTGCTGTGGTGCTCTGCCCTGCTGAGGGAGTCTCTGTTATGGCGGATTGCCTCAGCAATGGCAGGCTGCGTCAGCACTGGGCGGTACTTCAGTAGGGGCGGATTGTGTCTGTAGTGTTGGACGCCCTTCCCCCACCAGGCTGCACTGTGCTAGAATCAACTGTGCCGGCAGCAAAGCTCTCATCCCTGAGCGCCTCCAATCGCCACACCATTTGTCCCCATGAGGGTGGGACCCGCCTTGCCTGATCACCCAGCTCCCTGCCTCAGAGTCCGTCCTCTTTCTCTCTTCCTCTCCCCAAGGTGAAAGGTCGACTCTCTCACTGGCGCCCCAGTAGCCTGCTGATAGGGCACTGGGATCCATGCAATCTCCCATGCCACTGCCCACCGTGCCTGTTCAGATCACGCTTCCCAAAAATCTCCTGGTCTGGCTCATTGTCCAAGTCTCGTTCAATCAGATGGACATGTCAATCTGCCCTACCAAATCTCAGATTGCTGTTTTAACAGGGCGCCCAGACCAGTGAGTGTTGTGCGGGAGCCAAGGCGCTGCGGAATCGGTCGAGCCGTGTGAGCTGGCTGTGCGAGCTGGCTGTGCTGGCTTCCCATGTCTCTCCCACACCTGGGACTCTCAACATTCTGTGGGCAAGAAAGGTCCGTCCGAGAATGCAGCTAGCACTCACCCTCTGCGCCTTCACTGGGAGCTGCAATCCTGAGTCACCTCTATGACGCCATCTTCTGTATATTTGAGCCTTGCTGAATTATGTATGCCTTAGAATCCTGAGGAGTCTATATCCTAGCAACCCCTTTTTGAGTCTAACAGAAAAATTAACACATGAAGAATTATAAGGAGTAAATTTTATATGGCCCCTTTTTCACAGCCTCATTGAATAATGCATATCTGGAAAAAGATTTGGAGTCTCTTTTATATGGACATTCATTCAGAGCATCAGTAAAGAATGCACACCTGTGGAGTGTCCAGCTGTCTATTTGCTTTTGCCACACATTCAAAACATTATTGAATAATACACACCTGTGTTATAGTCAGGAATCTATTTCATAAGGCCACTAATTCACGGGCTTTGTCAATACTACACACCAGAAAATAGTCAGGAATCTGTTACATATTACTACTTGTTCAGAGCCTCAGTGAATAGCACACACCTGGGAAATAGTGAAGAGTCTATTTCATATGGACACTCTTTCAATGCCTCCCTGAGTAATACATAAAATTCAAAGAGTCAGGAATCTCTTTCTTATGGCCAGTCACTGAGACTCCCAGGGAATGGTGCACACTTGGGGAATTGTCATGTGTCTATTTTATATGGCAACTCATGCAGAACCTCAGTGAATAAGACACACCTGCGGAATAATCAGGAGTGTATTTCAATTAAGCACACACTAGGAGCCTTAGTGACTTATAAACAATTGGGGAAGAAATAGGTTTCAATTTTATTTGGCCTCTCACTCAGGACTTCATTGAATAATGCACTGCTGTGGAATAGTCAGGAGCCTAATTGATATAGCTACTCATTCAGAGCTTCACTGAATGGTACACACCTGTGGAATAGTCAGGAGTTCATTTCACATTTCCTCTCATTCAGAACCACAGTGAAGAATGCACACCTGGGGAGTACTGAGGATTCTATTTCAAATGACCCCTCATTCGGAGCCTCAGTGAATAGTACACACATGGGAAATAGTAAAGGCTATATAACATATGGCCAAAAATTCAGAGCCTCAGTGAATGATACACACCTGGAAATAATCAGTATCTTATTTTATATGACCTGTGATTCAGAGCCAAAGTGAATAATACACACCTTGAGAGTAGACAGGTTTTTCTTTCATATGGACACTCTTTCAGAGCCTCAGTAAATAATATACACCAGGGGAATATTGATTAGTTTATTTCATATTGACACTCATTCAGAGCCCTCCGAATAGTGCAAATGTGGAGAATTGTCCGAAGTTTATTTACAGTTTTCTCTCATTCAGAGCCTCATTGAATAATGCATACCTGGAAGAATTTGGAGTCTCTTTCACATGGCCATTGATTCAGAGCATCAGTAAAGAATGCACACTTGCAGAGTAGCCATGTGTCTATTTTTTTTTGGTGACACATTCAGAACATCAGTGAATAATACTCACCTGTGGAATCGCCAGAAGTCTATTTTGTATGGCCCCTCATTCAGAGCTCTTGTGAATAAAACACACCTGGATAATAGTCAGGAGTGTATTTCATATTGAAACTCATTGAGAGCCTCAGTGAATATTGCACACCTGGGGAATAGACAGGAATATATTTAATATGGATATCTTTCAGAGCCTCTCTGAATAATACACAAATGGGGTAGAGTCAGGAGTCTCTTTTACATGGCCACCAGTGAGATCCTCAGAACATAGTGCACACATAAAAAAGTTTCAGGAATCTATTTGGAATGGCAACTCATACAGAGCCTCAGTGAATAACACACACCTGGGGAATAGTCAGAAGTGTATTTCAATTGCCCACACATTTAGAAGTTCAGTGAATAATACACATTTATGGAACTCTCAGGAGACAATTTCATATGGCCTCTCACACAGAGCTTCACTGAATAATGCACTCTTATGGAGTAGTCAGCAGCCTAACTGATATAGCCATTCATTCAGAGCCTCTTTGAATAATAAGCTCCTTGTGGATATTCAGGAATTTCTTTAATGTGGTCATTCAGAGCCCCACTGAATGGTACACAGCTGTGAAATAGTCATATAGCCACTAATTCAGAATATCATGGAGTAATGTGCACCAGTGCATAAGTGAGAATTCCCTTTTATATGACCTCTCATTCAGAGCCTCACATAGTTATACACACCTATGGAATTGTCAAGAGTCTATTTCATACTGCCACTCATTCAGAGCCTCAGTGAATAATGTACACCTAAAGAGTAGTGAGGATTCTACTGTAAATAATAGACACCTGGAGAATAGTCAGTGGTCTATTTTATATGGCCACTGATTTAGAGAATCACTAAATAATACACATCTGGGGAATAGTCAGGATTCTATTTCATATAACAAGACATTGAAAGCCAAGCTGAATAATGCACACCTTGAGAATAGTCAGGTATCTCTTTCATAAAAACACTGTTTCAGAGCTTCAGTGAATAATGCACACCTGGGAAAATATCAGGAGTCTGTTTAACATGACCACTCATTACGAGCCTCAGTGAATAATGCACATCTGTGGAGTACTGAGGAGACTAATTCATATCACCCCCAATTCTGAGACTCCCTGAATAATGCTCACATGGGGAACAGTCATAAATCTGTTTTATATGGTCACTCAGTAGGACCCCCACGGAATAATACACAACTGGGGAATAGTCTGGAGTCTATTTTATATGTCCCCTCAGAGAATCGGTGAATAATTCAGACTTGGGAAATATTCAGGAGTCTATTTCACATGGCCAGTAATTCAGAGCCACAGTGAATAATGCACATCTGTGGAGTACTGAGGAGACTAATTCATATCACCCCCAATTCTGAGACTCCCTGAATAATGCTCACATGGGGAACAGTCATAAATCTGTTTCATATGGTCACTCAGTAGGACCCCCACGGAATAATACACAACTGGGGAATAGTCTGGAGTCTATTTTATATGTCCCCTCAGAGAATCGGTGAATAATTCAGACTTGGGAAATATTCAGGAGTCTATTTCACATGGCCAGTAATTCAGAGCCACAGTGAATAATGCACAGCAGGGTAATAGTCAGGAGCCTCTTTCATATGGCCACTCATTTTGTGCCTCACTGAATAATACACACCTGGGGAATCGTCATAATTCTATTCCATACTACCACTCATTCAGAGCCTTATTGAATAATTCACAACGTGACAATAATCAGCAGTCTATTTTTTATGGCCTCTCATTCAAAGTTTCAGTGGATAATGAACCCCTATGGAGTAATCAGGACGCTGTTTAAGATAGACACAAATTAAGTGCTTCCCTGAATGACACACACCTGGGTGATAGTCAAAAATCTATTTTATATGAACTCTCATTCTTGGCCTCACTGAATAATACACACCTGTGAGAGTGTCAAAGGTCTATTTGGAACTGACACTCATACAGAACACTTTTGAATAATGCACACATGGAGAATAATTAGGAGTCTATATCATATGGCTACTTATTCAGACAGTCAGTGAATAATGCACACATGTGGAGTAATAAGGAGTCTGTTTTATATGGCAACTCTTTCACAGCCTCACTGAATATTGCACACTTGTGATATAGTCTGGAGTCTATTTCTTATGGCCACTAATTCAGACCCTCACTGAATAATGCACACCAGGTAAAAGGAGACTATTTCATATGGAAACTCATTCAGTATCTCACTGAATATTACATACCTGGGGAATTGTCAGGAGTCTATTTCATATGGCCACTCTTTCACAGCCTCATGGAATAATGCACACCTGAGGAATAGTCAGAAGTCTCATTCATATGGCCGCTCATTGAAAGCCTCACTAAACGTACACACCTGGAGAAATAGTCTGAATTTAGTTTTATCTTCTCATTTAGAGGCTTACTGAATAATGCACACCTGTGGAATAGTCACGAGTCTTTTTCAGGTGGCATCTCATTCGGAGTGTCACTGAATAATGTGGAGTAGTCAGGAGTCTATTTCATGTAGCCACATATTCAGAGCCTCAGTGAATAATGCACACCTGTGGAATAGTCAGGAGTCTATTTCATATGGCCACTCATTTTAGCCTCACTGAATAATACACACCTGGAAAATAATTTGGAGTCTATTTCCATGGACATTCATTTATACCATCAGTGAATAATGCACACTTGTAAATTAGCCAGGAGTCTATTTCATTTGGACACTCATTCTTAGCCTCAGTGGATAATATGCACCTGTGGAATAGTCAGGATTCTATTTCATATGGCCACTCATTCAGAGCCTCAGTGTATAATAACCCCTTGGGGAATAGTCAAGAGCCTTTTTTATATGGCCACTCTTTCTGTGCCTCCCTGAGTATTACATACCTGGGGAATAGTCACAACAGATTTATATGAACACTAATTGAGGGCCTCACTGAATAATGCACGCATGTGTAATAGTCAGGAATCTATTTGGTCACTCTTTCAGAGCCTCAGTGAATAATACACTCATCGGGTAGTGTCAGAAGTCTATTTCATATGGCCTCTCAGTGAGAGCCTCAGGGAGTAGTGCACACCTGGGGAATAGTCAGGAGTGTATTTCAATTGGCCACATATTCAGAGGCTCAGTAAATAATACTCACCTAGGGAATTGTCATGAGAGAATTTCATCTAGCCTCTCATGCAGAGCTTCACTGAATAATGCACTCCTGTGGAGTAGTCAGCAGCCTAATTTATATAGCCATTCATTTAGAGACTCTCAGAGTAATAAGCTCCTTTCGGATATTCAGGAATCACTTTAATATGACCACGTAGAGCCTCACTGAATGGTACACACCTATGGAACCATCATATGGCCACTCATTCAGAATCTCATGGAGTAATGCACACCAGTGGATAAGTGATGATTCTCTTTCATATGGCCACTCATTCAGATTCTCACTGAATGATACACACCTGTGGAATTCTCAACACTCTGTGTCATATTGCCACTCTTTTAGAGCCTCAGTGAATAATGCACACCTGGGGAGTACTGAGGATTCTATGGTAAATATTAGACACTTGTGGAATAGTCAATGGTCAATTCTATATGGTCCCACATTTAGAGCCTCACTGAATAATACACACCTGAGGAATCCTCAGGATTCTTTTCTGTATGACCAGTCATTGAGAGCCAAGCTGAATAATTCTCATTTTGGGAATAGTCAGTTGTCTCTTTCATAGGGACACTGTTTCAGAGCCTCAGTGAATAATGCACACATGGGGAACAGAGAGGAGAATGTTTAACATTAACACTCATTACGAGCCTCAGTAAATAATGCACGTCTGTGGAGTACTGAGGAGACTAATTCATATCACCCCAAATTCTGAGGCTCCCTGAATAATGTACACATGGGGAACAGTCAGAAGTCGATTTCATATGGTCACTCAGTAGGACCCCCACAGAATAATGCATAACTGGGGAATAATCAGGAGTCTATTTTATATGGCCACTTTTAGAATCAGTGAATAAGGCAGACTTGGGAAATACTCCAGACTATTTCAGATGGCCAGTAATTCAGAGCCACAGTGAATAATGCAAACCATGGTAATTGTCAGGAGCCTCTTTCATATGGCCACTCATTCAATGCCTCACTGAATAATACACATGTGGGGAATAGTCGGGATTCTATTTCCAATAGCCATACATTCAGAGCCTCAGTGAAAAATGAACTCCTGATGAATAGTCAGGAGTTTATTTCATATGCCTACTTTTTCAGAGTCTCACTGAATAACTAACTTCTGTGGGGTACTGAGAGGTCTATTTCATATGGCCAATCATTTTTAGCCTCACAGCATAATACACACCTGGGTAATAACCACGAGTTTATTTCTCAGGCCAATTATTCAGAGGCTCAGTGAATTATACACACCTGTGAAATAGTCAGGAGTCTATTTCATATGGCCTCTCATTCAGAGCCTCAGTGAAAATGAACTCCTGATGAATAGTCAGGAGTCTATTTTATATGGCCACTCATTCAATGCCTCACTGAATAATACACATGTGGGGAAAAGTCGGGATGCTATTTAATATGGACACCCATTTTGAGACTCATTGAATAATCTATACCTGTAAAATAGTGAGGAGTCTATTTCATATCACCCCCCCTTTCAGTGTCTCACTGAGTAATACGCACCTAGGGAATTGTCAGCAGTCTGTTTCATATGGCCTGCATTCAGAGCCTCATTGAATAATGCAAACCTGAAAAAATTGAGTCTCTTTCACATGGCCATTCATTCAGTGCATTGGTAAATCATGTACACATGTGGAGTAGCCAGGTGTCTATTTCCTTTGGCCACACATTGAGAACTTCAGTGAATCATACACACCTCTGGAATAGACAGGAGTCTATTTCACATGGCCACTCATTCAGTGCCCGTATTAATAAAACACACTTGGAAAATAATCAAGAGTGTATTTCACATTGCCTCCAATTTATAGCCTCAGTGAATAATCCAAACAGGGGGAATAGACAACAATCTTTTTGGTAGGGCTATGTTTTCAGAACCTTCATTAATAATGCACACATGAAGGATATTCAGAAGTGTGTTTAATATGGCCACTGATTCACAGTTTCTGTGAATACTGCATACTTGGTGAGTACTCAGCAATTTATTTCTTTTATTTTTAATTTAATTTTTTTTATTGCATTTTAGGTTTCCTTGTAGATGTGCAGAACGTGCAAGATAGTTGCATAGGTACACACATGGCAGTGTGTTTTCCTGTCTTCCTCCCCTTCACCCATGTTTGGCATTTCTCCCCAGGCTATCCCTCCATCTCCCCCCGCTGTCCTCCCCATTCCCCAATAGACCCCAGTGTGTAGTACCCCTCTCTGTGTCCATGTGTTCTCATTTTCTCACCCACCTATGGTGAGAATATGTAGTATTTCTTTTCTGTTCTTGTGTCAGTTTGCTGAGAATGATGTTCTCCAGATTCATCCATGTCCTTACAAAGGACACAAACTCATCATTTTGATTGCTGCATTATATTCCATGGTGTATATATGCCACATTTTCCCAGTCCAGTCTATAATCAATGAGCATTTGGGTTGGCTCCAGGTCTTTGCTATTGTAAACAGTGCTGCAATGAACATTCGTGTGCATGTGTCCTTATAGTAGAACGATTTATAGTTCTTTGGATATATACCCAGTAATGGGATTGCTGGGTCAAATGGAATTTCTATTTCTAGGTCCTTGAGGAATCTCGACACTGTCTTCCACAATGGTTGGACTAATTTACACTCCCACCAACAGTGTAAGAGTGTTCCTATTTCTCCACAACCTCTCCAACATCTGCTGTCTCCAGATTTTTAAAAGATCGCCATTCTAACTGGCGTGAGATTTTATCTCAATGTGGTTTTGATTTGCATCTCTCTAATGACCAGTGATGATGAGCATTTTTTCATGTGTTTGTTGGCCTTATGTATGTCTTCTTTTGTAAAGTGTCTGTTCATATCCTTTGCCCATTTTGAATGGGCTTGTTTATTTTCCTGTAAATCTGTTTGAGTTCTTTGTAAATTCTGAATATCAGCCCTTTGTCAGATGGGTAAACTGCAAAGATTCTTTCCCATTCTGTTGGTTGCCGATTCACTCTAGTGACTGTTTCTTTTGCCGTGCAGAAGCTGTGGAGTTTGATTAGGTCCTATTTGTCTATTTTGGCTTTTGTTGCCAATGCTTTTGGTGTTTTGGTCATGAAGTCCTTGCCTAGGCACACATGGCAGTGTGTTTTGCTGCCTTCCTCCCTTCACCCACACTTGGCATTTCTCCCCAGGCTATCCCTCCATCTCCCCCCGCTGTCCTCCCCATTCCCCAATAGACCCCAGTGTGTAGTACCCCTTCCCTGTGTCCATGTGTTCTCATTTTCTCACCCACCTATGGTGAGAATATGTAGTATTTCTTTTCTGTTCTTGTGTCAGTTTGCTGAGAATGATGTTCTCCAGATTCATCCATGTCCTTACAAAGGACACAAACTCATCATTTTGATTGCTGCATAATATTCCATGGTGTATATGTGCCACATTTTCCCAGTCCAGTCTATCATCGATGGGCATTTGGGTTGGTTCCAGGTCTTTGCTATTGTAAACAGTGCTGCAATGAACATTCGTGTGCATGTGTCCTTATAGTAGAACGATTTATAGTCCTTTGGATATATACCCAGTAATGGGATTGCTGGGTCAAATGGAATTTCTATTTCTAGGTCCCTGAGGAATCGCCACACTGTCTTCCACAATGGTTGAACTAATTTACACTCCACCAACAGTGTAAGAGTGTTCCTATTTCTCCACATCCTCTCCAGCATCTGCTGTCTCCAGATTTTTAATGATCGCCATTCTAACTGGCGTGAGATGGTATCTCAATGTGGTTTTGATTTGCATCTCTCTAATGACCAGTGATGATGAGCATTTTTCATGTGTTTGTTGGCCTCATGTATGTCTTCTTTTGTAAAGTGTCTGTTCATATCCTTTGCCCATTTTTGAATGGGCTTGTTTATTTTCCTGTAAATCTGTTTGAGTTCTTTGTAAATTCTGGATATCAGCCCTTTGTCAGATGGGTAAACTGCAAAGATTTTTCCCATTCTGATGGTTGCCGATTCACTCTAGTGACTGTTTCTTTTGCCGTGCAGAAGCTGTGGAGTTTGATTAGGTCCCATTTGTCTATTTTGGCTTTTGTTGCCAATGCTTTTGGTGTTTTGGTCATGAAGTCCTTGCCTACTCCTATGTCCTGAATGGTTTTGCCTAGATTTTCTTCTAGGGTTTTTATGGTGTCAGGTCTTATGTTTAAGTCTTTAATCCATCTGGAGTTAATTTTAGTGTAAGGTGTCAGGAAGGGGTCCAGTTTCTGCTTTCTGCACATGGCTAGCCAGTTTTCCCAACACCATTTATTAAACAGAATCCTTTCCCCATTGCTTGTTTTGTCTGGTTTATCAAAGATTATATGGTTGTAGATATGTTGTGTTGCCTCCGATGCCTCTGTTCTGTTCCATTGGTCTATATCTCTGTTTTGGTACCAGTACCATGCTGTTTTGATTACTGTAGCCTTGTAGTATAGTTTGAAGTCTGGTAGTGTGATGCCTCCGCTGTGTTCTTTTGCTTAGAATTGACTTGGCTATGCGGGCTCTCTTTTGGTTCCATATGAAATTCATGGTGGTTTTCCAGTTCTGTGAAGAAATTCAATGGTAGTTTGATGGGGATAGCATTGATTGTGTAAATTACTTTGGGCAGTATAGCCATTTTCACGATATTGATTCTTCTAACCATGAACATGGAATGTTTCTCCATCTGTTTGTGTCCTCTCTTATTTCGTTGAGCAGTGGTTTGTAGTTTTCCTTAAGAGGTCCCTTACATTCCTTGTGAGTTGTATTCCTAGGTATTTTATTCTCTTTGTAGCAATTGTGAATGGCAGTTCGTTCTTGATTTGGTTCTCTTTAAGTCTGTTATTGGTGTATAGGAATGCTTGTGATTTTTGCACATTGATTTTATATCCTGAGACTTTGCTGAAGTTGCTTATCAGTTTCAGGAGCTTTTGGGCTGAGGTGATGGGGTCTTCTAGGTATACTATCATGTCGTCTGCAAATAGAGACAATTTGGCTTCCACCTTTCCTATTTGAATACCCTTTATTTCTTTTTCTTGCCTGATTGCTCTGGCTAGAACTTCCAGTACTATGTTGAATAGAAGTGGTGAGAGGGCATCCTTGTCTAGTGCCAGATTTCAAAGGGAATGCTTCCAGTTTTGCCCATTAAGTATGATATTGGCTGTTGGTTTGTCATAAATAGCTTTTATTACTTTGAGATATGTTCCATCAATACCAAGTTTATTGAGGGTTTTAGCATAAAGGGCTGTTGAATTTTGTCAAATGCCTTCTCTGCATCAATTGAGATAATCATGTGGTTTTGTTTTGCTTCTGTTTATGTGGTGAATTACATTTATAGACTTGTGTATGTTGAACCAGCCTTGCATCCCGGGATGAATCCTACTTGATCATGATGGATAAGTTTTTAATGTGCTGTTGCAATCGGTTTGCCAGTATTTTATTGAAGATTTTGCATCTATGTTCATCATGGATATTGGCCTGAAGTTTTCTTTTCTTGTTGAGTCTCTGCCAGGTTTTGGTATCAGGATGATGTTGGTCTCATAAAATGATTTGGGAAGGGTTCCCTCTTTTGGATTATTTGGAATAGTTTCAGAAGGAATGGTACCAGATCCTCTTTGTGTGTCTGGTAGAATTCGCTGTGAACCCATCTGGACCTGGGCTTTTTTGTGTGGTAGGCTCTTAATTGCTGCCTCAACTTCAGACCTTGTTATTGGTCTATTCATAGTTTTGCTTCCTCCTGGTTTAGGCTTGGGAGGACACAGGCGTCCAGGAATTTATCCATTTCTTCCTGGTTTACTAGTTTATGTGCATAGAGTTGTTTGTAGTATTCTCTGATGATGGTTTGAATTTCTGTGGAATCTGTGGTGATTTCCCATTATCGTTTTTATTGCATCTATTTGGTTGTTCTCTCTTTTCTTTTTATCAGTCTGGCTAGTGGTCTGTCTATTTTGTTGATCTTTTCAAAAACCAGCTCTTAGATTTATTGATTTTTGAAGGGTTTTCTTGTCTCTATCTCCTTCAGTTCTGCTCTGATCTTAGTTATTTCTTGTCTTTGGCTAGGTTTTGAGCTTTTTGATCTTGCTCCTCTAGCTCTTTCAATTTTGATGATAGGGTGTCAATTTTGGATCTCTCCACTCTTCTCATGTGGGCACTTATTGCTATATATTTTCCTCTACAGACTGCTTTAAATGTGTCCCAGAGATTCTGGTATGTTGTGTCTTCATTCTCATTGGTTTCAAGAACTTCTTTATTTCTGCCTTCATTTCATTGTTTATCCAATCAACATTCAAGAGCCAGTTGTTCAGTTTCCATGAAGCTGTGCGGTTCTGAGTTATTTTCTGAATTCTGAGTTCTAACTTGATTGCACTATGGTCTGAGAGACTGTTTGTTATGATTTCAGTTGTTTTGCATTTGCTGAGGAGTGCTTTACTTCCAATTATGTGGTCAATTTTGGAGTAGGTGTGATGTGGTGCTGAGAAGAATGTATATTCTGTGGATTTGGGGTGGAGAGTTCTGTAAATGTCTATCAGGTTTGCTTGTTCCAGGTCTGAGTTCAAGTCCTGGATATCCTTGTTAATTTTCTGTCTGGTTGATCTGTCTGATATTGACAGTGGAGTGTTAAAGTCTCCCACTATTATTGTGTGGGAGTCTAAGTCTCTTTGTAAGTCATTAAGAACTTGCCTTATATATCTGGGTGCTCCTGCATTGGGTCCATATATATTTAGAATCGTTAGCTCTTCTTGTTGTATCGATCCTTTTACCATTATGTAATGACCTTCTTTGTCTCTTTTGATCTTTGTTGCTTTAAAGTCTATTTTATCAGAGATGAGAATTGCAACTCCTGCTTTTTTTGCTCTCCATTTGCTTGGTAAATCTTCCTCCATCCCTTTATTTTGAGCCTTTGTGTATCCTTGCATGTGAGATGGGTTTCCTGGATACAGCACACCGATGGGTTTTGTTTTTATCCAATTTGCCAGTCTGTGTCTTTTGATTGGTGCATTTAGCCCATTTACATTTAGGGTTAATATTGTTATGTGTGAATTTGATACTGCCATTTTGATGCTAGCTGGCTGTTTTGCCCATTGGTTGATGCAGATTCTTCATTTTGTTGATGCTCTTTAGCATTTGGTATGTTTTAGAATGGCTGGTACTGGTTGTTCTTTCTATGTGTAGTGCCTCTTTCAGGAGCTCTTGTAAAGCAGGCCTGGTGGTGACAAAATCTCTGAGTACTTGCTTGTTGGCAAAAATTTTATTTTCCTTCACTTATGAAGCTCAGTTTGGCTGGATATGAAATTCTGGGTTGAAAGTTCTTTTCTTTAAGGATGTTGAATATTGGCCCCACTCTCTTCTGGCTTGTAGAGTTTCTGCTGAGAGATCTGCTGTGAGTCTGATGGGCTTCCCTTTGTGGGTGACCCGACCTTTCTCTCTGGCTGCCCTTAGTATTTTCTCTTTTATTTCAACCCTGGTGAATCTGAGGATTATGTGCCTTGGGGTTGCTCTTCTTGTGGAATATCTTTGTGGTGTTCTCTGTATTTTCTGGACTTGAGTATTGACCTGCCTTGCTAGGTTGGGAAATTTTCCTGGATAATATCCTGAAGAGTATTTTCCAGCTTGGATTCATTCTCTTTGTCACATTCTGGTACACCTATCAAACGTATGTTAGGTCTCTTTACATAGTCCCACATTTCTTGGAGATTTTGTTCATTCTTTTGTGCTTTTCTCTCTAATCTTGGTTTCTCATTTTATTTCATTGAGTTGATCTTTGACTTCTGATATTCTTTCTTCTTTTTAATTTTTTTTTATTTATTTTATTTTTTAAATTTTTATTGCATTATAGGTTTTGGGGTACATGTGCAGAATGTGCAAGATATTTGCATAGGTACACATATGGCAGCGTGCTTTGCTGCCTTCCTCCCCTTCACCCACACTTGGTATTCATCCCCAGTCTATCCCCCAGCCCTGCTGTCCCTCCCCATTTCCCCAACAGTCCCCAGTGTATAGTAGACCGCCTCTCTGTGTCCATGTGTTCCCATTTTCTCACCCACCTATGAGTGAGTATATGCAGTATTTCTTTTCTGTTCTTGTGTCAGTTTGCTGAGAATGATGTTCTCCAGATTCATCCATGTCCTTACAAAGGACACAAACTCATCATTTTGATTGCTGCATAATATTCCATAGTGTATATGTGCCACATTTTCCCAGTCCAGTCTATCATCGATGGGCATTTGGGTTGGTTCCAGGTCTTTGCTATTGTAAACAGTGCTGCAATGAACATTCGTGTGCATGTGTCCTTATAGTAGAACGATTTATAGTCTTTGGATAGATACCCAGTAATGGGATTGCTGGGTTAAATGGAATTTCTATTTCGAGGTCCCTGAGGAATCGCCACACTGTCTCCCACAATGGTTGAACTAATTTACACTCCCACCAACAGTGTAAGAGTGTTCCTATTTCTCCACATCCTCTCCAACATCTGCTGTCTCCAGATTTTTAATGATCGCCATTCTAACTGGTGTGAGATGATATCTCAATGTGGTTTTGATTTGCATCTCTCTAATGACCAATGATGATGAGCACTTTTCATATGTTTGTTGGCCTCATGTATGTCTTCTTTTGTAAAGTTTCTGTTCATATCCTTTGCCCATTTTGAATGGGCTTGTTTGTGTTTTTTTCTGTAAATCTGTTTGAGTTCTTTGTAAATTCTGGATATCAGCCCTTTGTCAGATGTGTAAACTGCAAAGATTTTTCCCATTCTGATGGTTGCCGATTCACTCTAGTGACTGTTTCTTTTGCCGTGCAGAAGCTGTGGAGTTTGATTAGGTCTCATTTGTCTATTTTGGTTTTTGTTGCCAATGCTTTTGGTGCTTTGTTCATGAAGTCCTTGCCTACTCCTATGTCCTGAACGGTTTTGCCTAGATTTTCTTCTAGGGTTTTTATGGTGTCAGGTCTTACGTTTAAGTTGATATTCTTTCTTCTTCTTGGTCAGTTCAGCTGTTGAAATTTACGCATGCTTCGTGAAGTTCTCATGCTGTGTTTTCAGCTCCTTCAATTTTTCATATTTCTCTCTAAGTTGTCCATTTTGTTATCATTTTCTCAAATCTTTTTCAAAATTTTTTCAAGGTTCTTAGTTTCTTTGCCTTGATTTAGAATATGTTCTTTTAGCTCACTGAAGTTTCTCATTATCCACCTTCTGAAGTCTGATTCTGTCATTTTGTCACACTCATTCTTTGTCCAGCTTTGATCTCTTGCTGGTGAGGAGTTTTGAACCTTTGTAGGAGGTGGCGTGTTTTGGTTTCAGGTGTTTTCCTCCTTTTGTGCTGGTTTCTTCCCATCTTTGTGTACTTATTCACCTGTCGTCTTAGTAGTTGCTGACTTTTCAATTGGGTTTATGAGTGAACGCCCAGATTGTTCATGATGAAGTATTTCTGTTGCTTAGTTTTTCTTCTACCAGTCTAGCCCCTCTGATGTACGATTTCTGAGGTCTCCTCCAGGCCCTTCTTGTCTGGGGTACAGCTATAGCAGCTCCGGAACAGTGAGGATGCTACCAGTTTCTTCTTTGCTATCTTTGTCCCAGAATGATGCCCGCCAAATGTCAGTCTGATTAGTCCTTTTTTGAGGTGACTCTTTGGATATACAGGGGTCACTGAGCTGCTTGAGGAGACGGTCTGTACTTTATAGGAGCTGAAGTGCTGAGATATGAGCTCCGTTGTTCATTCAGGGTTTTTGTGTGGGTTTCCTTGGGTCTGCTTCAGCAGAACTTATAAAACGCCTTTTCTTTCCTCAGATGCTCTGTTTCAGGGATTTGGGTCTCTCTTTATGGGTATTCATTGCACTGTCCTTCCCAGCTAATAGGCAGTCTAGTCACTATTTGCCTGCCGAGGCTTTGTTCTTCTACCACAGGGTCTGCCCTGCTGCCACAGGGCTTTGCCCTGCTGCCACGGGGCTTTGCACTACTGTGGTGGGTTCTGCCCTGTTGGTGGAGTCTCTCTGTAATGGAAGGTTGCCTCGGCAATGTCAGGCTGCTTTCACAGTGAACGTGTTTCTCAGTAGGGGCAGAATGCCTCCTTAGTGGTGAACGTGCCTCCCCACCAAGCTGCACAGTCCTGGATTCAGCTGAGCCTGCAGTAAAACTCTCAACCCCCAGCGTTTTGAATTGCCGTTTTGTTTGTCCCTGTGGGGTGAAACCCGCCAGAGCCTGATACCTGGCTCCCTGCCTCAGAGTTATTTCTCTCTTTCTCTCTCTCTCTCTCTCTCTCACTTTAAAGTTGAATGGTTGGCTCTCTCACATGTTTTAGTGCCTGCTGAAAGCTCTGGGAGTGATTTCATGCCACTACCCAGCACCACTCAAATCACGCTTTCAAGAATTCCTCTTGTTCATGTCAGGCCCATTTAATCAGATGGATATGCTAATGTGCCCACCAAATCTCAGATTGCCTTTAACATGGCACACAGACCAGTGAGTTTGTACGCTGTTTCAATAGCTGGCCAACCACAGAATAAAAACTGTCTGGTGTCCTGTGTCTCTTCTACACTGAAATTTGTTCTGTGTGGCAACAAATTCTGAAAATGCAGCTAGTACTCAACCTCTGAGACTTCACTGAGAGCTGCAATCCCGAGTTGTTCCTACCACACCATCTTGGAAAAATCCACACCTATTTTATTTGGACAATCATTCAGACCAGTAAATAATGCACACCTGGAATATATTCAGATTCTATTTCTTATGGTCACTATTTAGACCTCACTAAATAATGCAAACATTTGGAATAATCAGATTATTTCATATCTATTTTATTCATAGCCACTGAATACACACCTTAAAATAGGAGTCTATTTCATATCACTCATTCAGAGCCTCAGTGAATAATGCACACCTGGAATAATCAGGAGTCTGTTTAACATGACCACTCATTGAGCCTCAGTGAATAATGCACTGTGGAGTACTGAGGAGACTAATCACATATGCCAATTCTGAGACTCCTGAATAATGCACACTGGGAAGAGTCAGAGTCTATTTCATATGGTCACAGCAGGACCTCAGGAATAATACACAACTGGGAATAGTCAGGAGTCTTTTTATTGGCCACTCAGAGAATCAGTGAATAATGCAGACTTGGGGAATACTCAGGAGTCTATTTCACATGGCCAATAATAGACACAGTGAATAATGCACACCAGGGTATAGTCAGGAGCCTCTTTCATATGGCCACTCATTCAGTGCCTCACTGAATGATACACCTGGGGAATCATCAGGATTCTATTCCATACTACCACTCATTCAGAGCCTTATTGAATAATTCACAACTGGGCAATAGTCAGGAGTCTATTTTATATGGCCTCTCAGAGCTTCAGTGAATAATGAACCCCTATGGAGTAGTCAGCTGTTAAAATAGCCATTAAGTGCCTCCTGAATGATGCACACCTGGGTGATAGGAGTCTATTTCATATGACCTCTCATTCGGGCCTCACTGAATAATACACACCTGGATGTCTTTTGGTATGAACTCATGAACCTCTTTGAATAATGCACATGAAGAATAATTAGGAGTCTATGTCATATGGTTACTCATTCAGACAATCAGTGAATAACACACATGTGAGTAATAAGGAGTCTGTTTCATATGGCCACTCTTTCACAGCCTACTGAATATTACACACTTGTGATATCTGGAGTCTATTTCATATGGCCACTCATTCAGAGCCTCACTGAATAATGCACACCAGGTAAAGAGACTGTTTCATATGGAAACTCATTCAGAACCTCACTGAATATTACAACCTGGGAATTGTCAGGAGTCTATTTTATATGCCACTCTTTCAGAGCCTCAGGAATAATGCACACCTGCAGAATAGTCAGAAGTCTCTTTCATATGGCCACTCATTGAGAGCCTCACTAAATGTACACACTGGGAAATAGTCAGGATTCTGTTTTATCCCTCATTCAGAGTCTCACTGAATAATGCACATTAAATAATAGTCAGGAGTCTTTCATGGCCTCATTCAAGTGTCACTGAATAATGTGGAGTAGTCAGGAGTCTATTTCATGTAGCCACATATTCAGAGCCTCAGTGAATACACACCTGTGATAGTAAAGAATCTAATTAATATGGCTGTTATTCTGAGCCTCACTGAATAATACACACCTGGAGAATAATTTGGAGTCTATTTCCGATGGACATTCATTCAGAGCCTAGTGAATAATGCACACTGTGGAATAGCCAGGAGTCTATTTCATTTGGACACTCATTCATAGCCTCAGTGGATATGCACCTGTGGAATAGTCAGGAGTCTATTTCATATGGCCACTCATTCAGAGCCTCAGTGAATACACACTTGGGAAATAGTCAAGAGTCTATTTTATATGGCCACTCTTTCAGCGCCTCACTGAGTGATACACACCTGGGGAATAGTGACAGTTCATATGAACACTCATTGAGAGCCTCACTGAATAATGCACACCTGGAATAGTCAGGAATCTATTTCATTTGGTCACTCTTTCAGAGCCTCAGTGAATACACACACCTGGGAACAGTGAGGAGTATTTTCATGTGGCCACTCATTCAGAGCCTCATGGAATAGTGCACACCTGGAGAATTCTCAAGAGTCTATTTGGAATGGCAATGCATTCAGAGACTCTGTGAATAACACACACCTAGGTAATAGTGAGGAATCTATTCCAAATGGCCACATATTCAGAGCCTCAGTGAATAATGCACACCTGGGGAATAATCAGGAGTCTATTGCTTATGCCCACTCATTCAGCCCCTCAGTGAATAATGCACATCTGTCGAGTACTGAGGGGTCTGTTTCATATGGCCACTCATTTTGAGCCTCACTGAATAGTACACCTGGGAAAAAAGTCAGGAGTGTATTTCACATGGCCACTCATTCAGAGGCTCAGTGAATAATTCACCCTGTTGAGTACTCAGGAGTCTTTTTATATGGTGTTTCATCACGCAGCTGCCACCACTACAAAAGTCAGCTAATCCCATTTCACCCGTTACCCTCTCCAAACCTGACCCGTCCCTGCCCGCTCAGTTATTTTAAAGCAAGTCCTAGATTAAACTGACTTGGCTGTGTTGAGAATTTGCCTCAGGTCTGATGGTTTTGATTCTTCAATTTTTTCCTGATGACAACAGTAATCCAAGATTGTGTAACAATTATTCAGGCCTTACAGAAGCACATAGAGAGTAACAGTTCAGTAACCTCGGTGATGATCTGATTAGTGATGTGATAGATGCCACTGGAAAGCTCTTTCCCACCCTGTCCATGTGCTAATGTTGACCTCACAGTGGTGTGAGTTTTTGTTGCTCTCAATGCCATTCACTTCACGATATGGCTGAAAATGATTTCATCATGGAACTGAAAATGAAGATGCTATTCCAACTTCTGCCTGTTACCCAGTTCCAAAGTCACTTCCAGATGTTTCAGGTAACTTTTCAGCAATGCCCCACTCTGCTGGTACCAATTTACTGGGTTAGTCCATTTTCATGCTGCTGATAAAGACATTCCAGAGACTGGGAAGAAAAAGATTTGGTTGGACTTATACTTCCACATGAATAGGGAGGCCTCAGAATCAT